>CM047816.1:23913916-24383681 GCA_026214975.1 Gentiana macrophylla | reverse complement strand
TGAATAATTTTGCCGAGGCCGTGTAGATAGGCCGGCCACAAAGAAAATATCACAGCCTCATAGGAATATATCACAGCCCACAACAAAATAGCTCAACCTAGTGGGTGTTTTGGAGGAGGTTAGAGTTGTAAGAATGAAAAATAGGATATACACTAAAATCTATTTTTCCAAGAGATATATATTTTGAATTTCCATAAAAAGAAATTACATAATCTGCATTTTACAATAAAACAAAATATACTATATATCAGAATAATTTTGTGTTTCTGGGGAGGATAGAATTTAAAACTGAATCTAGTCGTGATGCAAATCTAGGGCGGAGCCGTATATGGATCTAAGGGTCATGTTCTTCTCACTCGCAAAAAAAAATATTACAAAAGATAAAATCTATATATATAATCCAGTTTGATCCATAAAATATTTTTAATTCAATCGATACGATTTAATACGATATAATACATTACCATCCTAAATTAAATGATGCTCCGCTCTTGATGCAAATAGTCTGCTTTTATCCATGTTTTGTTGTTTGTGCATGATAGTTTACCTTTACTTTACAAAATTCCAAAAAAAAATAAATAAATAAATAAATAATAAAAAGAAAACTTCATTAAAGTGTCTGAAATATTTTAATACGGCTCTTTTTGTCATATTTCCTCGCCATGTCTCTATATAATGTCAAAATCATAGAAGGGTCGGAAACATCTTTCCATTGAAAATTGTAATTTATTTTGTTACGAAATCTCTTAATTAAGGACAAAATTTATGTAAAAATCAATATACATAAAACTATCTAACAGAGTTTGTGGAACTGGTGATTGTATTATCTGTATACACCAAAATATTTATACAATGTGATTGTAACGAATCAGATTCTCTACCGTATCAATTATATTAAATACAAAGTGTGAACAAAATAATAACAAAGAAGATCTACAATATTTCCAATACGCCCATCAAGTTCGCTGGCGGATGGACGGAGGCACAACTTGTCACGCCAAGAGACGGTCAAGACGGGAAGAGACATGGTGAGAACATCCGCAATTTGATCGCCGTATGGATACGAGTAACGCGGACAACGCCTTGATTAACTTGATCTCGGATAAAATTATAATCACGCTGACGTGTTTCACGCGTGAGTGGAAAACCAGATTGGAGGATAGTTGTGTGGCACCAAGGTTATCACAAAGAAACCACCGGACGCGGAGGAGGGGAAGCCGGCGCCCGGAGTAGAAACACAAACCACTTGAGCTCGGCAACGGTGTCTGCAACGGTTTTATACTCAGCTTCGGTGGAGGAGCAGGCAACAGTGTGTTGCTTTTTCGAGCTCCAAGAGATGATATCACGACCCAAAAAGACAACATAGCCCTGGTGGATGTAGTCCGGCCGATTGCCACCCCAATCGCATCGGAAAATGCATGTAAGACAAGAGGAGAATCACGATAAATGTGTAAGCCCTGATCAACGGTGCCAACAAGATAGCGGAGAAGGCGTTTAACAAAGGACCAATGAGTGTCCGTGGGAGCATGCATAAACTGAGCGAGTTTGTTGACGGTAAACGCAATGTTAGGATGTGTGAATAGTAAGTACTGAAGACTTCCTACAATACTGCGGAAAAGGGTGGCATCAGAAAGCGGCGAGCCTGAGGTGGGTGTGAGAGCGTATATGTCGCATGCGGAAGTGGAGTAGAGACCGATTGGCCTTGTCCATACGAGCTTTAGCAAGAAGCTCCAACATGTACTTGCGCTGAGATAAGAGTAGGCCGGGCGAGTAAGAACTTCAATACCAAGAAAATATTGCAACGGACCAAGATCCTTGATAGAAAATCGAACCCCAAGATCGAGATAAAGGATCAACCGCATCGGGTCGGACTCAAAGAATAATAATATCATCCATATGTATTTATGACATGTAGAGATAAGTAGAGCCATCATGAAAATAAAGAGAGAGGCATCGGCATGAGCATTGCGAAAACATGCGTAAATAAGATAAGAACGGTTCGTGAGTACCAAGCACGGTGGGCTTGTTTGAGCCCATATAGCGCCACGTGTCGAGGCGACAAACATGATTTGATGTGTCGATCGTAAAAGCCAAAGCGGTTGTTGCATATAAACTATCTCGTATAAAGAGCCCTCGCAAAAAGCGCTGCTTACATCGAGCCGGGCGAAGAGGCCAACCATGACAAGTGGCGAGGTAAGAAGAACCCGAATAGTCGTAGTTTGACGATCGGGCCGAACGCTCAAAGTAGTCAACACCCGAACGCTGATGAAAGCCTTTAGCTGACTTAGACGAGCTTTATAGCGGTCTAAGGTGCCATCGGGAAGATGCTTAGTGTGATAGACCCACCGATAGCCCACATTGTTAAAGGAAGGATCACAGACACCAAATCCCACGCGTGATTCTTGACAAGGGCATCATACTTAAGTTGCATGGCCGATTTCCGCGAGGGCGGCAGGCAAGGGCTTAGAGAGAGTAGTGGCCTCGGGCTCACGGGACGGCAGAGTCTACTAAGGAGAGACAATTTCCGAACGGGCTTAGTAGATATTATTTTTAGCTCGAGTGGTCATTGGGTGTGAGGAGGTAGGTGGTGGGGAGCCGGAGACGGCGGGCGGGTTTGTGAGGCTGGGACGCTGGGCGGGTTTTCTCAGGGTGGGGATGGAGGTTGTGGGTCGTGAAGAGGAGCAGAGGAAGGAGAGGGGACCAAAGCTTGGAGGGGAGGGGAGGCGGGTCGGGGGGGAGGTGAGTGAGGTGCGGAGGGGAAAAACATTTTCCACAAATTTAAAATGGCGGGAGGTGAAGATACGATGGTCAGTAGTGTCAAGACAAAGGTAGGCGGATCGTGTGAGTGAGTAGCCAAAAATCACGCAGGACGGGAGTGGGATTCAAGTTTTGAGACGATATGGCCGGGCTGGCGGTAACAGAGAAACACAAAAGTGCGTAATTTCTCATAGTTCAGTGATGCGATACGATCCCGTGAGATCGACTAAAAGGATCAATGGCGAGCTATGGAAAACCCTAACCTAACCGAAAAAGCAAAGAAGCCAGAAGAGGGCCAAGAACAACTCAACCGCTTTGCTCAAAAATGCTGATAAGCTCTCGAAAGGGGTGCAATCTCTACGACAAAGATATCACTCACTCGCAAGTGATTTTTAAGCCAAATCGACTTAAACAAGAGAAACTTCTCTCAATATATTGATAATGATTTTCATAATTGATTGTTCTTAATATTACAAGTAGAATGAGTTTATATAGGCTACAAAATAAAAGACAAATAACTTCCTAGGCAATGTGGGACAAATTACTTAGTAATTTTCGCCACTTTATTTCCTACCAGGCCTAACTTGACTATAATAAGCCTAAATGGTTTTTATTTGCTGAAAATAAAGACTTAGCCCAATATACTAACATATAGACAACTCCTCTAATGGGCTTTAAGAACTCAGCCTCATATTCTTGCCTGTTTCTGTGAGCTGGGAAATTTATTTTCTCTCTGCTTGTACTGGTTCTGTGATCTCTTGTTGATCTCCTTTGCTGGCTTGATCCAGGTCTTTGCTGTCCACCTGATCTATCTCTATCATCGTCTATTCTTTGGATAGGATGAGGGAATCCTATGCAGGGTTCATTTGAGGCATTTTCTCTTTCTTCTCTGGCTTTCCTTTGCTGCTCTTCAGCCTCATTTCCGATTCTTATTTCTCGTCCCTTTGCTCTCAGCTATTCCTCTGTAAAATTTGGGGGTCTAACTATTGATCCTTCAGGCTTATCACTTCTTTCCCCCTTTTTGGCAGCATCATCCCTTTGTTGTAGTAAGATATTGTTTGTAGCTTCAGCTGTACTAATCAGAGTGTCCAGTTTGGATTCAATGGAAGTGAACTTTGAGTCATGATCAGTCTGTGTTTGGGTTACACTTTGGAATCCGGTGCCAAATTCCAATGCCATTGAATCATTTTCCTGAGAGATGTGTTGTCTGAGACTTGCAAGGTTGTTAGCGATATTTATGTTGATTTGTCTTATCAAGTTTCCTTGTCGTTGCACAACAATGTTCTCGTGGCATCAATATACTCAAGAATGTACTGAATTTTCTCTCAATAGAGTTACTTTTGTCATTAAATGTCAATTCATGGATCCGGAGGTACATGGCTTGTCGCCCAATTCTTTGGCCAATAAGTCTCGCCGCTTTTTGAAAGGCTTCTTGTGATACACCAAAGATAGTGATCGTGCACCGAACGCCGAATACGAGTGTGGTCGATATGTCCGATGTCCTCTGATTGATGTTGAGTGACATCTACATCGGCTTCCAAATCTTCAAGTATTTGAGTGGACGTGTATACCGTGTAACCTGGGTCGCTATTCCCCTTGCTCGGCCGGGATTTTCGACTCGAGTGGCAAAGAAATGAGCCGTTGTCTAACACTCATCGCCGGCCGAGCCAGAAGATCCACAGGAGTTTGTGGAATCGGCTCAGAGTTGTTAGCTGACATTGTTTGCTGGGCAATTTGTGGGGTTGATGGGGTTGCCTCAGCTGGGATTGACTTTGCTGGACCTTGTGGTTGTAGAAACAAACTTAGGAGAATGTTATCATCAATTGCATCTAGTGTAGGATTATCCTCTTTTCCTTGTTTATCACCATCATAGTCATCATGATCATAACCATCATCCTCGATCAAGATATCATGATCATCTCCACCATCTTCCGAGTCATCACTATTTTGGTCGTAGATCTGTGGCGCTTTGCCTTTGCCGATCGACTCATGTCCCAGAGTGGAGATTCATTAAGTACACCAACCAGGGTTGTGATCCCGTAAAATTAAAGAGCCAGGCCTCCCTCGTAAAAACATGCGCTCGAGTCTCGGGTCGACTTCGAATCACCTTCCTTCTATTCAAGATATGCTGCAATTCGATCATCAATATCGTTTGCAGATAGCTGTGCTGGTTCTTCTTGAATTTCTTCATCATCTCATGTGCCTGCCTCAACCTCCTTATTTTGAGGTTGTTCATCCTCACTTTCACTTTCCTCTGCTGGTTGTTCTTCTTCTGCTTCAGAATCCTCTTCTTTTTCTTCATCAAGCAATTTTCCAAAATTTTCTTTGTCCAAGTTTCTTTGAACCTTTTGCTTTTTCTTTGGTCGAAGTGTGTTTTGTGGTTTGCTTTCTCTTTCCTCCTCCTCGCTTGCTTTTACTGTTTGACATAGGTAAACATGGTTTTGGATTCATGCAACTTATGTAGTGTACAACAGTACTTTCAAGCATTGCAAAAGATAGTGTAGTTGAATCTCATAGAATTTATTCACCCAGAAGATCCCCTTTTCGTCTTTCCTTCTGCTAATCCATTTTTAGCAGCAGTTGCTTCTCCCTGGATTTGTTCTTTGATTCTCTGGAAGAAGTAAGTTGCCCAATTAAACTCCAAATTATTGTAGATGATTCCCATTAGTCGATTCGCCTCTGCACATGACATTATTTGCCCTTAGCTTTCTTCAATGCTCTTTCCAATTAGCGACCGAACTCACTCGAACGGTTTTTTTAAAAGCGGATCTAAGACAATTGACCTTCTTAGATCCTGGGTTTGCCGCTTTGGCGATTGTTGTCCAGAAATCATCCAAGTTTTGTGGTACCAAGGTCACTTTTGCTTGACCTTTATTTGGAAGTTTAAGGTGTGTGCGAATTACCTTTGCTCTAATGACCACTTCTGTGCCGTTGACAGATGCAACAATGTTGTCTTCCTCCCACTCGTCACCTTCTTCTGCAAGGAGCCCAGAGACATATTTTGCAGTCTTCCTGAAGGAGATTAGACTTTTATAGCAAATTTCGGTGATTGGTGGATTTATGAAAGTTGATAGTTTTAGGTGTTTGCATCCACCGCCAATCGCCTTGCTTCCTCGTCATTTCCACACGCTTTTAAGTAGTGTTCTTCTTGAAAGAACGATCCAAAGAGCAATCGATTTCTCATATCCAGCTTTGGGTGTTTGTGAGGATGAAGCCATTGTTTGAGATTTGAGAGAAAGCTTTGATTTTGTAGTGAGAAAATAGGGTTTATGATTTGCAAGAGTGCGTAAAGAATTCTGAAAAACCTCTAAGTGTTGTTTATATAGGATTATTTGGTTATGGTGTGAACGTGGTTGAATATGGAAGGATTTTGTGATGTAATGGCGTGATTTTGTGTATATGATTCCCGATATTCGAGTGAAGTGGGGGAGTGGATTGAGGCAAGTAATGATAAATCCCGGGAATCGAGGCGGTTGTAATTAGAGAAATAATATAGTTATCTCCATGATTGTAAGCTGATCTCCACGTGTGTAATCTTCCACAGTATAATTCCCCATAACTTCTTGATTTTCCATGTGTATAAAAACTGATTTGGTTCACACTCTAGTTTGCTGGTGACTCCAATCTTCATTTCAGTGGAGTGCCTTGGCTGGTCACTTAGCCGGTGGAGTTCTTTTTTCACTGAGCCGTTGTATTTAACTGTTCCTAACAATCAGTGAAGTTAACTTCGCTGAGTACCAATGCCTTACCTGCTACATCTCCTGTAATGACAAAGGTTTAATCAGCTGGTGAAGTCACTTAGCTTATTACTCCAGCTTAGCCGCTTCTTAGTACTTAGTCAATTTCAATCATTCCCAACTCGCCAACATGCTAAATATTTCATGATCGAGTGGTTTAGTGAAGATGTCACCAATTGATCTTCAAAGGTATATATCTTAGAATAACATCCCTTTTTCAACATGATCTCTCGATAAAATGATGTCTCACATCAATATGCTTTGTTCTTGAGTGCAACACGATTTTCAATAATAGATATGGCACTTGTGTTGTCACACATGATTGGAATTCTCTTCTCCTCCATTCCATAATCCCTTAGTCGTTGTCTAATCCACAAGATTTGTGCATAACAACCAGTCACCGCTATATATTCGTCACTGCTGATGTAGATATGGAGTATTTCTTTTGCTAAACCATGAAACTAGTCTCGGTGCCTAGCATTTGGCATGTTCCAGAGGTGCTTTTTCTATCTATTTTGCATCCAAAGATAGTCGAGTCTTAATATGATATCACTTGAATCCTCCATCTTTGGATACCAAATTCCAACATTGATGGTGTTCAAGTATTTGATTATTCTTTTAGTCGCTAAGATGTGATTCTTTTGGTTGAGCTTGAAATCTTGCACATACTCCTACCGCAAATGCTTTGTCAGTCCGCTTGCGCTAAGTATAAATGGGATCCAATGATTCCTCTATACATTTTCTCGATTTACATCTTTTCCAAATTTCATCTTTTCAAGAATAACCCTTGCACACATTGGTGTATCCGATGTGCCACTTGTATCCATACCATACTTGTGAATCAAGTCTTTGTGTACTTGGCTTGGTTAATAAAATGGCATCTTTCATTTGCTTCACTTGTAGTACCAAGAAAGTAATTTAATTCTCCCATCATGCTCATCTAAAATTTGTTCTTCATTAGTTTTGCAAATTTCTCACACAACTTTTCATCTTCTGATCCAAAGATGATGTCATCAACATAGATTTGTACTAGCAATGTACTTGTTCCTTCCTCTAGCTTGAAAAGAGTCTTATCAATAGTTTCTTTGTTGAATCCATTAATGATCAAGAATTGTGATAAAGTTTCATACCAAGCTCTGGGTGCTTGTTTGAGTCCATAAAGAGCCTTCTTGAGCTTGTATACTTTTTCTTCTTTTCCTTTGAGTTGAAAACCAGGAGGTTGTTCCACATATACTTCTTCTTCCATAAGTCCATTTAGAAATGCACTATTCACATCCATTTGGTAGACTTTGAAGTCTTTGTGTGCTGCAAATGCTAGAAAAAGTCTAATTGCTTCCAATCTTGCTACTGGTGCAAATGTCTCATCATGATCTATTCATTCTGCTTGAGAGTAGCCTTTTGCAACTAGCCTTGCTTTATTTCTGACAATTGTTCCTTGTTCATCCATCTTATTTCTGAATACCCATTTTGTTCTAATGATGTTGGCCATGTCTGGTCTGTCAACAAGTTCCTAGACTTCATTTCTTTCAAATTCATTTAGTTCTTCTTGCATGGCTGTAATCCAATCAGCATCTTGGATTGCATCATCTATTGTTTTGGGTTCTACTTGAGATAGAAAACATGTTAGCATATGCTCCAGTTGTCTTCTAGTTCTGACTCCTGTGTGAATGTCTCCAATGACTTGATCTTCAGGGTGAATCTTTGGATCCCTACTTTACTTAATCGCAAGGCACTGATCCGAGTTCCTATGCTAGTGCAATGGCGCTTGATGTATGCCATGGTGTGCAAAGGATCGATCTCGCTCAGCAAATGTTGTGCTAGTAGGTTTATGGCTCAACCTCGAAAGGAACACCGAAAGCCGTGAAAAAGAATGTTCAGTACCTTAAAGGTACAACTTATGTTGGTCTCATTTATGGAGGTGATATCTAAACCGATCACAGGTGGCATCGTGATGCCGATTATGGGCGTGATGTGATGTAAGAAAATCAATGATTGGTTATGTTTTCACATCGGGAATTCATTGTCACCGAAAAAAGAAACTCTTCAGAAACAAAGGGCTTTATCAACTATCAAGCCGAGTATATGGCTCTCTTCAAGCAAATGCCAAGGAGGTATCCGTTGAAGGAACTAGTCGTTGATTCGGGGCTACATCGATCAAGCTGAGATTTATTGTGACAATTTGAGTGCAATTTGTCTAGCTAAGGATCATGTTCATAATGAGAGAACCAAGCATATTGATAAGATGTGTCATTTTCTGAGGAATGAGAAGAGGGTAGTAGTGAAGAAGATTAGCACCAAAGATAATCCTGCTGATATGTTCACTAAACTAGCCAAGAGAGCAAGATTCGCTTATGTCTGACTTGGCTGAATATTCAAAGTTTGTAAATCGAATCGGATACTCACTGAGGCGTATCAACCGAGTGAATTCTCGTGGGAGAAGTCTGCATCAGACATCTCGGCATTGACGATTGCATCCGTACAAGTACATCTCGACATGCAATCCGTGACGCTGAACGAGTTCAAGTCAAGGTGAGATTTGTCGCTTTGGTGACTTGACCTCTAAATCGATAAATAATCTGTGGAACTATTATGTAAAATCAAGACCGAGAATGATGGTCGGCCAAGATAAGCGTATTCGCTTCTGCGGAAAGTTAGTTTGATGAAGTTGCAATCGAAGTTTCTTCCGAACTCAAGCAATGGGCTTCTAAACTTATGATCCGCTAAGTTTTTGGCCGAGTATACCTGAGTTCTACATCCGAGCGCTTGATTACAAGTCCTGAGAGTCGCTTTAAAGTTAAGTTTCGTTTAGCTGATAATAAATTGAATGGGGTCCCATCTCAGTATTTATGATAATTCCGGCAAAGATCTTTGCGGGTTTGGGTTTGGGATTCAAGCGCTCATAAATACCAATGTCAGAATCAATGAATGCGTGACTTTCAAGAGTGTTGTTCACACACTTGTGAAAATCTTGTAATTCTACGCATAATAAAATATCTCATTTTCTCGTCCATGAAAGAGCTTTAAGACAACGCCGTAAACCACGTTAAATCATCGCGCTTCTCTTTGCTTCGCGTGCTTTATCAATTCCGACATACTTTATGCTTGCAGATTATCTCATATTTATTTTTCTTAAACTGCAAAGCCCACTCATCTGCGATTATAACAAACAATAAGGCTACATCCCCGAATTTCTTCATAAAAATCACCGAAAATTGAGCCTTGCCATATATTGGCTTTGTGACAACACAAAAAAAGACAAAAATTGAAGGGTGCTAATTTTATATTGGTAACTTTTGGGAAAGGATCCCGACGGTGAAATACGTATACCTCGAAATACAAGTGCCAAACGACGTCAGATCGCGAAAAACGACGCTGTTTGATTTTATTTTTATTTTTTTTTACATCTAACGAAATCAAGGTCAGATTAAACAAAACGGCTGTTGTTACGCACAAATTTTATGAAATTGCACACGCTGCACCGTCGGGGATCCTTTCCCGTAACTTTTGGGGAGGTTGACATCGATGAATGTTGCATTATTGAAACCTCAAACGCTGTCCAACTTCATCAATAAACCTTGTCAAATTGGTGGATGAGGTTCCACCTTGGATCATGGCTTCTCTAGCCAAATCCTTCCATTTCTTTGCATTTTGCATCAATTCTAGCCCTGTTTCTCCATCATCCATCA
This sequence comes from Gentiana macrophylla, assembly GCA_026214975.1. Lineage (NCBI taxonomy): Eukaryota > Viridiplantae > Streptophyta > Magnoliopsida > Gentianales > Gentianaceae > Gentiana > Gentiana macrophylla. Next base: position 24,373,501 of record CM047816.1, on the reverse strand, counting down.
CCAACTTTATGCATCTTTTGATTTCATCACACTCAACAAGTCCAACTTCTTTAGCAGATGGTGTCACTCTCACTCCTGTCCTCCACTCATCTTGAATCAACTTGGCATTAGTCCCTTGATCTGACCAATGAGGAAATGCCACCAATGGGACCCCACAACACAAACTCTCTAACGTAGAATTCCATCCACAATGGGTTACAAAACATGCTAAAGAGGGATGTGTTAGGACCTCGAGTTGGGAACACCATGGCACAATCATCCCTTTTCTCTCTAGTTCATGTATGCAGCTCAGTTTCCTTTTTTCTTTTACTGCTTTATCCTCAATTTTCTTTCTCGTATAACCCACAGAAATGGCTTGCCACTTTCTAGCAACCCTCTTGCAATTTCCTCCATTTGTTGCTTTGGATGTGTTAGAAGGCTACCAAATGACACATAAACAACTGATGCTGCAGGCATTGAATTCAACCAACACATATAATCCTTGGATTTTTCAAAAAGATCTACCGAATACGATGTATCCAATGGATCTTTGCCGTCCAAGAAAGCAGATGGAATCAATGGTCCGATCCCAATCATGTTGTACTTCTCAATAGCTTTGAGTGACTCGGTTTCAAGTGCATCAAATGTATTGACAAGCACGATTGGTCTCTCTTCCTGATCTACTTTCTCCAATTGCTGCTTCAAAACTTCAAGTACATACTTTACCCCATCCGGACATGATGGAAGCATAAAGGACGGTAGATCACTAGCTTTGAGTAATGGGAGACCCGGAAACCGAATAGACCAGTCCGGTTTTGTGCTGTGATTCTTGATTTCATCTTCGAAACCGTTGAAATAATAGTGGTATATGTCTAACACAATCGCGGGTTGAATCCAAAGAAGAGCACTTTGAACGTGACACTCACGTGCTAGATCAGATGCCCAAGGAAGGAGTAGAGGTACACGAGGCACGACACGGGTCGGCCTTGGCTTGCACTAGTGTAGATAACTTGTTTAAGTGTGTTTGTTGCACCTCTTTGTAGCTCAGACATGTAATCTGCTTTTTTTTCTTTCTTGTCTTTGTCATCCTTCTGTCTACTGAATCCATCATCCGATCCGTCGGAGAAAATCGCAATGTTGAAGCCGTTTTGAGCAGTGAGGGTGCCGGGGCGGTGGCGGTGGCGGTGGAGGAGGATTTGAGCATACAACTTTGAGCGAATACGGTGGTGGCGAATGTCACTTCCACGCCCATTCCGATTAATCTTTTTGCAAATTGAAGGCTTGGATTGATGTGGCCTTGTGCCGGAAATGTTATTAGGAGAACATGATGAGGAGGAGGTCGGCCCATATCCGATTATGTGCAAGTGATGCTAGAAGGTGGGAAACCTTTGCATTTATGTGTTGCCATTTGCATGGGTGCCGGTGTGTATGGGTGTGAAGGTTTACGATTCTTTTTCTTTGAAAATGTTATTTCCATAATAAAACAGAGACAACAAATTGATCACTAACGCATCATATATCATTAACAATAATTTTACCATCTATCAATTCGATCATACATCATAAATTAATGACGTAAGATTTATTATGATCTTTTATGCGGATTGATGCCAAGCATGACCCAAGCTCATACACATGACACACACATAATTATAACACCATTTGATCCTTTTAAGTAAAACCGGTCTAACGAGCACAACACTACCTCATACATCATATAATCTTCAGTCTTAGAAAGACGGTTGATTCTCTTGTGAAAACGCCCTAAGCCATCGACACGGCACATGTCATTCCTCACAAACCAAAGCTTGTTCAAGATAAGAATGCCTATCATCTTCATATAACCGACATGGTGCATGTCCACCTCGGTCTAGATACCTGCAGCTCGATATAAGTCTTGGCGAACTTAGACAACGGTTACACAGTCAGCTGGGCATAAAGCCACGATCCTATAACGGTTCATGATCTTTGCATACAGGGCCATGACTACACAATGAACGCCCGTGTAACTGCCTCCTGCCATTGACCACGTCTTCAGTGGCCGCACAATCAAATCCCTCACACAGGATCCCTATAAATGGATCATCATTTCTCATCTTCAAAACAAGGCTACGAGGCAAATAATTCCGATTTGGTCTGGATATATACTTCACCAACAAATCCACTACAAAATAATTATTCTCACGGTCCGACACCCGGTTTTTTGAACCGATTTCCTTAGTGTCGATTTTGAGCATCATCATGGACATAGAATTACTTTTTCTTTTCTGCTTTCTTGGTTGATAACAAGAGCTTAAAAATGAACGTTGGATGCTCACGAGAAGTTCGGTGCTCAACTCGTAAGGATCGCTCATATATGAATGTATTGAATTCGATCCAAACTCAAGCACTTTATTAAAAAAATGATCGGAACTCGAGCATCCTGAAGCTCGAATCAAATGCACATTAGTGTTATCTAGCTTTTTAACATTTTATTTCATAAATATATAAGTTTGAAATAACTATTAAAATTATATTAAATATAAATAAAATATTATAAAAAAGTGCAATTTTGGATTTATCTATTATTTATGTTTTCAAGCTTAACGAAATGCACGAAATTTTGAACTGAGCTTGAAATAGTCATTTTAGCTTTTCACGGCCTAATGAACCTAACTCGAGTATTGTTAAAACTAATTCAAGCCGAGCTCAAGTATTTTAATTCCTATTCAAACAATCTCAAATCAAGTTCGAGCATGATATTTTTAAAATTATATTTGGCTCGATAACAAAATACTTGATTCGATTCGAATCGTTTATACCTAGATGCCTGCGTGTGTGGGTGAAGATTTACAACTTTTTTTTGTTTTGTTTTTCTTAGTCTATAACAAGAGCTTAAAAAGAATGACGTTTGCGGTGACGATTAGACCAAATGATTGCTATTTTTGTCTGTCAGATTTGTAAATTAGTTGGAGAAACGTTTAATGTATCTTTCAAAAATCATTGATCTCTTCGTTGGATTATATGGGGGTGTGACTGTGAAAACAATGTCTCCACTTCTATGTGCTGTTTTTTCGGCTTGTAGCATTCATTCTACTCTACCTAATAAAACGGTTCTTGTTTCATCTAAAATAAATAAATAAACAAACAATTTTCCTAACGAATTTGTCGTAATAAAATACTAAAATATATTTTTACATAATTAATTACTAGTATTTATATCCCTTAAAAAAACATTATAGTGCATGATATATTAAATCCGAAATTATCAATGATATAAAGTGACAACAAGGCGTTGGTCGAGTGGTAGGGGCGGACCCACATTGGTGAAGGAGGGGATATGACCCATTCAAATTTTGATGCGAAATTACTAATATAATCCTCTAATAATATTATTAACATACACTATGCATGTATAATATTTCAAACACCTTAAAGTCTATTGTCTTTGTAACTCAATTAGTAAAGTGTCTGCTTATTTACGTTAAAGTTATCGGTTCAAATGTAAATATATTTCTCGAAAGAATGATAAGAAATATTAACGATTTACACAACAATTATATATACCCTTCATTGTTGTGACTTTTAATCGATCGATCTGATCCCGCAACAACGAAATGCTGTAGATTTATCACAGATCAATCCGCTATATAAACTCCGTTGTACTTCTATCATTACTCATATTTCTTATCTTATCTTATCGGTTCAAATCAATCTTATAAAGTGGTCCCGTTTTCGTAATGCTTTCTGGTTATTATCTTAGGAAAATGTTTGATTGACATTTGACAAACTCATTTAAAGCCCAAATACTTTTCTTACAAAATAATGGTTTTCCTTTTATTTATTTATTTTGAGTGTATAATATATGGTTTTATATGAAATGATCCATAAGGAAATCAAAAAACTTTCACATCATGGTCCACTTAATGTGTACATACAATATTGCCAACGCGATAAGTTTGAGTTTTATTTATTTATTATTATTGTTGTAATGTTCCGATTTTTAAATAATAAATAATGGCTATTATTTTACTTAAAACGAAATTTGCGCTCTATTGCTTTTATTCTAGAGCTAAGATTTTATTAAATATATGTATGTATGGCCGAAATATATATGTATATTTTAAAGGAAATTCTGAATTCTTTTCCTTAATTAAAAAGGGTAATTACGGAAAAAGGTAATTAGGTTATAATTTGGGAATTTCTATTTATGAAAATTAAATCTCCTTAGCCTAATTACAATTCAGAAATTTGTTTTTACGTAAAAGAAGGAAAGCTCTGAAGCATTAGAAAAGACCTAGAGACTTTCTTCAATTTCTCGGTCGCTCATTATCGGATTTCAGATTCGAGAGAAGCATCGAACGTCGTAGAGAGCATCGCTTTCAACCCAAGAAAGTTGAAGCTTTGGCTAAGGTATGAATTTCACCCCTAAGGGCCGCTTTTGATCGCTTATGGTGATCTTTCGCTCGTAGAATCGTAGTTTGATCTTTTAGAGCCTTTGATCGATTCTAATTCGCTTTTGGGATTGGTCATCTAGTGGTTGTGTAAAAGGCCTGCTTTTTCGCAGCATTTCGTAGTTGAAGATTGGAATTTTGCTTGCTAAGGTAAGAAGGTCTTCCTACACGTTAATTACGGTTTATAGGGTTTAAGTTATGATTTTGTTGACGTTTGGATGGTTAGAATTCATGCTACGAGTTGTTTAAGAATCATAGGATGTTATGGTCCTGTAAAGGTCAAGTTTTCTGCTATTTTCTGAGTATATTGATGTTGAATAAGTTTGGAAATGATTATGGATTGATTAGGGTTCAAAAACTGAGTTTTTGGAGAGTCGCCGCGCTTGGTGCAGGCCCACCAAGCCCAGTGTGGACGCACTGGAGGTCCTGAATGTGAATTTTACATTCAGAGAGTTAGTGCGGGTGCACTGAAGCCCAGCGCGGATGAACTGGAGCCCAGTGCGGGGGCACCAGACACAGTGGTGCACTGGACGGGCAGATTTCGAATTTTACATATAGAGGCTCAGTCGTGCAAGATCGAACCCCAAAGCAGCGACCGCCCTCGCTTTGAGGACAAATGTGATTTTAAGCTAAGTAATAAATGTTAATCCTTGATTTAATAACATTAATTAAGCTTGAACAAGCCTCGATCAGCTTCCGATTCGCTTAGTTTCGCACCGGATGTACTTCTTAAAGTGGAGTTGTTCGATCCGCTCGGAAGGGCATGAAAGGGCTTGTGCTTAGATGAACTAGAGTTCATCAATGTCTGTGTACTTGATAGGATGGGTTGTCTAGATGTCTAAGTGAGGGAGTAGAGTTGATAAGGTGAGTTTTGCTTTGGAAACGCTTGGGTGGCTAGTTAACAACACATAACAATTACATACGATAGTAAAAGCTAAAAAGTCACATATTCTCGGTTGTACTATTATTTCATATTGGCGATGTGATACGCTCATAAAAGGTGAACAACGCTACTAGCTCAAAAGGTCAAGGGTAGTGGAGGAAATTCATCGAACGATACGATACCTGGGAGAGCCCGGAGCTAATCGGTGGTAATCACCGTTACTTAGAAAGTATATCTTCAGGCTGATGAACGCCATGCGTAGTGTCCTTGAGTGATGACGTAACCAAGATAAGTTAAGCTAGAAACGTATAGTCATGAAGTGTCGATAGGCATGGAATGAACCTTAGATCGAGTCGGTCTCATAAAGATAATTATTAAAATAAAAACTGTTAAAGAGCCTAACTAAATTGTAGCTTCTACTTCTTACTATGTACAATATACTTACCTCAAATGCATGTTTATTTATGTGTTTGGGGAAGAGAAGACGATCAGGTAAATCTGGAGTTTGACGAGGACTTTGATGACGACGTTTAAGGACGCCGAAGTTGAAGAGTTCATTTATTCATGTTTTCATTCATTATATTAGACTTGGAGTTTCGTTGGAAACTTTGTAATTTCTTCAAGTATACGTTTGGAGGTTTTTCGTACGTTTGGTTTTCGTTTGATTTCCTTTCCCAATGTAATAAATGTTACATTTCTATCTTTAGATATTGAGTTTCTATTCTTGGTTGTTTGGAAAAATAATTACCCGAGTCTTTTGCTTCCGCTTTTCTTAACACGATACGACGTAGTAAAGGCTTACGATAAAGTGAAATTTATTTTATTTTATACGTGCGAACGCTCTTTTCCGGATAAGGACTCGTATCCGGGAACGGGCGTTACAATTGTTGTTGTTGAATGACGATGCAGATTTTGTCATGTATAATTTCGGGTAAATTTAACCTGTGGGATGATTGAATCAAGGATGATTTTGGGGTGATTTAGATCGAGCCTGAGAGTCTCTCTCAGCCGCCACGATCCTCGTAATTGTCCAGGAATCAAGTCACACGTAGTTCCTGGAAGCGTATATTTATAGGGAGTTCATTACCCTAACCCTAAACCATGTCGGTTTGGGTAAAATACAGTATTAGCCCTTTGGGCCTTTACCAGCTTATATGGGCTTTACCCACTTATGCAAGTAACCACATGGATAATGGGCCTGCGTGTCTAGAGTGGACTTTGTCCGCACCCCGAGCTTTCCGACCTGCGGTATCGAGATGGGCCCATCGTCTCGGTTCTCCGATCATGTCGGTTGTCGATGTCTCAACTCGTAACTCGACCCTTGGGCTATCACTCATTCTCGTTTCAGGAGGACCATCTCGTGACGCCACGTGGAGGTGCGATATTCGGTATCGTCATAAGCCCCCCAGATCTATCTGAGCTCTTGAGGTCAGGTCTGATCTGTCAAAGGTGTATCTCGGCTACTATCATCCAATGCTCTAAATTTAAATCTGCCCTGCAGACTTACTTCCCGTGGAGTTGGACATACGGACTTTCCATGTCTACTCTGCAGACTTTTTTGCCTTAGAATTATCTGTCCCTTGGACTTATAACGTGTGGCTAAGATGACATCGACTTCGATGTCGTAGTCGCCGGGCGGATTGATGAGATGTCCAACTTGGGACTGTCTCGGTTGAAATTGACTTCGAGGCCGTAGCTGTCAAAGGAATGTATGAGATGTCTGCAGTTGGGACTGTCTCTGTCGAGGTCGACTTCTCTAAAGGAATCTGATTTGCCCTGATGGCGCTAACCGTAACGCCATCTCCTTTCTTCTTGCAGTAGGGAAGTTCTCGGTCCTCTCCGATCCTACTAACATCCCCAAACCGAAGGGTAAGCTAGCTCCACCTCTCGAGGGTCGGATAACTGCTTCTGCCGATGTTGTCGAGAAGAGGACCAATCTCGCCACGAGAACGAGCTCTTCCGCACTTGAGGTTATTCTATGTAGACGCCTCAAGGACGTACACGGGTGTCGAGTCGATTCCGCTCCGCTTCCGCCGCCCGCCAAATTTCGCCTCATTTTCCACTTGCTTGCTATGACTCATCATGCGAGATGAAGATGACGGCCATAGTTGACCTAATGACCTCTGCGGGACGGTAATGTCGAGGACGCCGCCGACAGACAAAAAGGAGACCAACTCGCCTCGACCGGTGAGGACCAACCGTAGAGAGGCTAAACGGACAACGCCGGTGACGATATCTTTTCTTAACAGACAAACCACCTCGGCAAGGAGGCTTCTAGGAGACTGACTGCGCCTGTCGAGGCAGAAGAGGATTTCTTTATGAGTATTCAATGACCACTCGTTGTTGCCCCCGAAGTATAATGCAGATTCTTCATCTTCGTTATACTTTCAGTAGTTACATGCGATCATATGTAACTTGTCTTCCATGCCTTAGCATTTTTTGGACTTTTCTTTGTTGTTGCGTAGTGGAAGGGATGCCCCTGGATGTCTCTCTTCGCTTGTCGAGCCTCTAACTTTGCTTGCTGCTTATCGATATCGTGTTGCCCCCAAGTGTATTATGAACCTTGGTTCTTATTGCACTTGTGAGTCGAGTTTAATTTGAGATCGACTTGATCACCTTAGCTTTTTTTTGTCTCACGGACTAGTTTTTCCATGATGTATCGATTCTCTGGGCGCTTGGTCCAACTTTGCGAACCGTGCCTTTGCCTTGGCCTTTTTCGCTGTTAGGCTTGTTTGGCCTTTGGTCGACGCTTGGTCCGACTTCGACTCTCCGATCTCAGCCTCGACCTTTTACTTTAACATCATTTGTCCTTAGACTTTTGAATTTTGAATTTTGAATTCTCAATTCGACCTTTCCTTTGAATGTTGTTTGTGTTGTTGAATATTTGCTCAGATTTAGTCATTTGGACTTAATTCCCTTGCGACGTTGTTTTATAGGGTGTAGTCCTTTGACTTAATTCCTTAGCCCCTCAAGTGTAGTATGAGTGCATGACTCATGGTACACTTGAATATGAGTCGACCTAGCGCTGTATCGCCTCACGGGCTTGACTTGGCTATTTGGTCGGAGCTCGATTCGACCGCCGTGCCTAGTCAAAGCTTATGAACTGGTCGAATTAAATAACTCCTTATTCGACCGTCGCGCCTTCGTGGTGGTGCTTATGAATCGTCGAATAAGGTATCCATTGTTGAAATAGTGTCCTAAACCCAATCGGTTGGGACCGGATCCGACCGGTCGGATCATTTGTACTATTTCTTTATGTTTATGCATATATAAAATGGCTTATTCTGTTGTCATATATATATGTTCTTTTAAAGAACCAATTATGAATTGTTATATGATAACGCCCTTAGTATTAAACTCGTGATAGAAAACCATGATAGTGATTATGGTTGATGAGATCTCTAATCACTTTAATAAAGTTTGATACTTAAATGTCTCTAGGTCGATGTACTATTAAACAGGCATTGATAGTATAAACAGACTAGCACGTATTAGATGTCTTCTCTCTTGTAAAGGTGGATAGATCTCGCTTCATCGAAGTGTAGAGACACTTGACCGTGACGTGGACGTGTATTAGAGAATGCGACGTTAGGATCGACCCACTTACACGAGATAAGTGTCACACTATGTGACGGTTGTGTAATTATCCTTTGACCGGAGTCTTCATGGCATCACGGTGTGGATTGTCATGCTTTGACACTATTGAGGTTTCTAGCCACGGGGCGATCATGCGGTAGTGATTGGGTATGATATTGAAGCATCGCGGAGTATACATGATTGGTCGTCCGGGAATCGCGTACTTATCGGTAGGGGTAAATATCCGAAAGCGGCCTTCTTATAAGGAATGTCTCGCTCGTGAATCTTTGCAAAGTGGGAGTGTGGAAATATTACTCAAAGAGACTCATCACGAGGCTTCAACAGGTGCTCAAAGATTGCCGAGCCTTAGATTTCGTGTGCATAATATTGTGTACACCTTATTTAATTGTAAAATTAATTGTAAAAGACATATTAATTGTGGGTCATATAAACAATTAATATGTCAAACTCTAGTTTACTTTATGTCATAGACATAACTTTTACTTTTTACTTTTGCATGCTTGCCGCCCACATCTACATACTCAAGTGGCGCCCCAAGCTAGCTAGCTAGTCTCTATCTCAATTGTATCTATTTATACATCCTTTTACTCAATGAATAAACTAAGTTGAAGTTTACTCTTGTGTTAACACATTCTCAAACTCTCTTCATGGTAGCAGAGACTTACTGAGTTCTAAAATCCACCAGCAAACTCGATTCTTTTCGTAAAAATGTCAACATTATCTCAAGTTTCATCTTCTTCAAGAGACTCACAAATGCCTCGTGATCGATAATCGAACACTCTTCTTTACAAATCATAAACTTGATGGTAACAATTATTTGCTATGGTCAAGGTCTATGAAAATGTATATCTCCGGCCAGGGCAAGATGGGATATCTGTCTGGTTCCAAACTCCGCCTCACTAAATCGACCCCAAGTTTGAAGCATGGGACACAGAAAATAACCAAGTCATGACCATCCTCACGAGGTCTATGACAAAAGAGATCAGTGAGAACTTTATGATGTATGACACTGCTAAGGAAATCTGGGATAATGCCGTAGACCTTTACTCAAAAAGGACAATACATCCAAGTCTATGAACTCAAGCTCAGATTCAAAATTGCGATAAGGGGATATGTCTCAGAAACTCAATACTTTAATCAACTATCTAAGGCATGGCAACACCTAGATATGTTAGAAACTCACCCTGGAATGATGTTAAAGATGTCGCACTCTTTAAAGACATTATCGAGAAAAGAGAGTATTCAAATTCCTTCATCGGATCGAATCCTACTTTTGATGATGTCGAGGTAGAATTCTTGCTACTAAACCTCTTCCAAATCTCAAATCCATGTTTGCCGAGGTCAAACATGAGGAAAGCAGGAGGAAAGTGATGTCGCCAACCCCCTGTGACAACCCTACCGAAAGTGCCACCGCCGATCGTCGGAACTCTGCCGAGGCTATCGAGGCTTACAGAAGCCTCGCCGATAAAATCGGAAGCTGTTCGTGACCACCGCAAACGCACTAATCACACCAAGGACACTTGCTGGAAGCTACATGGCAAGCCTAACTCCTCCAAGACCTCCAGACCCTGCCAAGGAAAGTCAGGGCAGACACATAAGTGAGGAAGAAGATGACAACAGGTTGAATGCTCAGCTTGCTGCATTCAAAGCCTTCCTAACTCAACAAAAGGGAGGTAGTCACTCTACTGACATAGCCTCTCATGCCAGTACAGGTAAATTCTACTCATCTATTAGTAATGAAACCTGGATTGTTGACTCTGGGGCCTCATCCCATATGACTGGTAATAAAAATCTCATTACTCAACTTAAGCCATGTCCCCAAATTCACAATATTAAGACTCACGATGGTTCTATCTCTAGTGCAAAAGGTTTTGGTCAAAAAGTACTTTAATAAGATATGCCTGCAGAATGTCCTATTTGTTCCAAAATTAGATTGCAATCTCATATCTCACAAGAAACTTACTAAAGATTTGAATCGATCGTTGTTTTTAATGAGAATCGGTGCACATTCCAGATCATTCCTCAAAGGCGTTGATTGGGATCATAAACCTTGCTCAGTCTGCTTGTGGTCAACCTCGCCAAGATGTAAGACTAAAGACTGAATCGCCAAGAAACTGCACTCAAAACCTAGACAATATCATGTTATGGCATTATAGACTAGGACATCCTGGCTTTAGTTATTTAAAGTCTATAGATCCCGAATTGTTTAAAGGTTGTAATTTGAATGATCTTCAATGTGATATTTGTCGGGCTTGCTAAACTCACCAAATCTGTATGCAAAATTACCTTACTTACCATCCACACCATTCACCTTAATTCACAAAGTGACGTATGGGGACCCTCAAGAGTAAAAAGCATAACAGAAAGAGGTGGTTTGTTACCTTCATAGATGACCACACCGTAACCACTTGGTTATTTTTAATGAAGGATAAGTCCAAGTTGGACCCATCTTTCAAGAATTTTACAACATGGTCTCCACTCGGTTTGACACTAAGATCAAAATCTTGAAGACCGACAATGCTCTTGAATATTATGAGTCTCATCTCGCAATTTCTTGATGGATAAAGGGATTGTCCATATCAAGAGTTGTGTTGAAAACCCCTCAAAGAAATGGGGGTTGCTTTGAGAGAGAAAGAACAGCATCCGCTTGAAATGGCTAGGTCTATTATGTTTACCACAAATGTTCCAAAATATATGTGGGGTGAAGCCATATTGACTTCCACATACTTAATCAATGACTTCCCAAAGCAGGTACTAGGCTTCAAAACTCCTATCAAAACCCTACTGACACACACTCCTCGCCCCATCTTATTTCCCGATTACCTCCAAAATCTTTGGTTGTACTGTGTTTGTCTATATCCATGCCCAACACAAGCAAACTTGATCCCAAAGCTCACAAGTGCATTTTCCTAGGATATGCAAAGGATGTGAAAGGTTACAAGTGCTACTCTCATCCGAAAAGAGATTTTATAATTCTATGGATGTAAAATTTTTTGAAAGGACTCCCTACTACAAAGAAGTCCACTTTGAGGCGCCACCGATGGAAACTCGATAGAAATTGACCTAAACCCTTCCTTCAAAGAAACTCTTAACCTCAAAGAACTCATCGAGCCTCAAAGAGATCGAACCCCAAGACTTCTTCGACTCACAAAGAGCTTCATCGATCCTCAAAGAACTAACCGACTCGTGAGCCTGCGCCTCCCGAGCCCATCGACACTCAAAGAATCTGCAGATCCTCAAAGAGCTTCATCGACATTGATGACGACTCTATTGCTCTAAGGAAAGGAAAAGATCATGCACCGATCATTCTATTCATACTTATTTATCTTATGATCGCTTGTCTCCTGCTTTGCCATGTTTACACAGACTGACTCTCACTCTATCCCTAGAAATATTCGTGAGGCCCTTCAAAATGATAAGTGGAAGGTCAGCTTTGTTAAAACCGAGATGATCGCCTCCCCGGATAATCATACTTGGGACCTCACAACTCTTCCCAAAGGCAAGAAGACAGCTTAGTCGCAGATGGTTATTCACTATCAAATACAATGCCGATGGTACAATTGACAAGTACAAAGCCGATTGGTAGCAAGGGGATTCACTCAAACTTATGGTATTGACTATAAGGAAACTTTTGCACCAAAGGCAAAACTCAACACCGTCAGTGGTTCTCGATCTCTCTAGTTGTCCAACTGGATCGGCCTCTACACCAATTGGATATCAAAAATGCTTTTCTCAATGGTGATCTCACCGAGGAAGTCTATATGAATGTACCTCCCGGGTTTTGTCAATCCCCACACTCAGGGCAAGGTATGCAAACTCGTGAAATCTCTATATGGCCTCAAGCAATCCCCAAGAGCCTGGTTTGGAAAACTCACTACCGTGGTTAAAGTCGCTGGATATCATCAATGCAACTCGATCACACCATGTTTGTCAAGACAACCAACCGTAGAGAGGTCCATTCTAATTGTATATGTGGATGATATCATCCTTACTTGGGAAGACTCTATCAAAATCCGTAACTTGAAGACTCTACCGCAAAGGTGTTCCAAGTTAAAGATCCGGGCTACCTCAAGTACTTTCTTGGTATGGAAGTAGCTAGAAACACCAATGGCATTTCGCCTCCCAAAGGAAGTATGTCCTGGACTCATCAAGGAAACTCGCATGCCGGGATGCAAACTCGCTTGATCTCCAAGTGAGACCCCACCATACCTCATCGCATGGTGACATTGTTTGCCAGGAAAGAACAATATCAAAGGCTTGTAGGCAAACTCATATACCTTTCTCACACAAGACCTGATATTGCATATGGGGTCGGGCCTGGTCACTAATTCATGCATTGCCCTACTTGAGCAACATTGGGATGCAAAGAGTGAATAGGATATTGAGGTATTTAAAATCCACTCCTGGCCAAGGCCTCGCACTTCACCAAGTCTACCGATAGATCAATCAAGGTCTACACCGATGCCGATTGGGGTGGGATGTCACATTGATGCGAGGTCTACCACAGCTATTGCTCATATATATGGGGAACCAGTTTACTTGGAGGAGCAAGAAACAACCTCTCGTGTCAAGAAGCAAAGCTTGAAGTTGAACTAAGGGCACTTGTACTTGGCATTTGTGAAGCTCTATGGCTAAACAGTGGTGGATCGAACTTCAAAGAACCATATCAAAGAACCTATCACACTCTGTTGTGATAATAATTCACCTTATGCATGGTAGAGGATCCACCATCATGATAAAACCAAGCATGTGGACATTGATGACACTTTCTCAAGGAGCGATTGATGCCAAGATTATTCAACTCCGTGATGTTCCTCAAAGCAGATCGTAATGTCGATATTCTTACCAAGGCTATTCCACCTCTTATGTTCAATAGACTAAGTAGCAAACTTGGTCGCATCAACATATACAAACCCTGGTTTTGAGGGGGTGTGGAAATATTACTCAAATAGACTCGATCACTTGAGGCTTCACAGGTGCTCAAGCAGATTGCCGAGCCTTAGGATTTCGTGCATAATATTGTGTACACCTTATTTAATTGTAAAATTAATTGTAAAAGACATATTAATTGTGGGTCATATAAACAATTAATATGTCAAACTCTAGTTTACTTTATGTCATAGACATAACTTTTACTTTTTACTTTTGCATGCTTGCCGCCACATCTACATACTCAAGTGGCACCAAGCCAAGCTAGCTAGCTAGTCTCTCTATCTCAATTGTATCTATTTATACATCCTTTTACTCAATGAATAAACTAAGTTGAAGTTTACTCTTGTGTTAACACATTCTCAAACTCTCTTCAGGGAGTAAACGTGTTACTTCGAGAGAGCTTGATATCCAGATTATAAGATACGGTTGTCAATGTTTGACACTCGATGTAACGACCGTATGGATATTATTACAAATGATAGGATTGTAAGTTACACGGTAAATCGCTTCACATGAAAGGTAGTAGTCATTGCATTTGACTCTTCCGATGATTGGGGATCACGGTGTGTTGCTGTGACGCCATCCCGTGATCGTTAGGCATGAAGGGGCATTTTTCGTAATTTGCGCTTTGTGTCTACGGCCAACATATTCGAAGCCTATCGGGTCACACACATATGAATATCCAAATTGATTAAAATGTGGTTATAGATGATAACCAAATAAGGAAAGTTTATCTCGAGACTATAAAGGTTATAGTGGTAAATTAATATGGTGTTATTTATTTATTATGAATAAATTAAATACAAGATATTAATAATATTATATTAATTAAAGAATATTCCGGAAGCCAATTTGTTGGTCAAAGGGCGCCATACATTGAAGTGTATAAGATACACTTGGATTGTCAAGAATTTAATTAATGGTATTACCATATATTAATATTAGATATTAATATTTATAAATATGAATACATGCGTGTGTACACATTTGCAAATTGGTGATTTGCATGATGCGCACTCAATGTATGTATATATGATAATAAAGATTTTTTATAGGTGTAATATATATGTGATATATACACATGTGTAAATTGATTTATGGTAATAAAATAAAGATAGTCAATATTAGATATTGACAATATCTTGGAAATATTCAATATGAGATATTGACAAAATCCTAGATTTATTTGATATAAGATATTATATTAAATGAGATAAATCAATCAATTATATTTTCCTTATTTTATTAGTTAAAGGTTTTCCCTTCCTACAAGCTACTTGGGGCGCCACCTTCACTATATATATGAGGGCTTGCCAAGCTCTTATGTACACCATTCTTCCAAGAGCAATTGTTCTTGTGAAAAATTGCAAGAACTCATAGTTCTTGTGTAAGAAAGAGGGGGCTTCCTATAGTGAGTTTGTGAGGGAGGAAAAAGTCTGGTCTAGCAACCGGAGTTTTCCAATAGCAATCCATGATGGGATTCCGGCGGGCTGTTCGTGTGGACTAGCGGTAGAGGCCGAACACTTGGGCGGCTCTATGCAGAACTACTCTCCTTAGACGGTCAAAGCGTCGATCTTTTAGATCAACCAAGGTAACCACCGTCTACTAACTCGTTTGTTTATTGCTTAAACGAAGTCGATCTTGGGTCGATAGGAAATAAATTTTTGAATTCCGCTGCGTTCCCGCGTAGATTTCGAGCTTAAGCAATAAGCGTATCAGAGAGAGCTTCGAGCTTAAGCAATAAGCGTGTTTATTTGCGTAGTTAATTTTATCGTTTAAATCACGTAATTAAAAGATGATGTATTTTGATTCGTAAAACGATACACGAAAAGAAATTTTTGTTTTGTGTATTTATGTTTCAATATAGTTCATAGTTGTGATTAGTCGATAGATGCAAGATTCAAATCACGATACGTTAAGTTGAGGTTGAGTGATGGATTCTCGGTGAACCCACTCTTCGTTAATTCGATGTGCTCGACTTTTTCGTCCCGTGATATTTATTGTGCATAGACATCTCGTTGTTTAGTCGTGTCATGGTTTAGAAACCAAACGACATCCCTTTTGATTACGAATCAAAAGGAAAGAAACAAAAGAGAGATTTAATTTTAATTTAATTTTAGAATAGTTCTAATTAATTAAAATTAAATCGCTTAAAATTAATCGTTAATTTTATTTTCGATTAAAATCATTTAATTAATTAAATGTTAATTAGTTAATTGATTAGATAAAATTATTTAATAGATTAAATGTTAATTGATTAAATAAGAAGACGCAAGTAGTTAAATTTAATTTTATCTTTTTCATAAGATGTTATTGTATGGATTAGATAGTGTAGATATAATATGATTATATGGACTTTTATTGATCATGGACTCGACCGATAGGATAGATGTGAATTATTTAATTTTCTGTTGGTTGAAAAGATGTCCTGAGCCGTTATGAAGAACGTGACCTAGTTTATTTTCTCATTTATCCCATTCCGTTGGCTCCCTGCAAAGCGGCGGGTATATTAGATAGAAATTGAATATAACAAGAATGGAGCGGAAGATGGAGACCAAAGAAAGACGAAAATAAAGATCCCATTGGAGAATGGAGCATTAAAGATCCTATTGGCGGTTGCAGCATACCCTTTAGATTGTGACCAGCGGTTTCATGCTCGGCTTGTATTCAAACCGCACTAGGAAAAGTCCATGATCATACCGGTTACTTTACGCATTTATTTATTTTGTGCTTGTATTTATTTTATATGATACGATAGATGCATGACTAGGCACGATCTAGATGAATGTGTAGGATGTATGTCTATAGAGATAGATATATTTGATGAGACCGCAATTAAAAATTAATTAAGTGAATTAATTTACGAAAATACTTCCACAACAAAAATCAAGTCGAAATATTGTCTCCCAATATTATAACGACGGTGAAGAGCCTGTGTTCGATCCAACGATCGACCACCGCCGAGAGTTGACCTACCTCGGGTATATCGTCGTTATTGAGATATGATCGTATGAGATCTCGTGAATATTGGGTTATGACTTGACTAGAGTCTTTCGGTGATTGGCCACCGTCGTGGCAGCCTCGACTTTAGAGACAAGGGGTTGACTAACACATAGTGATGTGTATCGCCAAAGAGTTGACTAGTCAACCACTGAGAATCACATAGAGATGTGAATGGTAAAGAGTTACCTACCTATCGAAATTATCTTGGTTGATCGACCACCGCCGGGAATCGAGGTAACTAGATGGGATCTCAGCCACTAAAGAATTTTGAAAAATTCTTGAAAGTCAATTGGAAGTAGTTGACTAGTGGGAGCAAAATCATAAACCAAAAGACCATTTTTGATTTTGCGTGTATAAACAACAACACTCTTTTATTTTCATTTTATGTTGTAGTTTTAGCAAACTTTGTATTTATGTTTTTCTCGATTAGTAAAACCAAATTATGACTGTTACCTTTTGAGAAACGTTCTCAAGTATGGTTAAGTAATTTTAATCCTTTAAAATAAGCAATGACACGAGCAATCCTGTTATAGTAGTTAGAGACAATGAGACTACATATTTGATGGAGTACTCCAAGACTTTAATTATTATTGAAAAGTGGAAGCTCATGGCATTGGATACGATCCAATATGATCATTCAGTCATATGATGACAATTAATTCAAACGTTGGATAAGAATGACCACTCTAATTTTGGAAATGTTGTTTTCAAAATTGTAAGATTTAAGTATCGACTTAATTCTATCATTGCTTAAAAGTTAATTAAATAGTTAATGTTTTAAATACGATTTAAAAGGTTAAATAAACTATTTAATAAACTTTAGATTTTCTTTATGAAAGGAAATCAAAGACATAGCTCTTGTGATCTTTCTTAAGTCTTATGAAGACTACACTAAGAAATATTTACAAGTGCTTGAAGGATTAAAAAGGAAATTAGGGCATGTGCTTAAATAGAGAACTTATTGAAGTTTCTATTATAGGCAAGTAAGTTGAGATAAATCTATCTAAGTTCAAGTCAACTCTTAGATATATGATATCTTATGAGTGTGATTAAATTAGAAAGATTAAATACAGATATGGAAGGTTAAACAAATGTTGTAACACTTACCATATTCTGGATCTAGTAAACTGATAAGGGAACTAAATAAATGTTATTATGTTCCGGTTCTTATGAAGAACATACTTTCAGTTATTTGTTAGGATTTAGTAGACATATTCAATTGTAAAGAATAAATGTTATTCCGATAAAGTTGGAAGGTCACTGAATCTAACATACTAGATTGATGTCACTGTATAGTTGATATATGTGATGAGATCTCGACTAAATATTTGTATGGCTGTTATCTTTGATATTTGTAGTTGTTCTAGATGTCGACTCTCTCCTGAAGAGAAACGATAATCAAATGTCATTTAGATGATGTCCGAACCATGTGATTATGAATTATGTGGGTAATACGTATCTTATCCAAAGATGATCAAAATACCCTTTTATGAAAAGGTTGTAAAATCTAGAAAAATTGTCTAAAGCCTAAACATACCGATGTTTGTTGGCTTATGACAATTAATGCTACAAATAATTGTTTGTTAATCTCTATAACTATTGTTAGAAATAGTCAAGTGTACTTATTGAAGTACGACAATCGGAAAGCCCGAAAAGTTCGAGCTAGTACGAATATGAGATTGATGAGCTATTTAGGAATTAATCTTCAATTGGATTGAAGTAATTAATACTCAAGGGTGTTTCGTAAGTCGTCTGAAAGGAATAAGATTCTCCTTGAAGGATACCATCTTTGGGATACGCAATTAGATTGTGTTCCCAAAATGGAAATAACACTTTATATGATAAAGGTGTGACGCAAGCCATGCGATGTATCCCTTACCCGCTTCGGGATAGTGCCTTTATACTTAACTTAGTTCCAAAGAATAAAGGTTGAATAAATTCCATATTAGATATGGAAGAGGATAATGTCGAATCTATCTTAACCGATGGTTTAAAGTTGTCGTAGTGCAGTCGAAAGGCTTGGAGCCTAGTACGACATATGCAACTTTGTGGAATATCTTAGCTAGCACGGATATTATTTACTTGTCCGTGGAGCAAAATGTTTGTCTCCAAACATGTCAGTCTTCTAGAGGAAAGTGTTTCTTCCAAAAGCAACAAAGGAGTGTGAATAAGATCTCAAAAGAGTTTGAGAACCACAAAGATATATTCAACCAATGGAACGTGGAGCGGGCGCCGCATAGCGATGAGGTGTAGATCACCGCTTTCAAGTGCACACAAAAGTTCTCGTAAGTCCATGGATAACCTCAAGCCCAAAAGGGGCTCTTTGGTATGTTCATCTTGATGAATGTATATCTCATGACTTATGAAAGAATGTTTAAAAGGCAGATTGAGAGATATGGCTAGGAGCCATAAAATCGAATTAGATTCCATCGGTGACAACCAGGTTATGAACCTAGTCCTGCCTTACCTAAGGGAGTGTCCTCAAAGGGTGACATGGATAGTAATACGATTACCATAAGGCTATAGTGAAATTTGAAGGTATGGGGTGTAAACCTTGTAATTACCTTTATCTTTGCCAAATGAGCCTGGGCTTCTAATCAGATGATGCTTGTTATAACTTCGTATCATGGCTATATGATAGTGTTGAAGACGTTGGGCAAACAGCTCGATGTTCATAGACGATAACATGATATGTGAGCCCACGAGATCCATTTATGGACTCAAACAAGTTTCTCTAGACAATTTCTTTGTTTGATAATCAAAAGAGTTTGATTTAGTCAAAGAAGGATATGCCCAATGTGCAAGATGGATAGTGGGAGTGTGTTATGATTTTTGAGCATGGTATTAGATATCTATCTCGAGAATTGTCACCCCATGTCACAATCAATTAATGTTTGGTAGTTCAAGGTCTTTACGAAAAGCACTTGGATTAGCGGCCTTATTTTAGAAATAAGAATCTATAGCGATAGATTTAATCTATTTGTTAGATTATAGTTTACCTATATAGATGTGATGCTAAAAGAAGTTTAGCATAGATCGCGAGATCTCGCCTATGTTAGGACATTGGTCCTAAAGATAAGGTGAAAGATGATGCTTATGAAAGGTTTCCTCTCTACGGAAATTGGAACCATCATAAAAGTTATGCTAGAGGTTCACACTCCATGAATAGTCATGAGCAAGTATGAAAGTAATTCTAGCGAACGTCGAGAAACAAGTTAAGGAAAGTTCTTAGTTTATTGAAACTTGGAATTAAATAAGCATAGATATATACGCATTTAAATCCCGAGTCTTATGAAGGCAAGTGGGAGCTACTGTCTGGGTTTGCAATCACTTTGATTAAGTGATACAAAGAGTGGAAATGTTCTAGCATATGGGTCATCAGAATTTCTACAAGTAGGCCAAAAGCAGCAAGGTGCCTTAGAGGCTAGCCGGGAGCAAAGACATGAGTCTATGAGGTTCATTCCTAACCTTGTGCGGTTCTTCCACCTTTTCTATATAGTTGATATAGTAAGTGGATTCATTGCTTGAAGCAAGGACCGGGTCTCGCCGGAGATTCGTGTGTGTGTTGAGGCGGTTCCTTTGACTTGGTCATTTGGAACATGATATGAAGATAGTCTCGAGTCCCCACGGATAGCGATCCGTTTATGGCTAGGGTCAAGTTGCGTATTGCATGAGATTCTTGTGTTTCAACTTGGTCTTGTGTGTGCTAGTGATTGGTTTAAGGCCAAGTGGGAGATTGTTGAAATAGTGTCCTAAACCCAATCGGGTTGGACCGGATCCGACCGGGTCGGATCATTTGTACTATTTCTTTATGTTTATGCATATATAAAATGGCTTATTCTGTTGTCATATATATATGTTCTTTTAAAGAACCAATTATGAATTGTTATATGATAACGTCCTTAGTATTAAACTGTGATAGAGAAACCATGATAGGTGATTATGGTTGATGAGATCTCTAATCACTTTAATAAAGTTTGATACTTAAATGTCTCTAGGCTGATGTACTATTAAACAGGGCATTGATAGTATAAACAGACTAGCACGTATTAGATGTCTTCATGCTTTAGTAAGGTGGGATAGATCTCGCTCTATCAAAGTGTAGAGACACTTGGGTATGACGTGGACGTGTATTAGAGAATGCGACGTTAGATCGACCCACTTACACGATAAGTGTCACACTATGTGACGGTTGTGTAATTATCCTTTTGACCGAGTCTTCATGGCATCACGGTGTGGATTGTCATGCTTTGACAATATTGAGGTTTCCCACAGCCACGGGGGCGATCATGCGGTAGTGATTGGGTATGATATTGAAGCATCGCGGAGTATACATGATTGGTCGTCCGGGAATCGCGTACTTATCGGTGAGGGGTAAATATCCGAAAGGGCCTTCTTATAAGGAATGTCTCGTTCTCGTGAATCTTTGCAAAGTGGGAGTAAACGTGTTACTTCGAGAGAGCTTGATATCCAGATTATAAGATACGGTTGTCAATGTTTGACACTCGATGTACGACCGTATGGATATTATTACAGCGATAGGATTGTAAGTTACACGGTAATCGCTTCACATGAAAGGTAGTAGTCATTGCATTTGACTCTTCCGATGATTGGGGATCACGGTGTGTTGCTTTGGACGCTATCCCGTGATCGTTAGGCATGAAGGGCATTTTAAGTAATTTGCGCTTTGTGTCTACGGCCAACATATTCGAAGCCTATCGGGTCACACACATATGAATATCCAAATGGATTAAAATGTGGTTATAGATGATAACCAAATAAGGAAAGTTTATCTCGAGACTATAAAGGTTATAGTGGTAAATTAATATGGTGTTATTTATTTATTATGAATAAATTAAATACAAGATATTAATAATATTATATTAATTAAAGAATATTCCGGAAGCCAATTTGTTGGTCAAAGGGGCGCCACATTGAAGTGTATAAGATACACTTGGATTGTATAATTTAATTAATGGTATTACCATATATTAATATTAGATATTAATATTTATAAATATGAATACATGCGTGTGTACACATTTGCAAATTGGTGATTTGCATGATGCGCTTTCAATGTATGTATATATGATAATAATAGATTTTATATGTGTAATATATATGTGATATATACACACACCAGAATTGATTTATGGTAATAAAATAAAGATAGTCAATATTAGATATTGACAATATCTTGAAATATTCAATATGAGATATTGACAAAATCCTAGATTTATTTGATATAAGATATTATATTAAATGAGATAAATCAATCAATTATATTTTCCTTATTTTATTGGTTAAAGGTTTTCCCTTCCTACAAGCTACTTGGGGCGCCACCTTCACTATATATATGAGGGCTTGCCAAGCTCTTATGTACACCATTCTTCCAAGAGCAATTGTTCATGTGAAAAATTGCAAGAACTCATAGTTCTTGTGTAAGAAAGAGGGGGCTTCCTATAGTGAGTTTGTGAGGGAGGAAAAAGTCCGGTCTAGCAACCGGAGTTTTCCAATAGCAATCCATGATGGGATTCCGGCGGGCTGTTCGTGTGGACTAGCGGTAGAGGCCGAACACTTGGGCGGCTCTATGCAGAACTACTCTCCTTAGACGGTCAAAGCGTCGATCTTTTAGATCAACCAAGGTAACCACCGTCTACTAACTCGTTTGTTTATTGCTTAAACGAAGTCGATCTTGGGTCGATAGGAAATAAATTTTTGAATTCCGCTGCGTTCCCGCGTAGATTTCCTAACATCCATCGTGGGATCTTCCAACTGCCACGCATCGTGGCTTATTGGCGGGTTGGGAGTGATATAAGCATTGTCTTCGAGGTCCGAATATAATGCCGAGGTGAGCTCGGTCTTATTAAAGATGCGCTCAAGTTGACCTGCAAATATGAGGCCGAGCCGACCTGCGGTTTTATAAAGATTCGCTCAAGTTGAGTTCCAAATGTGATAGCTCGACCCTCCAGTTCGGTAGGGTGAGTTCCAAAATAATATAGCTCGACCCTCCAGTTCGGTAGGGTGAGTTCCGAAAGAAAATAGCTCAACCCTCCAGTTCGGTAGGGTGAGTTCCAAAATAAGATAGCTCGACCCGCCACGCTCGGCTAGGAGAGTTCCCAAATAAGAAGGCTCATCCCGCCACGCTCGGCTAAGAGAGTTCTAAAATATGATGCCGAGTCGATCTCGGACTTATTAAAGATTTGGCCATCGGTGAGCTCCACATATGATGCCTAGGCCGAGCTCGGTCTTATAAAAAATTCGCTCGAGAGAGCTCCAAATATGATGCCGGGTCCGAGCTCGGTGTTATAAAAGATTCGCTCGAGAGAGCTCCAAATATGATGCCGAGGCCGAGATCAGCCTTCGGGCAAGAGGAGTCCGTAAAGCTCGAATGCCGGTGCTCGATATCTCGAGTCTTTGTGGTGCAATGTGATTGTGATAAAAAAAACATTGCATATATAATAAAGGCTTACAAAGTGTATAAGAATTTAAAATAACGATTGTAAGAACCTGGAGAGCTAAAGATCCCGGCTCGATCCTTGGAGCTCGAGAACTCGCTTCGTGGATAGCTAGATACGGTAGATAATTCGCAGCTTTCTCGGGCGCCACAGCAGTGTCTTTCCGGTGGCAATCAGACCTCGAAATGAATTCCGATTGGCACGAGATTTGGAGGGATCGTTCTTCCCTCACTTTTCTTCGATGTGACCGGTGGAATTGTTCTTTCGAAGGCTCAATCTCCGGGAATAAGCCGCCGATCTGGCCGCTGCTGTCCAGAATCCTGCTGCATTTTTGGTGCCTGCAGTAACTTCTTTGCCACGATCGATAAATCAAACGAACTCCGATCGGCCTATAATTTTGAGGGTTTGTTCGGTCCTCATAATTATTGAATCTGACCGGTGGAAATCTTGTTCCAACGGTTCAATTGTCGGGAATATTCAGCCGACTTGGAACCTCTAGATTAGGGTTTTTCTGCTTTTTTGTACGTAACTACAACATTTAGGCGATGATCTGGCGTTGAAACCTATTCCGATCGGCATGAAATTTTTAGATATTGTTCTTCTCCCTGTATTAATTAATATGACCGGAGAAATTTTCAACCAAACGGTTGAATTGCTGGTAACAGGCCGCCGACCTGAAACTGCTGATTAGGGTTCTGCTGTGTTTCTATAATACAGCAGCAACTTCTTTGCGACGATCAGGCGATTAAAAGAACTCTGATCGGCCTGAAACTTTTAGGTCTTGTTAGTTCCTGATAATCCTTGATTATGACCGGTGTAATCGTTTTTCCAACGGTTCAATTGGCGGCAATAGGCTGCCGACCTGTCTGCTCCCAATTAGGGTTCTGCTGCGTTTTTGATACAGCAGCAACTTCTTGGCGACGATCGGGAATCAAGACGCACTCCGATCGGTCTGAAATTTGGAGGGCTTGTTTTTCCCTCCTTCTTCTTCAATTTGACCGGAGGAATTTTCATTCCAACTGTTCAAACTCCATAAATTAGCCGCCAATCTCGCTGCATTTTTTTGCCTTATTTTGCCATTAACATGATCACCATCATATCTTGATCCATCACCGATAGAAGGCCCTCCTTCTAGCACCAATGACGATGCAGGATTTTGTCATGTATAATTTCGGGTCAATTTAATCTAGGGATGATTGAATCAAGGATGATTTTGGGGGTGATTTTATAAGACCGAGCTCGGCCCCGGCATCATATTTGGAGCTCTCTCGAGCGAATTTTTTATAAGACCGAGCTCGGCCTAGGCATCATATGTGGAACTCACCGATGGGCAAATCTTTAATAAGTCAGAGATCGACTCGGCATCATATTTTGGAACTCTCTTAGATGAGCATGGCAGGATGAGCCTTCTTATTTGGGAACTCTCCTAGCTGAGCGTGGTGGGTCGAGCTATCTTATTTTGGAACTCACCCTACCGAACTGGAGGGTTGAGCTATCTTCTTTCGGAACTCACCCTACCGAACCCGGAGGGTCGAGCTATATTATTTTGGAACTCACCTCTACCGAACCTGAGAGGTCGAGCTATCACATTTGGAGCTCAACTTGAGCGAATCTTTATAAAACCGCAGTCGGCTCGGCCTCATATTTGCAGGTCAACTTGAGCGCATCTTTAATAAGACCGAGCTCACCTCGGCATTATATTCGGAGCTCGAAGACAATGCTTATATCACTCCCAACCAGCCAATAAGCCACGATGCGAGGCAGTTGGAAGATCCCACGATGGATACCTTATTCGACTAGTTCACGTAAGCACCACGAAGTGCGACAGTCGAATAAGGAGTTATTTAATTCGACCAGTTCATAAGCCTGACTAGGCACGACAGTCGAATCGAGCTCCGACCAAATAGCCAAGTCAAGCCCATGAGGCAGTACAATGCTAGGTCGACTCATATTCAAGTGTACCATGAGTCATGCACTCATACTACACTTCGAGGGGCTTAAGGGAATTAAGTCCAAAGGACTACACCCTATAAAGCAACGTCGCAAGGGAATTAAGTCCAAAGGACTACACCCTAGGCAAATATTCAACAACACAAACAACATACAAAGGAAAGGTCAGAATTCAGAATTCAAAATTCAAAATTCAAAAGTCTAAAGGACAAATGTTGCTAAAGTAAAAAGGTTTGCGCTGCAGACAGGGAGAGTCCGAAGGTCGGACCAAACGTCCCAGCCAAAGGCAAACAAGCCTAACAGGCGAAAAAGGCCAAGGCAAAGGCACGGTTCGCAAAGTCGGACCAAACGCCCAGAGAATCGATACATCTATGGCAAAACTAATCCGTGAGACAAAAAATGCTAAGGTGATCAAGTCGATCTCAAATTAAACTCGACTCACAAGTGCAATAAGAACCAAAGGTTCATAATACACTTGGGGGGCAACACGATATCGATAAGCAGCAAGCAGAGTCAGAGGCTCGACAAGTGAAGAGAGACATCCAGGGGCATCCTTCCACTACGCAACAACAAAGAAAAGTCCAAAAAATGCTAAGGCATGGAAGACAAGTTACACATGATCGCATGTAACTACTGAAAGTATAACGAAGATGAAGAATCTGCATTATACTTCGGGGGCAACAACGAGTCGTCATTGAATACACATAAAGAAATCCTCTTCTGCCTCGACAGGCGTAGTCAGTCTCCTAGCAGTCTCCTTTCCAAGGTGGTTTGTCTGTCGAGAAAAAGAAAGGCGTCACCGACGTTGTCCGTTTTAGCCTCTCTGCGCTGGTCCCTCACCAGGTTGGGCGGAGTTGGTCTCCTTTTTGTTTGTCGAGCGACGTCCTCGACATTACCG
Organism: Gentiana macrophylla; assembly: GCA_026214975.1. Classification (NCBI taxonomy): domain Eukaryota; kingdom Viridiplantae; phylum Streptophyta; class Magnoliopsida; order Gentianales; family Gentianaceae; genus Gentiana; species Gentiana macrophylla. The sequence continues at coordinate 24,347,368 of CM047816.1, read as the reverse complement.
TCAGCAGTGGTCATTAGGTCAACTATGGCTTCGTCATCTTCATCTCGCAATGAGCCATAGCAAGCAAAATGAGACTAAGGCTGGGCGGACGAGCGGAGCGGAATCGTCAACTCGACACCCGCAGTACGTCCTTCAGACGTCTGCGTAGGAATAACCTCGAGTCGGGAAGAGCTCCATGCTCAGTGAGTAGAGGCTCGTCCTCTTCTCGACAACATTAAGCGTAAGCGATTATTCGACCTCGAGGCGGAGCTAGCTTACCCTTCGGTTTAGGGATGTTAGTAGGATCGGAGAGGACCGAGAACTTCCTCTGCGTAAGAAGAAAAGATAAGGAGATGGCGTTACGGTTAGCGCCATCGGGCAAATCGATTCCTTCCAGAGAATTCGACCTCAGCGAGAGGCGATCCTCTACCGCAGACATCTCATACATTCCTTCCGGCGACTACGGCCTCAAGTCAATTTCAACCGAGAGATACCCCAAGTTGGACATCTCATCAATCCTTCGACAGCTACGACATCGAAGTCGATGTCAGCTTAGCCACACGTTATACGTCCAAGGGACAGATAATGCTAAGGCAAAAAAGTCTGCAAAGTAGACATGGAAAGTCCGTATGTCCAACTCCGTGGGAAGTAAGTCCACAGGGCAGATTTAAATTTAGAGCATTGGATGACAGTAGCCGAGATACACCTTTGACAGATTAGACCTGACCTCAAGAGCTCAGATAGATCTGGGGGGGCTTATGACGATACTGAATATCGCACATCCACGTGGCGTCACGAGATGGTCCTCCTGAAACGAGAATGAGTGATAGCCCAAGGGTCGAGTTATGAGTTGAGACATCGACAACCGACATGATCGGAGAACCGAGACGATGGACCCATCTCGATACCGCAGGTCAGAAAGCTCGGGGTGTGGACAAAGTCCACTCTAGACACGCAGGCCCATTATCCATGCCACTTGCATAAGTGGGTAAAGCCAGTATAAAATTAGTAAAAGCCCAAAGGGCTAATATCAGATTTTACCCAAACCGACATGGTTTAGGGTTAGGGTAATGAACTCCTATAAATATACGCTTGAAGAACTACGTGTGACTTCGATTCCCTGACAATTACGAGATCACGAAAGAACTCGCGAGAGAGAGACTTTCGCGCTCGATCTAAAATCACCCCAAAATCATCCTCGATTCAATCATCCCTAGATTAAATTGACCCGAAATTATACATGACAAAATCCAACATCGTCATTGAACAATACATGACGTGTGTTCATTTCATGTAAACAGTACAATCTTTTTATACAAATTTAATTTAATAGCAAAAATGATACAGAGTAAAGATTTCAGACATCTACTAATGGCAATTTAAAATATACTTTCAGCGTAGTGATTAGAGTTCGAGCCTCTTTAGGAGCATATTTAGGATGTGTGTAACATTTCGTATCCAGAAGAAAAAAAAGGTAAAGACACATATAAATTGCACACCTAATCCCCCCAATTATTGTTTTTTTGTGGTCCGTTTAATGTATTCTTTTTTGTGGTCCGGGGTTTAATGTTTTCTTTTTAATAAAATTTGTGGTCTCAATTTGTTTATGTGACAATAAAGGGGATGAGGTCCAACCACGTATCTTTTTTTTGACAATGAGAGACTTGACATACTTCATGTACAATACCTCTTATCGCAGTTCGCAACAGGGGCGGACCCATGTGTTTCACAAGGGTTAGTGGGCCTCTCAACAAAAAAAAATATCTTCACATTATACCTATAGAAAAATATTTGATAATCAGTAAAAAAATTATTCTATTTAGAAAAAAATTACTGACTTTTTCGAAAATATATTTCTGGCCTCGCTGCAGTATGCTCATGAGACCTTGCCATGAATGTAGGGCATTATGCATAATCTTCCGGATAAAATGAACAATTCTTGGCTTAACTTTGAGCCTGCAATCCATATATTCCTGGTTGACAATGAGGATGAGGCTATGGAGCAAGAAGGATCATGTTTCAAAACCTTCATATTCCAAATATGGGCCACATTAATGAACTATTCAATAGTAGTTTCCATATTGTGGTGAGATGGGTCCCAAGCGGTTTGAACAAAATCTTTGAAGTCTTCATGATCAAGTCATGCACTTCGGAATCTAGGATAATGTAGGCCACGTGTTCTTCGCTTTTTAGAGAGTTGGAGTTTGAGCAGGCTTTGATCTTAATGTGTCTTGGTCAGGTGGAGCAAAACTACCTCTGGGAATTTGACTTGCCAATCACTATTGCACCAAGCATGGTCCAACCTTTATATAATACGAGATCCTTTAAACAAGGGTCTAGTCTAGGTAAATCTCGGGCCTTGGAAATCAATACCGAGTAGCCTGCAGTGGTGGATCATCTTTCGCATTTTTTCAACATTTATTCCCCCTATAGGCTTTCCCCGTTTTTGTCTTCATGTTCTATAACTTGATTGAAATCCTCTACCAAGCACCAAGATGTCGAATAGTTGATGACAGACTCATCAGATAATCCCAGAATTCATTTCGCAGACTTGGAGTTGGAGAGGCTACTCTATGGTAAAAATCCAATCAATGCTCTTGCTTCGACAAACTACTAAAGTGAGGCTTTGGTTGGGGCTAAATTACAATTTATCTCCTGCATGAACCCGACACGTTTTGTAATTTTCTCCCTGATTTTCTCGGCGACGATTTGATCGCATGTAAGTTGTTTTTTTTTTGAAAATAGTCACGAAGCCGGAAATCTTGATCTGCATATTTTCCAAAGAAAAAAATGCAATGTCATCCTTCCACGTTAGCACAAATTGTCACATCAGCATTTTTTGCAAAGAATAAAATGTTGCAAGCCCCTTTGACACCTCTCCATTTGCAAATAATTCTCGAGCACAAATTGTCACATCAAAGATTTTTGAAAAGAATAAAATGTCATTCTTAATGGAGGATTCAAACCTCGCAACCTAAGCGCTAGTCTGTAGACACTTCTCCATCCAAGCTTCTACAACCACATATGTGTTTTAAAAGCACAACATATATTTTAAAGATACGTGTTCAAAGATAAAAATATTATAGAGAATCTAATAATCTGTAATATCCCGATTTTTTAAGTAAAAGGGTAAAATAGTCATTGGCGTATTTACTTATGACTCTAATTATTATTTATCCTATTTATTTGATTAAAAGGATTTAATTAAAGGAGTTAGTTATTAATTATAAAGGATTTAATTTTTGGCTATAAAAAGAATTAATCCCCAAACTAATTCATTAGGTCACACGATATTCTGATAGAAAAAAAGAGGAACGGCGGCAGATGCGAACAAACAGACGCGAGAAGATGCCAGGAAAGACAGCGACGTAAACTTCAACCGTGTGGTCAATCCGTTCATCCGATCAAGATGCCGAGGAGAGAAAAGTGATTAGCGCGAGAGAGACGCAACTTTGGAAAATAAAATATCCTTAATCCGTAAGTTTTCGCTTTAGCCGTTTTTGGTATTCGTGAGAGTTCGATTCTTTAAAAATTCGTATCTTTTAATCCGTAGCTTCTGTTTCACGACCATGAGTAGTCAAACGATCGTCTTGGAACGTAGATTGTTCTAAAAATAGTTTTGTGGCGCTTAACCCGGGTAATCTGCAGTTTATGGCACTTTTTCAGTTTCGTTTTTGAAAGGAAAAATAGGATTTTTATGGTTCTTGTTGATCGCATAGGTTTTGGGGTTGAGGATCAACAGTTGTTGCACCTGCTTACGCGTTTCTTTGTTGGTTTTGCGGGCCTTTAAGGTAAGAGGCTCTTCCTAATGAATAATTTTAGTTGTATTATGTTAGGTTGAGTTTTGGAATAGATTGGTGATTAGAAATCACGTTTATGTTAGTTGTTGTCTATGTTAAGATATGGAATACTTTGATTCGCGTTTCCTGTTGTTTTTCCGAGTTTTGATGGTAAACATGGTTGGTTCGGATTAGAAATCGTGTTTCAAGATTTTAGCGTCGGGAAAAACCAGGCAAACGGACGTTTGCACCAGGCAAACGACGAGCGTTTGCGATCATGGCAACTCAAACGGACGTTTGCACAAGGCGACGGGCGTTTGAGGTTAGAATTTTTGATACGGATGTGGCCCTTTTTCCCAGGCGGGCGTTTGGGGTTTGTGGATGGGCGTTCAAGGCAAACGCGTTCATAGGGTGTTAAACGGGCGTTTGACCTGCTTATTCCGTTTTCACCGCTTTTGTTTCATGTCGCCTTGGTTTCGTGCTTTATAATCATGTATTTATTGCTTAACCTTATGTGACAAAGCCTTGAATTAGCTTTTGATGCGTTTAGTTCCGGCACCATATGGATTCCTAAAACGGCAAGTGTGGGACCGTCGAAAGCTTTGGATTTGCCTTGTGCTTCGATAAGCTAGTGTTTATCGATGTCTGTGTATGTGCTAGGTTTTGTTAGAGTTTTAGAGGTCTTAAGAAGAGGGAGTAGACTGATAGGTGAGCTTTTTATGTGAATCAACCTAGGTGGCTAGTTAAACATCTAATCAAACATATGTGTTAGATTAATAATCTTAAACATCATGCAATGCTTGGTAAGGCATAGTACAATATCGCGATGTGTTCTCTGACTAGACAAAGTAGCTTGTACCCACGCCGGTCAATCGATTGGCTAGATAAAGCGTCTGGTGCACTCTGCCGATCATCACACTATCGGGACTCGAGATATTCCCGGGCTCTTGTAGCGCGTGTCTCTAAGTAGGTTGCACCCAGTTGTCCTAGTACATCCTATTACTAGGCGTAGTGCCCTTGTTATTCATGATGTAACAAACTTGAGCTAAGCTAGAAACGTTTAGTCATGACGTGTCGATGGACATAGATTGAACCCTATATTGAGTCGGTCTCATAAAGATAATTTAATAATCATAATAATAACCTTTCGTTGTATAACTTAGTTATTCATTAGCTTCTCACTTTTACTAAGTACTTTGTACTTACCTCCTTTGCATTTTATTTTTGTGTGCATTGTGGGGTGAGAAGACGAACAGGTAGACCAAGTGTAGACGACGGCTTTTGAAGACTTGAAGTCTTGACGGAGCTTCTAGTCCTTTTTCTTTGTAGAGGTTGTACTAGACTAGTTGTTTTTCTTTCCTTAGATTTGTTGTACTTCTACTTTTAAGACATCGTATTGTATAAGTCTTTGGGGTTTTTCATCGTTGTGTTTTTAACTATCCATCTTTAGTATGGTTACTTTCTATTCATAGTAGCTTTTATGTTTTTACCCGAGTCCTTTTAGCTTCCGTTTGCTTTATTTTGATACGACGACGTAGTGGCTTGCGTATAATATTAGATTTATTTAATGCTATACGCGCCGAACGTTTCTCTTCCGGATAAGGGCTCGGTATCCGGGAGCGGGCGTTACAGTTGGTATCAGAGAAAAGCGTCCTTTCTATCCTAGGCTTCTTTTCCTCTAAGATAAGATTCCTTTAGACCTTTTAGAACTTGAGCTTGGTGGTAATCCTCGTATGACTAAGAATCCTTAAACCGTGGTTAGGTTGCTTTAAAACCATGTGAAGAGTCTTCTTGGACGAAGGTTAAGTTGAGTTCCCAGTTCACATCTTTTATGTGATCACCTCAGGTTTTGTTCCTCCTAGGATCTTTAGTAGAAACTCTCTCTTCTTTTGAAGATTCCAAACCGTAACTGGTCACATAGGGTTAATTGAAACCGCTTTAAGTAAAGCTTTGGGATAGGAGTCTTATGCCTACACCTTAAAGTCAAGGACCTCTTGGTTGATTTCCTTTTCCTTACTTTCCCTTTTGAAACCTCTCCACCTTCTCTACACGAATATCTAAGTTTACTTTTGGCTTGGCCTAACTTGGTAGAGAATGATATTTGATTCAACTCTACAAATCCTCCGCTTTCTCTTTTCACCATCACTTGGATTGAGTTCATCAACATTCTTTGACATTTTCTTTGTTTGAGATGGATTCCACATGAACTCAATGTGTAATTCTATTCCTTCCAAATACTCTTTAGTCGTTTCAACTAATAGTGTTAAAGGTCTCTTACTTGGCACATACTTTTCATCATCCTCGCGTTTGGCTTTATCCAACATGAGTGAATACTTTTGCTCTCGTGTTTTCCCTTTAACATAAGACAATCCTCCCCTACTCTAAAAATTCTGAAAATTTTCAGAAACATAGATTGATGTCTTATCTACAATTTCTCTTTTTACATCAACTCGATAATAGTTATGGATTTTTCAGAAAGTTCGTTTTTATGTCGGACACTCTGTCCAGAAAATCTGCAGCAGCACTTTCACTTCTTCTTCCGTTTTGAACAGGTTAAACACCTTCAATTGATCTGAATTTTTGATATGTTGCAGACAAGACTTTTATCTACAGTTTTCCTTTTGGAATTAAGTTCAGATTCTTTTTCTTTTGATCTCGATTTTCAATTCAACTCAGTGTTGACTAATCTGAAAATTCCGACAGCTTGCGCAATCGTCAGAAATAAATGTTTTTGACCAAGTTATTTCCATCCACAAATTCTAAATTTTTTATATCATCTAGAAAACTCCAGTATCTAAATCTTTTATCTTTTGATCATGCTCAAACTCCTTTTCGTTTGGGCTACACAAGTCGATAATTACAAGGCTGGAGTAAATATCATACACAGCAACCTAAAAGGAATTTTCACCTCCTTGACTTAGGATTTGGGCTAAGAGGGTAGTAAGTTATGATTTTCATGTTTTAGGAGTTCCTCGAAGCTTGATCTCCTTCTGAGGTAAACCTTTTAGTAGGATGTTTGTAAAGCTAACATTATAGTTCTTTTGTAGTTGTAAACAAGAACCAAGATGCTATCCTCCAGCATGCCACGTTTGTTATTCAGACCCTTTTCTTGCCCTTTTGTAATTATACCTTATATGGTATATTATTTCTCATGAAATCCTTCATCTGAGAACTTTAAATCTTTTTCACATGTTGTCTTGACTTACTTCATAAACATATCTCCGTAAGCCCTTCTTTTGAACAAATTTATTCTTTCTTACCTTTCAATTCAAGAAGCAAACTCTCTTCAAAGTTGCTGAACCTTTTAATGTCAGAACATCCTTTTTACTTGTGTTATTCTCAGCTTCCCTCCTAAGGGTAGTGTCGATATTGTAACTATTTCACCTAATGCTTGCTGCCTTTAAGGTATGCATATCTTCGTTTGCTGGTCAAATCTTTAAGCCTACCATGACATTCCTTTTCAGTTACTTACCTTTAATCTTCTAGCAATTTATGCTACACCAGTTTCAAGCAGAAGGTAGTCTTTGCCAAGGTGCCTTCTGAACCTATCTAGCCAACCGACTTTTGAGATCCTAAACTTTTGATCTCCATTTCAGTTTATTGTACCTTGTACCCTTCAGTTTTAACTCTCTTTCAGGCCATTTAGAGCCATGAACCGCCATGTACACCTTTTGACTTCCCATCGTCTGTATTGGCGTTCCTACTACCATTTTGTCATACTGGTTGAAAGTCCATTTTATTCTAACCTTTGCATTCCCACACGAGGAATAACCTTGAGCATTTAATCTTTGGCAGTGTACTATTCCTCTCGAGTAGTGCAACCTTGAACCGTTGATTTGAATCATTAAATATCGTTTATACTTCCTTTGAAAGTTTGAATTAATTCTTTGAAATCAAACCTTATCCGACAATTCTTAAGTGTCGTTTCCTCTTCATTCAAAATCTTGCTTGCCGCTTACTTATTCAAACTTTTGATACTCCTTTACAATTTCTTGAGGGAAATTTCTAATTCTTTTAAATCTTTAAATAACCCCTCTTTGACTATTGTAAACTTGGACACTTCTTGACAAGTGTTTATTTTATTCTGAGACCTTTTGGTGTACTCGTTTTCCCTCCATAGCTACTTCATGTTGAGATTCTTACTTTATTTTGATTTCTAAATTCCTTTTTAGCCCTTTTGGTGCTCGACCTTGCACCTTTATTTTGTTTTCCTGTTGTGTGATGTTTCCTCTACGAAACTCATGTGAACTGAAGATTTTCCTAGTTCGCCAACATCCATTTTGTTAACCAAGTGTTTAACAATCAAGGTCACCTGCCTAATGTCCTCATGTTTAGCATTCTCTTTTCTTTGCAGTTAATATTTCCTAGTCCATCAGGTGATGTTTTCTTCAACGTCTCCGCTTTCTTAAAGCTTATATGAAAGCTCATTACCATCCTTTTCAGTTGCCTCTGAAGCCTTTGTAGACCACCGTATCTTGCGGAATTCCACTCCCTCAAAAGAATTTCATCTGCAAGGTGTTCCTTTGTTTTCCTTCTGGTGGCTATATTTTGTATTATGATACAGTGCCTCATCCTTTATTTTAGAACCAACTTCAATTTTCATCAACACGGAATCATTTTGTTCTGCTTGTAACCCAAGCAACTTTCCTTATTTCAAGTGCATTGTACCCTTCCTTGGCTTACCTAGATGACATACCACCCTGGTACTCAACTTTTCACCTTTCAACTTCTTATATTTTCCAAGCTTACCCTAATTGGCACAAGGATTGGATCAGACCTGCAGAGAAAAATGTATGGCAAAGCATGTTCTCTATCCCCAAGAAGTCACAGAAACCCTACAACCAGAATCCTTGCAGTTCTTCAGCAAGTTTGTGGTGCCATGATGGAAGTCGAGATCGGAAGAAGTCAAGGGTGCCGAAAAGTGTGGTTTCGGGCCGAAAAGGTTCAACTTTCGGGTATAGGTCGGCGAAGTAAGACAAAGACCCAGCTTGTCTCCGGTTACAAGTCGATGGTTTGAGCCAAACCAACCAATGGTCACGAGTTAGATGAAGATAGCAACAGCTGGCATCGAAATCGGCATTGGGGTCCGAATGCGGAAGATTGGGAAGCACAATGAAGAATGAAAACCATGAGTTGGCAATTGCGCTTCATCTCGTGAGCAACCAAGATGTACGAGATTGGAACAATACTACTTTCATGAAGATAGAGATAGAAGGACGCGAGTTTTTGGGATGAAGTGGAGCGATGACAGAATACGAGACTAGATTTGATACAGCTTGCCAACGAGAAGGTCGAAGTGGATCGTCGCAACCTCAAGTTGGCTCAAGACAAGCAAAAGAGTTGGGAAGATGGAAGAAGACGAAGACTGTAAAAGTTAGAAGATGAAACGCTTCGCAAAGACCAGAGTTCAAGTACCTCTCGGTTACATTCGAGTTTCGAGGGCGAAACTCCTCTTAAGGGGGAAGGAATGTAACATCCCGACTTTTCGTAAAAGGGTAAAATAGTCATTGGGCATATTTACTATGACCTAATTATTATTTATCCTATTTATTTGATTAAAAGGGATTTAATTAAAGGAGTTAGTTATTAATTATAAAGGATTTAATTTTTGGCTATAAAAAAGAATTAATCCCCAAACTAATTCATTAGGTCACACGCGTATTCGATAGAAAAAAAAAGAAACGGCGGCGCATGTGAGCAAACAGACGCAGAAGATGCCAGGAAAAGACAGAACGTAAACTTCAACCGTGTGGTCAATCCGTTCATCCGATCAAGATGCCGCAGGAGAGAAAAGTGATCAGCGCGAGGAGACGCAACTTTGGAAAATAAAATATCCTTAATCCGTAAGTTTTCAGTTTAGCCCAGTTTTTGGTATTCGTAGAGTTCGATTCTTTAAAAATTCGTATCTTTTAATCCGTAGCTCGCTTTCGCAGCAGCCATGAGTAGTCGAAACGATCGCCTTGGAACGTAGATTGTTCTAAAATAGTTTTGTGGCAGTTAACCCAGGTAATCTGCAGTTTATGGCACTTTTTCAGTTTCGTTTTTGAAAGGAAAAATAGGATTTTTATGGTTCTTGTTGATCGCATAGGTTTTGGGGTTGAGGATCAACAGCTTGTTGCACTTTGCTTGCGTTTTCTGTTGGTTTTGCAGGCCTTTAAGGTAAGAGGCTCTTCCTTATGAATAATTTTAGTTGTATTATGTTAGGTTGAGTTTTGGAATAGATTGGTGATTAGAAATCACGTTTAAGTTAGTTGTTGTCTATGTTAAGATATGGAATACTTTGATTCGCGTTTCCCTGTTGTTTTTCCGAGTTTTTGATGGTAAACATGGTTGGTTCGGATTAGAAATCGTGTTTGAAGATTTTAGCGTTCGGGAAAAACCAGGCAAACGGACGTTGCACTGGCAAACGGGCGCTTGCGCTCACGGCAAACTCAAACGGACGTTTGCACAAGCGCACAGGCGTTTTGAGGTTAGAATTTTTATACGGGATGTGGCCCTTTTTCCCAGACGGGCGTTTGGGGTTTGTGGACGGGCGTTCAAGGCAAACGCGTGTTCATAGGGTGTTAAACGGGCGTTTGACCTGCTTATTCCGCTTTTCACTTGTTTTGTTTCATGTCGCCTTGGTTTCGTGCTTTATAATCATGTATTTACCGCTTAACCTTATGTGACAAAGCCTTGAATTAGCTTTTGATGCGTTTAGTTCCGGCACCATATGGATTCCTAAAAACGAAAGAAGTGTGGGACCGTCCGAAAGCTTTGGATTTGCCTTGTGCTTCGATAAGCTAGTGTTTATCGATGTCGTATATGTGCTAGGTTTTGTTGTAGTCAGAGGTCTTAAGAAGAGGAGTAGACGATAGGTGAGCTTTTTATGTGAATCAACCTAGGTGGCTAGTTAAACATCTAATCAAACATATGTGTTAGATTAATAATCTTAAACATCATGCAATGCTTGGTAAGGCATAGTACAATATCGCGATGTGTTCTCTAACTAGACAAAGTAGCCTGCACTCCACGCCGGTCAATCGATTGGCTAGATAAAGCGTCCTGGTGCACTCTGCCGGTCATCACACTATCGGGACTCGATATTCCCGGGCTACTTAGAGCGTGTCTCTAGTAGGTTGCACCCAATGTCCTAGTACATCCTACTACACAGGCGTAGTGCCCTTGTTATTCATGATGTAACAAACTTGAGCTAAGCTAGAAACGTTTAGTCATGACGTGTCGATGGGCATAGATTGAACCCTATATTGAGTCGGTCTCATAAAGATAATTTAATAATCATAATAATAACCTTTCGTTGTATAACTTAGTTATTCATTAGCTTCTCACTTTTACTAAGTACTTTGTACTTACCTCCTTTGCATTTTATTTTTGTGCATTGTGGGGTGAGAAGACGAACAGTGACCAGACCAAGTGTAGATTTACGGCTTTTGAAGACTTGAAGTCTTGACGGAGCTTCTAGTCCTTTTCTTTATAGAGGTTGTACTTAGACTAGTTGTTTTTCTTTTCTTAGATTTGTTGTACTTCTACTTTTAAGACATCGTATTGTATAAGTCTTTGGGGTTTTTCATCGTTGTGTTTTTAACTATCCATCTTTAGTATGGTTACTTTCTATTCATAGTAGCTTTTATGTTTTTACCCGAGTCCTTTTAGCTTCCGTTTGCTTTATTTTGATACGACGACGTAGAGGCTTGCGTATAATATTAGATTTATTTAATGCTATACGCGCCGAACGTTTCTCTTCCGGATAAGGGCTCGGTATCCGGGAGCGGGCGTTACAGTTGGTATCAGAGAAAAGCGTCCTTTCTATCCTAGGCTTCTTTTCCTCTAAGATAAGATTCCTTTAGACCTTTTAGAACTTGAGCTTGGTGGTAATCCTCGTATGACTAAGAATCCTTAAACCGTGGTTAGGTTGCTTTAAAACCATGTGAAGAGTCTTCTTGGACGAAGGTTAAGTTGAGTTCCCGGGCTCACATCTTTTATGTGATCACCTCAGTTTTGTTCCTCCTAGGATCTTTAGTAGAAACTCTCTTCTTTTGAAGATTCCAAACCGTGAATCGGTCATATAGGGTTAATTGAAACCGCTTTAAGTAAAGCTTTGGGATAGGAGTCTTATGCCTACACCTTAAAGTCAAGGACCTCTTGGTTGATTTCCTTTTCCTTACTTTCCCTTTTGAAACCTCTCCACCTTCTCTACACGAATATCTAAGTTTACTTTTGGCTTGGCCTAACTTGGTAGAGAATGATATTTGATTCAACTCTACAAATCCTCCGCTTTCTCTTTTCACCATCACTTGGATTTAGTTCATCAACATTCTTTGACCTTTTCTTTGTTTGAGATGGATTCCACATGAACTCAATGTGTAATTCTATTCCTTCCAAATACTCTTTAGTCGTTTCAACTAATAGTGTTAAAGGTCTCTTACTTGGCACATACTTTTCATCATCCTCGCGTTTGGCTTTATCCAACATGAGTGAATACTTTTGCTCTCGTGTTTTCCCTTTAACATAAGACAATCTTCCCCTACTCTAAAAATTCTGAAAATTTTCAGAAACATATATTGCTGTCTTATCTACAATTTCTATTTTTACATCAACTCGATAATAGTTATGGATTTTTCAGAAAGTTCGTTTTTATGTCGGACACTCTGTCCAGAAAATCTGCAGCAGCACTTCCACTTCTTCTTCCGTTTTGAACAGGTTAAACACCTTCAATTGATCTGAATTTTTGATATGTTGCAGACAAGACTTTTATCTACAGTTTTCCTTTTGTAATTAAGTTCAGATTCTTTTTCGTTTGATCTCGATTTTCAATTCAACTCAGTGTTGACTAATCTGAAAATTCCGACAGCTTGCGCAATCGTCAGAAATAAATGTTTTTGACCAAGTTATTTCCATCCACAAATTCTAAATTTTTTATATCATCTAGAAAACTCCAGTATCTAAATCTTTTCTCTTTTGATCATGCTCAAACTCCTTTTCGTTTGGGCTACACAAGTCGATAATTACAAGGCTGGAGTAAATATCATACACAGCAACCTAAAAGGAATTTTCACCTCCTTGACTTAGGATTTGGGCTAAGAGGGTAGTAAGTTATGAATTTCATGTTTTAGGAGTTCCTCGAAGCTTGATCTCCTTCTGAGTTAAACCTTTTAGTAGGATGTTTGTAAAGCTAACATTATAGTTCTTTTGCAGTTGTAAACAAGAACCAAGATGCTATCCTCCAGCATGCCACGTTTGTTATTCAGACCCTTTTCTTGCCCTTTTGTAATTATACCTTATATGGTATATTATTTCTCATGAAATCCTTCATCTGAGAACTTTAAATCTTTTTCACATGTTGTCTTGACTTACTTCATAAACATATCTCCGTAAGCCCTTCTTTTGAACAAATTTATTCTTTCTTACCTTTCAATTCAAGAAGCAAACTCTCTTCAAAGTTGCTGAACCTTTTAATGTCAGAACATCTTTTTTACTTGTGTTATTCTCAGCTTCCCTCCTAAGGGTAGTGTCGATATTGTTACTATTTCACCTAATGCTGCATGTTCCTTTAAGGTATGCATATCTTCGCTTCTTTGGTCAAATCTTTAAGCCTACCATGGCATTCCTTTTCGCCATTTACCTTTAATCTTCTAGCAATTTATGCTACACTAGTTTCAAGCGTAGAAGTAGTCTTTGCCAAGGTGCCTTCAACCTATCTAGCCAACCGACTTTTGAGATCCTAAACTTTTGATCTCCATTTCAGATTATTGTACCTTGTACCCTTCGCTTTAACTCTCTTTCGTGCCATTTAGAGCCATGAACCGCCATGTACACCTTTTGACTTTCCATCGCCTCAGATTGCCGTTCCTACTACCATTTTGTCATACTGGTTGAAAGTCCATTTTATTCTAACCTTTGCATTCCCACACGAGGAATAACCTTGAGCATTTAATCTTTGGCGAAGGTACTATTCCTCTCGAGTAGTGCAACCTTGAACCGTTGATTTGAATCATTAAATATCGTTTATACTTCCTTTGAAAGTTTGAATTAATTCTTTGAAATCAAACCTTATCCGACAATTCTTAAGTGTCGTTTCCTATTCATTCAAAATCTTGCTTGCCGCTTACTTATTCAAACTTTTGATACTCCCTTACAATTTCTTGAGGAAATTTCTAATTCTTTTAAATCTTTAAATAACCCCTCTTTGACTCATCATAAACTTGGACACTTCTTGACAAGTGTTTATTTTATTCTCGAGACCTTTTGGTGTACTCGTTTTCCTCCATAGCTACTTCATGTTGAGATTCTTACTTTATTTTGATTTCTAAATTCCTTTTTAGCCCTTTTGGTGCTCGACCTTGCACCTTTATTTTGTTTTCTGTTGTGTGATGTTTCTCTACGAAACTCATGTGAATCAAGATTTTCCTAGTTCGCTAACATCCATTTTGTTAACCAAGTGTTTAACAATCAAGGTCACCTGCCTAATGTCCTCATGTTTAGCATTCTCTTTTCTTTGCGCTTAATATTTCCTAGTCCATCGGTGATGTTTTCTTCAACGTCTCCGCTTTCTTAAAGCTTATATGAAAGCTCATTACCATCCTTTCGCTTGCCTCTCAAGCCTTTGTAGACCACCGTATCTTGCGGAATTCCACTCCTCAAAAGAATTTCATCTGCAAGGTGTTCCTTTGTTTTCCTTCCGGTGGCTATATTTTGTATTATGATACAAAGGCCTCATCCTTTATTTTAGAACCAACTTCAATTTTCATCAACACGGAATCATTTTGTTCTCGCTTGTAACCCAAGCAACTTTCCTTATTTCAAGTGCATTGTACCTTTCCTTGGCTTACCTAGATGACATACCACCTGGTACTAAACTTTTCACCTTTCAACTTCTTATATTTTCCAAGCTTACCCTAATTGGCACAAGGATTGGATCGACTGCAGAGAAAAATGTATGGCAAAGCATGTTCTCTATCCCCAAGAAGTCACGAAACCCTACAACCGTAATCCTTGCGCTTCTTGACAAAGTTTGTGGTACCATGATGGAAGTCGAGATCGGAAGAAGTCAAGGGTGCCGTAAGTGTGGTTTCGGTGGAAAGGGTTCAACTTTCGGGTATAGGTCGGAAGTAAGACAAAGACCCAGCTTGTCTCCGGTTACAAGTCGGTGGTTGAGCCAAACCAACCAATGGTCACGAGTTAGATGAAGATAGCAACAGCTTGGCATCGAGAATCGATTGGGGTCCGAATGCGGAAGATTGGGAAGCACAATGAAGAATGAAAACCATGAGTTGGCAATTGCGCTTCATCTCGAGCAACCAAGATGTACGAGAATTGTAACAATACTACTTTCATGAAGAAGATAGATAGAAGGACGCGAGTTTTTGGGATGAAGTGGAGCGATGACAGAATACGAGACTAGATTTGATACAGCTTGCCAACGAGAAGGTCGAAGTGGATCGTCGCAACCTCAAGTTGTCTCAAGACAAGCAAAAGAGTTGGGAAGATGGAAGAAGACGAAGACTCGTAAAAGTTAGAAGATGAAACGCTTTCGCAAAGACCGTAGTTCAAGTACCTCTCGGTTACATTCGAGTTTTGAGGGCTAAACTCCTCTTAAGGGGAAGGAATGTAACATCCCGACTTTTCGTAAAAAAAGGGTAAAATAGTCATTGGGCATATTTACTATGACCTAATTATTATTTATCCTATTTATTTGATTAAAGGATTTAATTAAAGGAGTTAGTTATTAATTATAAAGGATTTAATTTTTGGCTATAAAAAGAATTAATCCCCAAACTAATTTATTAGGTCACACGCATATTCGATAGAAAAAAGAGGAACGGCGCGCATGCGAGCAAACAGACGCAGAAGATGCCAGGAAAAGACAGAACGTAAACTTCAACCGTGTGGTCAATCCGTTCATCTGATCAAGATGCCGCAGGAGAGAAAAGTGATCAGCGCGAGGAGACGCAACTTTGGAAAATAAAATATCCTTAATCCGTAAGTTTTCAGTTTAGCCCAGTTTTTGGTATTCGTAGAGTTCGATTCTTTAAAAATTCGTATCTTTTAATCCGTAGCTCTGTTTCGCAGCCATGAGTAGTCGAAACGATCGTCTTGGAACGTAGATTGTTCTAAAAATAGTTTTGTGGCAGTTAACCCAGGTAATCTGCAGTTTATGGCACTTTTTCAGTTTCGTTTTTGAAAGGAAAAATAGGATTTTTATGGTTCTTGTTGATCGCATAGGTTTTGGGGTTGAGGATCAACAGTTGTTGCACCTCGCTTGGCGCTTTGTTTGTTGGTTTTGCAGGCCTTTAAGGTAAGAGGCTCTTCCTAATGAATAATTTTAGTTGTATTATGTTAGGTTGAGTTTTGGAATAGATTGGTGATTAGAAATCACGCTTTATGTTAGTTGTTGTCTATGTTAAGATATGGAATACTTTGATTCGCGTTTCCCTGTTGTTTTTCTGAGTTTTTGATGGTAAACATGGTTGGTTCGGATTAGAAATCGTGTTTCGAAGATTTTAGCGTTCTGGGAAAAACCCAGGCAAACGGACGTTTGCACTAGGCAAACGGGCGTTTGCGCTCATAGCGGCTTCAAACGGACGTTTGCACAAGGCAGACGGGCGTTTTGAGGTTAGAATTTTTGATACAGGATGTGGCCCTTTATCCCAGACGGGCGTTTGGGGTTTGTGGACGGGCGTTCAAGGCAAACGCGCGTTCATAGGGTGTTAAACGGGCGTTTGACCTGCTTATTCCGTTTTCACTGCTTTGTTTCATGTCAGCTTGGTTTCAGGCTTTATAATCATGTATTTACTGCTTAACCTTATGTGACAAAGCCTTGAATTAGCTTTTGATGCGTTTAGTTCCGGCACCATATGGATTCCCTAAAACGAAGAAGTGTGGGACCGTCGAAAGCTTTGGATTTGCCTTGTGCTTCGATAAGCTAGTGTTTATCGATGTCATGTATGTGCTAGGTTTTGTTGTAGAGTCTGAGGTCTTAAGAAGAGGGAGTAGACGATAGGTGAGCTTTTATGTGAATCAACCTGGGTGGCTAGTTAAACATCTAATCAAACATATGTGTTAGATTAATAATCTTAAACATCATGCAATGCTTGGTAAGGCATAGTACAATATCGCGATGTGTTCTCCGACTAGACAAAGTAGCCTGCACTCCACGCCGGTCAATCGATTGGCTAGATAAAGCGTCACCTGGTGCACTCGCCGGTCATCACACTATCGGGACTCGATATTCCCGGGCTACTTAGAGCGTGTCTCTAAGTAGGTTGCACCCAGCTGTCCTAGTACATCCTATTACTAGGCGTAGTGCCCTTGTTATTCATGATGTAACAAACTTGAGCTAAGCTAGAAACGTTTAGTCATGACGTGTCGATGGGCATAGATTGAACCCTATATTGAGTCGGTCTCATAAAGATAATTTAATAATCATAATAATAACCTTTCGTTGTATAACTTAGTTATTCATTAGCTTCTCACTTTTACTAAGTACTTTGTACTTACCTCCTTTGCATTTTATTTTTGTGTGCATTGTGGGGTGAGAAGACGAACAGGTAGACCAAGTGTAGACGACGGCATTTGAAGACTTGAAGTCTTGACGGAGCTTCTAGTCCTTTTTCTTTGTAGAGGTTGTACTAGACTAGTTGTTTTTCTTTTCTTAGATTTGTTGTACTTCTATTTTTAAGACATCGTATTGTATAAGTCTTTGGGGTTTTTCATCGTTGTGTTTTTAACTATCCATCTTCAGTATGGTTACTTTCTATTCATAGTAGCTTTTATGTTTTTACCCGAGTCCTTTTAGCTTCCGTTTGCTTTATTTTGATACTGACGACGTAGAGGCTTGCGTATAATATTAGATTTATTTAATGCTATACGCGCGCTGAACGCTTTCTCTTCCGGATAAGGGCTCGGTATCCGGGAAGCGGCGTTACAAATACAGATAATTTTTTTTAAAAGTGTATATATATATATATATATATATATATATATATATATATATATATATATATATATTCGTTACACGTGGTGATAATTTATGAGGGAATGAACCAAAATTCCACTTTTTAATAAAAAAAAATAAATAAACATGACGCACTCCTTTTTTTAGTTGCAAAAAAGGACAGAAAAAATTTAGATGGACAAAATTACCCTTATTATGAAGTAGCGCGTGACACAAATGCAAGAAACTGATGCATTACATTCCTACTGCTTTTCTTTTTCTTTTAACAAATGTAACTTTTGATGTAGAATTCCGATCATAAAAAAATTTCACCAAAATTCATATTTGTTTTGCTCTTTATTTTGAGATCTCATACGATACCCTTCCGACGTAACTTTTGAAAGCCGAAAAAACATTTGCATTAATCGGAGCGTTTTTTCTTATAAATGACCGTAATTTTTGAGTTAGAACACCGATCATCAAAATTCTCTCACCAAAGTTTGTAATTTTTTCTCTTGATTTTGAGATCTCATACGATACCCTTTCGACGTGGTTTTTGAAAGCCACATTTAATCGCTGCGTTTACACTAACACAGTATCAGTATCACAGTATCATAGTAACATGAACAGATGGAGTTCAAGGTTCAATAGCATCACGTCTGATCTAAAATATTTAGATATAATACTAGTGGTTTCCAAAATGCAAAAATATGGTTATAATGAACATATAGTACTTGTCTCATCTACTGCAAAAATAAACCACCAACATGTGGCAAGAAGCATCAGCAAGACAAAATGAAAGCTTCGAAAATAAACTAAAGCACCAAGAAAAAATATTTTAGCTGCAACAACATCAAGTACAACATTCCCCAATCTCTTTGCACTCCCTCAAAACGGAAGCTCTAATAGGGAACAAGCTGCCCATTCTTTTATATCAACTGGCTAAGAACTTTGCAAAAGTCTACTGAACTTGTTGTATTTCTTCATAAACTCAAACAATGGAGCTACATTTTCTCCATTTACTTCAATTGCTTCCACATTGAACTGCATTTTGTATTAAAAATGAGAGAAGGAGCCTATAGTATCAGTAACACAGTATCAGTATCATTATCACAATATCAGTATCACAGTATCAAGATGAATAGGATGAATGTGAAATATTGTGTCCAACTCTTTGATCTTTGGAGTAGTATATGGTTTAACAGTGGTCATGTGTTGATATTGGAATCGGAAAAATAGTTTCTTTTTCCAAAAAGCCATAACTCTACGCCTCAAATCAGCACATGCCTTCCAATGTTTACCTTTTATAACATGAACTCTTCTCTTGTTATTCCTCATCATCAGCGTTTACACTAACACAAGATATGATCACAATGATCGTGAATACAAGATCAATTCATCAACCACAAAGCATCTTAGTTCATCAATTTTTAGCTCAACCACAAAGCATCTTAGTTCATCAATTTTCAGCTCAACTTGATTCGTTTATCAATCATATAAGCGTGCTTGAATCATAACAAGAAATCAAAGATAGATTAAGAGTGAATACTTAGCTTATGAAGATGATTTCTTGTTCATTTAATAGCATTGAGCTCATCCCATTTTCTCAGTTCAGCTCGTTCACATATCCAGCTCGTTTAATCAAATTCAGCTCAATTTCAATTCTAAGTGCTCTACTCCATTAATCATCATCAATAGCACATCACTCAACCTCCATTAATCATAGACTTCTCCGAAAATCAATTGACGTCATTTTAAATAGTACATCGATTGTAAAGCTGTAATCATAAATCACCACTAATCCACTAGAAGAAACAAGCCTTGACAAAGAGTCCCAATACATAACTCTGACAAAAGGCAAAAGCATCAGCCAAGGAGAATAATTCATAAAGTCAGTTCACCTATGAATTGCTTGTAGCAAAACAGTAGATAACCTTTTCACAAGACCATCAGGATGCAATCCAGTAGCATCAAAAGAAAATATGTATGTATCTTAAGATGTGAGAAACTAAATAAAGAAATTCCATAAATTTTACTATAGACAGAGTAAAGAACTATTTTGTATAAGCTTAAATATCTCAGAAAATGTAGTAAGTAAGAGTTTATCCTCAAAATTCACAAGTTCAACTGAAATATAATGTTAGTATCCTAAGACTTTTGAGAAATTAAATAAAAAATTCACTTGAGCAATAGAGCAAACACCTTATGGGTAATCTTGCAGACTATTGGCTCATGGAGAAATATCCACAGAAATCGACAAATTAGCATATATTATATCACATGCATTATACAATATATATTAACATAAAAAAAAAATATATTGTGCATTATAATGCGTGTGACAACCTAAGGCTAAAAAATATATTGTGCTTTAAAACACGTATGTGGTTGTAGTTTGGATGGTGAAGTGTCTAGACTTTTAGCCTTAGGTTGTAGGTTTGAATCTTCCCATTAGCAACATTTTATTCCTTGCAAAGAAAATGCTGATGTGGCAATTTGTGCAGACGTAGAAGGATGATGTGTCAGTTTGGGATGACATTGTATTTTCGTAGAAGGATGATGTGTCAATTTGGGATGACATTGTATTTTTTTTATCGGAGAATGTGTACAGTCAGCATTTTTTTGCAAAGAAAATGCTGATGTGGCAATTTGTGCAGACGTGGAAGGATGACGTGTCAATTTGGGATGACATGGTATTTTTTTGTCGGAGAATGTGTGATAATCGGATTTTCCTACCTTCGGACTATTTTTGCAAAAATGACCACTTACAGGGATCAAAATTGTCGCGGAAAACCAAGACTAAAATCGCAAACGCACAAGCTATACATGACGAAATTGTAATTTAACCCTTTGGTTATGTCATTCCGGAAGCACCAAATGCCTCCCTGACACCCTCTTGTTTCCACATAGCAGACTCTAGTGAAATGGGATGCCTTACTGTTGCTTGCTCTAGTTTACAGTAAGGACATTATATCCGGATTATGATTTTTCAAAATTCTTTAAGGTTGCAGAGAAAATCAAGTGACCCTTCTCCTTTACAATTCCACGTAAGGATTTGCATTGAGAAAAAGATTAATTTTGATGTTGGATCGTGCTGTCCAGAGTGTCCATATCATCGGGAGGCTCATCTCTTAGTCTCCAATTCAATCCTACTTTGCCCCTTTCTCCGACTGCTTCTATATATACTGCATTGACGTAACCTTTTTTTTATCTAGGGGTTCGGTTTCAGGTTGGTGGACTAACTTTCCATCAGAATAGGTCTTCTCTCTAAAGTTTCTTGTTCCAGGATTATTGGAATATTTGGTTGTATATTGCTTCTTTCGTGTTATTCACGACCATTTGAATTATCTGTGAGTAGTGTAGTCGATATTACTGAGTTCCATGATACCTCCGAGGACAAGAAGTCTCTTTTTGATGGTGCACTAGGTTTGCCTTTCACTTACTTTCACTTACTGTTAGTCCCTTTAGCTTTGCCTGCTCAATCCCTATATTGTTCTGACGTTGATTTCCCCTTATTTGTCTGTTTGGTTGCTTGACTCTCATTTGGCCCTTTGTGATCCTCTTTCCGAAGTAGAGATATACTAAGGGCCATTTGTGTTGCGGCTGCCTCCTCCATCTGTTTCTTCATAGCTTGGATTTCATTTGAGAGACCATCTTTTACCTCTTGTATGTCAATTTGTTCATCTCCCTCTCATAGCACGTCAAATCTTGAGCCAGTTTTACTCTTTAGACCCTCTACTCTCATTAAAATTCTTTGTTCCTCCTTGTTCTGCCATTTGTCGATTATCATTGTTCTTGTTAGTTGTTTTGTCTCTAAAATTTCTAGATGGTATCCTTCTTCTATTTGTAGCAAGCATACAATGCCCAAATGGCTTCTCTGGAGCTTGTGTTTTTTTAGGATTCAGGATGTCATGGTTGTGATGTCTATTTTTTCGGCCTTATTACTAGTACAAGTCGTTGAGCACTCTTGCGCGTTATGTTCGTATCATCCACACTCAAAACAAGTTAATTGTTTCCCTTCTTATTCGACCCTGAATAGATAGCCCCTAAGCACTATTCTTGTTCTTAAAACTCGGAGTAAATTCATTTCTACACACTATTGCATATCTTCCTCTTGCCGACCCCGTAGAAACTATCCACTTTTATAGGTTCGCCAACCCTCCATGCCAGTTCAAGCAGCAAAGCATGATTTTGAAAATGCTCCAAATGAACCTCTAGAAAAAGTACCCAAACAAGTGTAGAAACAATTTTCTCATGGGAGGGGACAAAAAAAGGTCTACACCTGATTACAGTAAGATAGTGACCTTGAATGAGCCTAGGGCCCTTACCTAGTGCCGTTTCCTAGTCTTCTTTACTGCAAAATCTGACATCATAGTACCTAAGCTCAAGTCAACATTGTCCAATCTCCCTCAAGAGCACCGCATACTTATTAATTTCTCTTGCATAATGTGAAAGGAGACATTTCTCGTCAAAACCTTGATGATAACCTCTCTTCTTCATGGCATCCGAATTTCAATACAATCTTCAACCTCTATCTCAACTGGGTTGTCGTCAATTTATGTTCATCTGAAGAAGACTGAATATAGAACGAACGAAGGGGGAGGAAAACAAACTTAGGATTTTCCAATATTTCTCAATATAATCGGAAAGGGAAAAAAATGTTTTGTCATTACAATATCTCATTTATTACAACTATTGACTTTCTTTATATACTAGTGCAAAAATAAAGGGAAGTAACTAATTACATCATTAGAGCTTAAAAGGAAAGATAATACAAAAAGTAATATTCATAACACCCTCTCAAGCTGGGTGGGCATAAATGTCTTTGGCTTAAAAATAATGAAGAGGTCGGTGCAATCTTTGGACCATCAAGTCGCTTAGTAAGAGAGCAAATCTAAATTAGTCAAAAACGAAGAAATGGGTAGCAATTTGACCAATCTAGCTTGGAGTTTTTCACGTGCAACATGGCAATCCACTTCAATATGCTTGGTACGCTCGTGGAATGTGCATTGCACTTTGGTTGTCACAGTACATGGCAATAGGATGAGAAAGAGGAAAATGCAGATCTTCAAGCAAGAATTTGAACCACTATAACTCGTAAACTCAGAGTCGCCATAGCTCGGTATTCACTCTCGTGAGAACTCCGGGACAAGATGCTTTGCTTCTTGGCCTTCCAAAGACACTAATGAGCTTCCCAAGAATAGACAATATCCAAGAATAAATTTGCAAGAGTCCGACACCCCGCCTAACTGAGTCAAGAAAGAAACACATACACTAAATAATTATTGGCTACATAAAAGAGGCCTTGACCTGGGTGTCTTTTTTATGTATTTTAGGACTCACTTTATTGCTTGCAAGTGGTTTGTGGTAGGAGCATCAAGAAACTGACTAAGTCATTTGACGGCGTAGGCTATGTCAAGTCTTGAAAATGTGAGGTATAACAACTTGCCTACCAATTGTCTCAGATGGAGAATTGTCTGCACAGGGAGAATCTCCCCTGTTGTAAAGGGTTTTGGTATCCATGGGGGGATGCGGCAGCTTCAATCATAGACAATCAAAATCTTCAAGTAATGTAAGGGCATATTTCTTTAAGAAATCAGCAAACCGGTGGTATTCCTAGCAATTTCCTGACCCAAAAAATAGCTAAATGACCATATGTCTTTAATTTGGAACTGTCTGTGCAAGTAGTCTTTAACCTTGGTAGTTTCAGACATGTTGCTGCTAGCCAAAATTACATCATCTACATAAACCAACAGTGCTATAAAGTCAGCCCTAGAACCTTTGTGAATAGACTATAATCACTCTTAGATTGTTGAAACGCCTAATTTAACAAGGCTGATGTGAGCTTGGCATTCCATTGCCTACTAGCCTGTTTGAGGCCATAAAGAGACTTGACTAGCTTACAAACTGGGTTCTTGACTGAAGTTTGGAAGCCTTGAGGTAACTTCATATACACTTCCTTATGGAGATCTTCATAGAGATAGGCATTATTAACATCTAATTGATGTAAATGCCACCCATTTGCAGCTGATGTGGCAAGAAGAGTCCTAATGGTGGCCATTTTTGCCACTGTTGAGAAATTTTCTTGGTAATCTATCCCATACATTTGGTTGTACCTTTGGCAACTAGTCTTGCCTTGTATCTCTCAACTGTCCCATCTGGTGTGTGCTTAATCTTATACACCCACTTACACCCTATAGCCTTTTTTGTGGATGGTAGGGAAACAACTTCCCAGGTCTGATTTGCTTCTAAGGCATATATTTCTTTCTTCATGGCTTCTTGACATTTTGGATTCTTAATAGCCTGATTATAACAAGTTGGTTCTTGTTCTCTGTCAACATTGCAAACAAAGGCTTGATAGCCTTTTGAAAGGTTATCATAGGCTGTAGAATGTTGAAATTTATGAAGTATGGCCGACTAACTTGGGAGCGGATATAATCTTGTAAATGTGTGGGGATATGCCTGCTCTATTTGACTTCTATCCTGGAGGAGATGCACTACTTGTATCTAGAACTACATCTAGTGGGGCATCTATTCTATATGTCATCCAACTAATGATTACACAGATGGGTTAATTTGTTCATCATGAGATAAAGGTTGTAGTGGCACGGGGAGTGATACTACAAGTGTGTCAACTAAGAACTGATCCATATTAGTATGTTCATAGGGGAAACATCTCTCATCAAATACAACATTCCTAGAGATGAATATGTTTTTGGTTTTAAGTGGTACATAACATATCCTTTTGTTATTGAAGAATGACCAAGATGGATACATGCCACGCTCTAGGATCAAACTTAGTCCTACCATGTTTTAGAGTGGATGCATAAACTACACCCAAAAACTTTAAATCATGTAGTCTGGTTCCTTGTTAAAAAGTTACTGAAAATGAGTCTCATCACGTAGGACAAGTGTTGGTATGCTATTGATGAGACTTACAGCATGTAATATGCAATACCCCAAAACTCAATAGGCAAAGTGATGCTTGAAATTCGAGAGCCCCTTGCCACATTTAGTAGGTGTTGGTGCTTCCGTTCTACTACACCCGCTTTGCTCAAAGTGTGTGCATACACGATGTTTGGTGGATAATACATTTTCTCGGTATAAAAGGTGGGTATATCAAAATCATTACCCTGAGTTGTCCTCATCACTTTTATATTAATGTTAAATTGTGTGCTGACAAACTGATAATTTTTTTGTTAAATAGCCCTATACTCTGATTTATTGCGCAACAAATGAACCCAGGTATACCTACTTTAGTCATTCACTATTGTAAGAAAATACCTATGACTGTGAATGGTTTCATGATGATACGGTCCCCACAAATCAAAAGGTACAAGATCAAACCAACCATTGACAGTGGACCGACTTAAGAGAAAAGATAAATGTTTTTGCTTAGCTAATGGACACACATGGCAAATTGTGTATTGAGGCACTTGGACTTGAGAGATACTTTTATTGATGATCTTCAGCCTGTTGTCTGACATATGTCCCATCCTATAGTGTCATGCCATGTCTTCGGAGACAATAACAGAGTTTTGAAATGATGCCAAACTGTAAAACCTTGATCTTGACGACTCCAGGATGTATAAACCATGTCTTTTATCAGCTGATTCAATCATCCCAGCCTCTTGATCCTGAATGACACAACTATCAGACTTAAATAAAATCTGAAGTTTAGGATTTTGTGTTATCTTACTCAATGATATGAAATTGTACTGGAAATCAGGTACACATAGGACTCCTACTAATTCAAGTGAGGACTCAAATCCACATCCCCAACATGTGATACTAACACAGTGCTTCTATCTAGGAGACTTACATTGACATTTTGAACTTTGTGACTGTGTGAAAACATGTGTGGGCTAGACACTATGTGCTCAGTTCTCCCTGAATCCAATATCCATTGAAAAAATGATGTACCTGCATTGAGCTCTCTCTCAGTTGGTATGAAGGCGGACAAAATAGATGTTTGCTTCACTATATGTGATTTGTTAGCACCTCATATGGCCCACCATATCATAAGACCGACTGTAATACCTTGGTTGTCATGTTGCACCATTATTACCGTAGTCTTTGTTGGTCCCGTGAAAAGGCCGACACAAGTTTAGAGAGGGTGAATAAACTTGTCACCAAAACCTTGATCGAAAAAAACTAATGCTTGGTTCAATTAAAATTTTATGAAGTTAAGATAACAGAGTGAGTTTATGTCAATCGACTTATTCTCAAACCGATTTAACCGGCAAATGATTAAGTTTTAGCCTTTTAAATCGATCTTGTTGTTTATATGAAAAAGCGATATGCAAAAATCGAGATCTGCGGTTTTGTGTTTTGTGTGAAATATAATCGATTCTATATGCTTGGATGCAGACAAGATTATAACAATCACAAATCTTTGAAAAGTAAATAACAATAAGTAAATGCGTAAAATAAAGTAAGTAAAAGAGGCAAGAAATTATATAAGTTCCAGGTGGTGTAATCCTGTCAGTCCTCTCTTCCCCTGTGATGTAGGAGGAAAATTCCACTAGAACTTATTGAGGTAGATCGATTTACAAAAAGTCCTAATTTGATAGTCTTTGACTAATCTCTAGCTTCACTATCTAAGCAACTAAAGAACATATTGTATGGTCTGCTCTGCAACCGCTTCCACTAGTCCTTAAATGTAGTATTGCCTCTTCTCCAGGTCCACCACAACCACAGTCTGCCCGACTGCAAAACAAACAACTGTCATTGACAAATCCTTGGCCGGATTTGCTTCAGAGTCTCAACCTTTGATTAAAAATCAAAGTTGGGCTTTGGATCAATTAAGTGTTGATATCTTGATTATGTCTTTGTATCTTGAACACTTGAAGATTTCTTGATATATCTTTGTAAGCACGACGTGATGGAAATATTCTTGAATGCAATGATGAAACGTAACTTAGGCTCAATAATTCTTGGTATTGTGTTTTTTATCCTTGTTTCCATGTCCTCTATTTATAGTGTGCTATCCTACGTTCATATTGTTTGAATTTGAATCCTTGTAGCTATCAACGGTTATATGTCAGATTTTTCAGTTACCATTCTAACATGTTAGTCCATCATCCAATGAAAATGCTTGCTTTTCAACATTCTGATTTGTCTTTAGTTCTTGGATGATTTATGTATTTAAATGAGTACTGGGTAGGTCAGTTTTAAGCTATGTATAACTGAGTAGGTCAGTTTTCTGTCTTCAAATTGATATAGAGTTTTAACTCAGTTTTGTACTCTTCTTCTAAAACTGAATACTCTAACTTCATTTGATCTTTATTGACTTGACTAGAGTATACCATATAAATCCATATCATCTAAGATATCATTGTCCTTATGTATCTTAGGTCTACATACAATAACTATAAAGTCGGTTCAAATGCATCACAAACTTACCTCAATTCTAACTTTACAGCCTTGGCTTTTGGTCTTCATAAACGAGTTTGAACCTCGCCTTGTATCTTCATGAATCGAGTCTGTCCTCAATCTTCATAAATTGAGTATGTCCCCTCAGCCTTCCGCTTCTAGATAAGCCAACCGAGTTTGATCCCTCAGCAAATTTACCTTCTTCAGTTCTAAGTTCTTCTCAGTTTTAGTTCTGAGTAACACTTTCGATTTTTTAACATTACGATATCCAGTTTCAATATGACTTCCAGTTTTTAGTTTTACGACTCTCTATCTATTACAGTGCTTTTTTTATGCAACCTATACAAAGATCAGACTCTAATAAATCCTATACACTTGAATTCTAGACGTCTTTTAGTTTTTCCCTATTAACAGTTAGTTCCAGCACTACATCAATGGGGTGTAAACAAACAATTAAATAAATATAGATGAATCGTCATCAAAACTTCAAATTTTATTTCTAACAGTCTTGGACCCTGATCACTAGAGTTCACATTTGCTTTATTGAACATGACAAGAAGACCCCAAAATTCACATTCTCGTCACATGCCCCTCGCCTCTCAAACTTCGTGAGCTAACCCAAAAACCACTTTAATGTTCGAATATGAGACATCAACAAGACATGTGACATTACAAAGTTAAAAACATCATCTAACCCTCTCAAAAACGTATCACATACTCTGCCTTAATGTAACCAACGAAAGTCGAAATGACTGACACCTACAAATTGGGACACAAGTGCATTTAGGTATAGGTTTAAGAATAGCGATTTCATCAATAAGAATCTTCATTTAAGTAAAATACTCGTGGATCGTGGAACCTCATTGCTTAGTATTATTTAATTCCTCATGTAAATCGGACAAGCGAAATGAATTAAGATTTGCAAACCTATCTTTGAGCTCTTCCCATACGGGTTGAGAAGAATCCATCCAAAGCAGGTTCTGAGCGATCCGCTTCGTAACGGAGTTCATCAACCAGGTTGTCACCATAATGTCGCACTGTTCCCAGACTGAATATCTAGCATCATCTATGTCCGGTTTAGGCAAAGATCCATCAATAAAACCGAATTTATTCTTCAATATCAAGGACATTCTAGCATATCTGCTCCACGAGTGGTAATTTACACCATTCTCATCGAGAATCAGTTGGACTAGGGTTAGGGTAGGGTTTTCGTTCGGGTGGATGTAGAAGGGACTCGAAACTTGAATCACTTCAAGATTCGCTGCTGGATTTGCCATGGTGAACAATCGAAACGATGATATAACAACGACCGAAGGAAAAACAGCTAACAAAAGAGAGATTCACAGTGGTGACTGTGCTCTGATACCATGAAGAAGGCTGAGTATAGAACGAACAAAAGGGGGAGGAAAACAAATTTAGGGATTTCCAATATTTCTATATATTATAAAAAGAGAGGCAATGCCTCAACAATGCTCCACATCCCCTCTGTTCTACAATTTTGATGTGCTCACATGCTGACACGTGGCAAGCTCTTGCCTTGACACGTGTCGCCTTATATTTATAAAAAATCATACATTGAGGAAATATTTTTCAATACATTGACACATTCCTTATGAAAAAAATCATCTATAGGAATTGATTGAGTAGACTGGTGTCTCGATTATACGGGTGGAAAATGGAGGATTTGTCGCTATATCCGTGGATTTGGTGGTTAGCTCAATAATATTGGATTTCTTGATCCGATTTTGATTGATGGCGGCGGATTTGGATAGGTGGCTAAAGTATGTGTTTTATCCTCTGGTTATTCCTACTAATTTCTCGCAACAAAATCGAATCCAAAGATTAATGGCAAGGTAAGTCTTCGTCCGGTGTGTATAGCCGCTCTTCTCTGCTTTTTCTCCTTTAAATTATACATTTCTCTTGCTAATTTCTACTATGTCACAAAAAAAAAACCTTCCCGCATTGAAGATCATCCGAGTGGAACACATTTACACAATTTATTGCCTGTGGCGGCGTGTGAATGTCGCTAAGCATTAAATGTTGAAAGTGAAAGAGGATAAAGGAGAAGAGCAACGCTTTTCTCCTAGATGTAGAGATGATGGGATTCAACATCCTGTGAGAATCAAGCCTCGCAAAGAACTAGCTAATTTTCCTTTATTCATACTTCTGGGAACTGCGAAACCCATTCTATTATTGCATCAAATGTTCGTCTCTTAACATTATTTGGTTAATTAAATGTTTTATGCAAAAGGGTTCTAATTTATTTTCCAGTATTCATGGAGAAGTAATCTTGTCAAAGCAAGCTAGATGGCACTTGAGCAACAACAAATTCTACTTGTATAAAACGTTAGTTTATACTAAATTATGTTTCTATCAAAACACATATTTGCACCTTGAACTTCTATAATTATAATTGTTTTTATGTGATTCTGCAGAATTGGAACCCAAGTTTTAGTACCAGTACCTGGTGGTCTTGTTAAGCACTTTGCACTAGGAAACATGTAAGATTTATGATTTGGTGTCCCTTTTTATTTTTTTTATTTTTATTTTACTTTGAATGTTCTATGTAAAAGAAGGAAATGAAGTAGGTAGTGTTTGCCATTATGAGGGAAGAAAAGTGCATGTTACTTTGTTGCCTTTGTTGATTTGGGTAATTTACAAAATCAAAATTATTTGGGTAGAAAGTAGCTCTTCTTTTATAATCTATTGTGGGTTTTGCTTAGGTTTTGTGTTGTACATATACTGTGTGAAAGTGTAGTCATTGTATTATTTTTACAAAATCTTGTAGATGAGTGATGGTGAAATTGTTCTGTTCTTTTTGTTTGAAATTGCTTCAGTAGGTACTTTTGAGGAAGCTTAATAAGGTGAAGATGAGCATTGGGCGATTCTTGCAATCAATGAGGTCAATTTCTACTTTGTTTTTCATACATTTACCTGGTTAAGACTCTAATTGCTATTGTTGTCTATTGGATTTTTGGTTATGAGCACAATACTACAGAAAATGTGTCGATATCTGACACGTTATTGTCCGTATGGCGGAGATACATTTCACTAATTTTCATCTTTTCCAACTTTTTTTTTGTTAAATTGGATTGAACTATGTGTAATATTTGTTTTTCAATTAATTTTGCTGTGTGGTCTTGATTTGGATGTTCTATGTGGCAGATGAATTCCAAACAACTTCAATAGTAATGAGATGTCCCTTTCCATGTGTGACTTAAATGGATCAATTAGCGTTTCTCTTAATCAGCTTAGCATACAATTACAAATGAATGTTCACAAAGTATTATTTCCAAGCAACTTAGTTTTACATGTGTTCTGATTGTTTTTAGCTTGAATGATTGCGGATGAGCTGCACAACATATTTAGAAAGACTGCTGTTGTATTAATTATGTCAAATTTTGCAAATTTTGTCCTTCCTGAAATGGCACATTATAATTCTCATGTGCTCTGTTTTTACAATTATCTTCACTTTATTTCATAATGGTTTTTATTATCGTGTGTTTTTTTTTCTTTGCTTTACCAAACATTGCTTCTTAATTTTTGATTAGTGAAAGGTGCAAAGACCGAGGGATTTGTCGCCTTGAAGGCATTAGCGAGAGGCATATCTCGTGAGTATTTGTCGCCTTAATTTTTATGTTAATGGCAAACTGGTGCTTTTCGCTTCCTATTTCTGGTTGTTTTTTGCATTCTTTCAAAGTACTACACTTCTCCTTAGAAAGAGGAAATCCTTTACTGTATTCTCTCTTCGTGAGCTCTCGAGACTTTTAGCCATAAAAAAAAAAAAAAGAACGTGGGTGTGCAATTTAACTTGCATTGTAGAAAGAAGTGTAACTTATTGCATATGATTTTGTATGCTTCGTTAAAGCCAAAATTTAATGTAGTAGAAAATACACTTAAAGATATTACCACCATTATTATTTTTTTATTATGGATAAAGTTTAATGGTGTTGTAATACACATAACTACGAAAGATTGCGAATGATCAGATTTTATTATCTTTTCTAGCTTATGATAGCTGAACAATAACCATCATAGATGGTGTCTCAATCACCCTATATATCTTTTGAACTGTATGACTTTATATTAATAAAAATTCATAACTATATCATTTCTATGAATGTAAAAATATCATCTACTTTTTATTTATGGAAAATTATGATAAGACACAATCAAATATTTTTAAGAATATGACAAATTACATATTTTTTATATGAGAGATGACAATCGCATAATTTTATAATGGTAAGATGAAACAATAATCCCAAAATCAAATAATCTCCTGTTAATCCCGAAATCAATGAATTTTGACAAGAAATTTCGATAAATAATCCCTAAAATTAGTGAATTTCGACGATTTAATTTTGAAAATTAAATAATTTCGATAAATAATTTCACAAATGAATTTAAACAATGAATTTCGAACACAAGTCAATTTCGATAAATAATAAATAGCTATTCTTTACGCAAAAGCTTAAAAATCGCCCTTCTACTCAATTGATGAAATATTTCGCTATTCTCCTCATTCCCCTTTTATTTACGCTTTAACGAAAGACGCCGCGCCTTGCAAGGCATAAGTAGTGCAACTAGTATATCAATATAATCGGAAAGGGAAAAAAAATGTTTTGTCATTCCAATATCTCATTTATTACAACTGCTGACTTTTCTTGTTATACTAGTGCAAAAAAAAAGGGAAGTAACTAATTACATCATTACGGCTAATTACATCATTACAGCTTAAAAGGAAAAGGTAATACAAAAAGTAATATTCACAACATCATCTTCAGTATTCTGCTATTTGGATGAAGTCGTCAGACTCGTCTTCCCCTTCGCCGGTGTAAAGATCGATGCTACTTAGACTGTCAACAACAATATCACTTTAAAATTAAATCACCCTTTAAGCACATCGTTTTCTGTTCCAGTTACATTTTTTTGACACTTTAAAAAAAAGACGCTCAAGTAATAATACTCTATACACCACTCTATACGCATTTCATCCAATCAACATGATACTTTGGAAAATAAATTGACAAGAGAGAGAAAATCATAGCAATTTGAAGTACTGGAATCACTGGAAGAGAGACTCCAATTCTCAAGAGGGAAGTAGCAGATTTCAAGGGTAAAGTGTCTTTAAATTTAAATGATTCATTGTAAGGTTAAAGTACTTTATAATTCTCCAAATACTACTTTGGAGTGGTGCTCAAGATGCCCATTGGAGATAGTCTTATAATTGATTTGCTGTTGGAGTACCTTGACTCCACTTATTTCAGTCCAGGCAGATCGTCCATTGGGTGAAGGATAATCTTGCTCCTTCCATCTGTCTGTGCTTCGCCGGAGAAGGTCGGCCTGCTCCGTTGTGTGTTCTCGCTAATCCAGACCCATGGAAAGGTGGGAATCTATGGTAGAAAGAAGTTGGCTACACCCTCTACTCGATTACCTTTTTTTTTTTTACCATACTATGAATCTAGACTTTTATCGTCAATATTTTACTAAAAGAGAAATGTTTTAGTAAAATTCAAACTACAAACATTGTCCAACTTCCTCAATAAACTTTGTCAAATTGGTGGATGAGGTTCCACCTTGGATCATGGCTTCTCTAGCCAAATCCTTCCATTTCTTTGCATTTTGCCTCAATTCTAGCCCTGTTTCTCCATCATCCATCACCAACTTTATGCATCTTTTGATTTCATCACTCTCAACAAGTCCATCTTCTTTAGCAGATGGTGTCACTCTCACTCCTGTCCTCCACTCATCTTGAATCAACTTGGCATTAGTTCCTTGATCTGACCAATGAGGAAATGCCACCAATGGGACCCCACAACACAAACTCTCTAATGTAGAATTCCATCCACAATGGCATAGAAAACATGCCAAAGATGGATGTGTTAGAACTTCAAGTTGGGAACACCATGGCACAATCATCCCTTTTTCCTCTACTTCTTGTATGCAGCTCAATTTCACCTTTTCTTTTACTTCTTCTCGTATTACCCACAAAAATGGATTTCCACTCTCTAGCAACCCTCTTGCAATTTCATCCATTTGTTCCTTTGGAAGTGTTACAAGACTGCCAAATGATACATAAACAACTGATGCTGCAGGCATTGAATTCAACCAACACATATATTCCTTGGATTTTTCGAGAAGATCAACCGAATACGATGTATCCAATGGATCTTTGCCGTCCAAGAAAGCTGATGGAATCAAGGGTCCGATCCCAATCATGTTGTATTTCTCTACGGCTTTCAGTGACTCGGGTTCCAGCGCATCAAATGTATTGACAAGAACAATTGGTTTCTCTTCCTCGTCTAATTTTCCTACATGCTGCCTGAAAGCTTCAAGAAAATACTTAACCTCATCCGGACATGATGGAAGCATAAAAGACGGTAGATCACTCGCTTTGAGTAACGGGAGACCCGGAAACTGAATAGACCAGTCCGGTTTAGTGCTGTGGTTCTTGATTTCATCTTCGAAACAGTTGAAATAATAGTGGTATATGTCTAACACAATCGCGGGTTGAATCCAAAGAAGAGCGCTTTGAACGTGACACTCACGTGCTAGCTCAGACGCCCATGGAAGGAGTAGAGTGTACACGAGACACGACACGGGTCGGCCTTGGTGTGCACTAGTGTAGATAACTTGTTTAAGTGTGTTTGTTGCACCTTTCTGAAGCTCAGACTTGTAACCTGCTTTTCTATCTTTGTCATCATCCTGTCTACTGGACCCATCGTTGTAACCGTCGGAGAAAATCGCGATATTGAAGCCGTTTTGGGCTGTGAGAGTGGCGGTGGAGGAAGAGGATTTGAGCATACAACTTTGAGCGAATAGGGTGGTGGCGAAGGTCACGTCCACGCCCATTCCGATTAATCTTTTGGCAAATTGGAGGCTTGGATTGATGTGGCCTTGTGCCGGAAATGTTATTAGCAGAACATGAGGAGGTCCCATATCCAAAATAATGTAGCTTGATTGATGCCAGAAGGTGAGAAACCTTTGGATTTATGTGTTGCTATTTGCGTGGAAGCCAGTACGAGTCAAGATTTACAATAATTTTTTTTTGACTTCTTGGTTGATAACAAGAGCTTTAAGAAATGACGTTTGTGGTTACGAAAATAATGCGACTTTTCTACTCTTCCTTGGATTATATAGGATGACTATCATAGGCGGACCCGCATATAACTACGTAAAAATGATAAATGCCCTTTACTTATATATATATATGTAGTATGTATTTTGTTTGTCTCTAATTTTTTTATTTGCATCTTTAAAGTTTTCATTATCTCCTTATTAAAGAAGAAATTTTCTTTCTCTCACTTCACTTTCTCTCTCTTCTTTGGAGATTTTCCTAGCCGTTGTCTAGGGTTTTCTTCCACCGCTTTTCGCTTCATTCTGACGAGTTACGATGAAGGAATTCAGTCGGATACCATCTACCTCTAAGGAAGAAGACAATATACGCCAAACGTCCAAAAAAGTTAAATTTGGGGGAAGGGGAAGATCCTCTTCCTACGATGGATGAAGAAATGGTCCATGATCCAGATTGCGGTGAAAAAGATGCGCTTTTACAAGTCATGAAATCGGCTAAGGCGGATGCAACTATTCCCATCCCTATCCCAAAAAGATCCTATAGTGAAACGGTTGCTAGAAATAGAAAGACGGACTATAATCCCCCTATTGTCTTCGATGAATGGTTAATGGATCTTGAAGGGATCGTAGAGCCAAATGAAGAAAAACCGTATGCGCATGTTCGAATTGACCCAGGATACAAATTGAATCTACACCTTAAATGGAGAGATGCCATCATCCTTAAGCTAATGGGCTGGTTTGTCTCGTACAATTTCCTTTTGGCTAGAGTATCAAGCATGTGGAATCTATGTGATGATTTCGAACTTCTTGATGTAGGATATAACTGCTTTATTTTTAAAACTGAAAATGAGGAAATTCGGCTGAGGGTTTTGACTGAGGGCCCATGGGTTGTAAATGGATGTTACTTGGTACCTAGGGTTCGAAAACGGGGCTTTGTCCCTTCAAAGGATATATTAACATCCGCTTCTGTACGGGTCGAATTTCGTAACTTTCATGCAATATTGCACTGAAGAATGTATTTTTACTATTGGGAAACTGTTAAGAAAGCCTCGTAAGGTTGATCACCACACTTATTACTCTACTAGAGGTAGATTTGCTAGGATTTGCATAGAATTAGATTGCTCTCTACTTTATAAACCTTTGTGGATATAGAAGATATGCTCTTTAAGGTTGAATATGAAAATATGGCTATCATATGCTATGAGTGTGGTACTATAGGCCATAGGAAAGCTTTTTGTCCTAAGATCATATTTAAACATTTGAATAAGGAAAAAGGATACCGAAAGGAATGAGGAATGAAGGAAATGGTACTTTCTTTGAGAATCAATGAGATAAACAGGGAGCTAAGGGCCTATGGTGTATATCTTATGGACCATGGATGCAAGTGGGATATAATAAGAAGAAAAAGCCAAATGTGGCTGTGAATAATGATAATGGAGCCCAGTACATCTAAGCAATCTAATCGGAGTTATTTTGACAAGAAAAGTTTGGATCCCAACTCATCCAAAGATTCTCAAAAGAAAAAGAGAAATGACACGTCTAAAAGCATTAATGACCAGTCTGGGGTTGGTCAAAATAGTAAAGGCACCAATCTAACAGCTGGCACTAATGGCAAGGACAGTCAAAAAAGTAATGAGAAAAGACAAGACATCTCTAGTCTATCATCTACTAAAACTCCTATATCTTCTACCATTCAATCCCCTGGCTGTAAAGAAGCAGTTGCTATTGCTAATAGCTCTAAACAGAATCAGAAAAAGAAAAACTCTAAGAATCAAGATCCCAAACCCCCTGATCCACCTTTTGTTGAGTATGGAAAGTCTCTCATGGCACAGATCCGCATTAGTCACAGATTTAATAATTCTGGAGGGACAATAGAGTTGTGTGATGGTGGACCTGATCAACAGAGCCAAGGATTTTTATCTGTTCTTGGAAAAAAGAATGAATGAGATAGTATGGAACTTGAATCTTCTACATTGGGGTTGAAGAACCCAGGTCTGGACTTCATGGTGAATCTAGATCTTAGCCTTATCTCCTCATTATAGGAGATTCCCTTTCCCCATACTGGTCTGAGGAAGATTCTTGATTGGAACTGTAGAGGTGCTGGCTCAAAGGTTTTCCGGAGGCACATCGAAGAGCTTATATAGCAACACAAGCCTGAGATTGTGATTCTGATAGAAACCAGAGTTCAAGTTCAAAAAGCTTTTAAGGTCATATCCAAGATAGGCCTTGGGGGGTCCTTGCTGTTGAAAAAGGTGTCTTAAACCCAACCGGGTAGGACCGGATCCGGCCGGGTCGGGTCGTTTACAGTCTATTTAGTTCATGTAATAACTTTATTATAATTAATAAAAGCACTTACGTTATTATGTATTGTTTATCTTCATATTATTTGTTGTATATATATAGTAACGTCCCTAGTGTCAAACTGTGATAGAGAAACCATGTTAGTGATTATGGTTGATGAGATCTCTAATCACTCTAACAAGTTTGGTACTTAAATGTCTCTAGTCTTATGTGGTTGAAGTAGCGCCCGAAAGACAATTTATGTAATTGTTTTTAGAATTAATAAATGACAGATTTATTCTCATCTTATTACTTGCTTTGTGCTTGTATGTAATACACTACTGAAAACCCCAAGTCAGATTCATATGTGAGCCATATAACTTAGTGTGTGTCACACGTGAGGATTAAGTTTATGGTGAAACACTTGAAATGTTAGTCCGTGGTGAACTTAATAAAAGTATGGGGTCTATTGATTAAACCACCATTAATCCGCCCAGAACACTTTATGGTGTGACCGTCTTATCCGGACCGTCGACATTGGTTGTCTAAGTGGGGCATTTATATATGATGAGAGTCATATAGATCGACCGATTTAACATGAGTTTCTCGATAATTCCGTGATTGAGAAATCTTATTAAATCACAAGATGATCATATATGGATTAACCTTAATCCTGGCGTGATTACTGCACTCTACTTGTTTCGAGATGTGGTTTGATGTGTTCGTTAAGGATCGCAGCAGGCGCGGTCCGAATCACTTTCACGTTGGTACTATTCTGTAATCGGTGAGAAGTGTGTGTTTCATGAGATATGGAATCCATTTCTTCCTGTGGGAAGTAGAAAGACAATCCTCTTATTTGTTAATCCTAGAAACTGATCGATCCACGGAGTTCGTATTGGTTATGAACTAATTGATCACTAGTGGGTTAGTGGTAAATAATGATAAGATGTATTGAAGAGGGTTTACGGAAATAATCACGCTTCATTACGGATAGTCTATGGAGGGTTAGTTTATATGTAATGATTATATCAATGGACACTTATCGACTCGACTCGACGTTTTGAGAATAAGTTATATCTATAATCGATAGAGTT
The DNA here is from genome assembly GCA_026214975.1 of Gentiana macrophylla. Taxonomy (NCBI): domain Eukaryota; kingdom Viridiplantae; phylum Streptophyta; class Magnoliopsida; order Gentianales; family Gentianaceae; genus Gentiana; species Gentiana macrophylla. The sequence goes on along the minus strand of CM047816.1, from coordinate 24,309,851 downwards.
CGCTTTGATTTATGGTGGTGTAATTCCGAATTAATGAATTAAGTAGAAATATTATGTTCGATGAATATTTTATTTAATTTATTGTAGCTTACTCAAGTTATAGGTCCATGGTCCCTAAGGTTGGCTTCCTAACATGCGAGTGTTTTCTCGCTTTATGGAACTCTAGAATAAATTAAATAATTAATCTATTTAATGAATATATGCAATATTATTTATTTGGTAAATAATATGTAAAATATAAAAGGCATTTTCTATTAAAATTAATGACATTATTGGCGCCACATTTGAGGATAAAATAGGAGAAGAAATTTTCCTAGATTATCTCACATGTGTAATTAATTAATTATCTATTTGTTGGATAATTAATGGAAAAATAAGAGATTGTTTTTTTTGGGAATTATCTCTTACCTTTTAGCAAATATTTTTTCCTTATGGGAATATGTAATTGTGGTGTGAAAATGATAACTCACTTGACTAGTTATTTTCTTATATAAAGAGAGTTCCTCCTAACACAATTGACGATTACAAATTACGCCTCACTTGAAATAAAGGAGAGAAAAATTAGTTTCTCGTTCTAGTCATTAAGAGAATAAAAACCTAGGGGTTTTCTTGTGCATATTCCAGGAGGTTCTACGGCGATGATCGACCTCCACCAGTCATCGCTAGGAGATACAATCCGGAAGACTGCGGCTTCTCCTTTGGTCGACTATTTCTTCCTTTCCGTTGAGGTAAATCTACTAATCTTCTTGTAGATTGTTAGTTAATTATGTGAATTAAAATCGTGGTAAAATCGCATGCGAATTTTATTCGTAGCTTCCGCTGTGCATGATCGAGTATCTCGGTCGGTGCTGTGAATCAGATCTGACGATCCAATTATGGATCGGATCCGAATTCGGGTTTTTGTATATCCAGCATGTGGTATCAGAGCGAGATTAAAGCGATTTTGCGATCATGATTGCATAATTAATTAATAAGGAGTGGAATAGAATAAAAATTGCATCTTTTAATTTTTTTTTATGCGATTGAATGTTTTGGTTGACGAGATGGAATGGGGTTGGTACTTGTTTACCGTTAGATCTATTGAAAACCCAAATTTTTCTGGATATAGGAAATTATGTAATTTATTTATTGTAATTTAATTTCCTAGTATCTAGAATTAATTTATTTCGGCGGCCGAGCTGTATATATTTATTTTCGAAGAAGATGAAACAGTTGGCAGCAGTGGCGCAGTGGTCAAGGCATTGAATCACCAAACTGCAGACCTGAGTTCAAATCCTCTTGGCCATATCAAATTTTGTGAATTTTTTCTGCTCGTTTTTTTCTTTTCTTTTACTATTCGGAAAAAAATAAAAATAAAACGATTTAAAAAAAAGGAAGGGAATCGAACTCAGGTAATGAAGATGAAGGAAGAAGGAGCTTTAACAACTCGGCTAGAGCACTTTTGGTCAAAAAACGGAGCAGAAAATTAAAATACAAAGCGGCGGCGACTGGACATTGAAGACTTGTAATTTTTTTATGCCTAGGGTTTATTTAATTTATAGATTAGACGCAGTGCATCAAATCATCCATCTCAAATGATTTATTTTTCGATTTATTTTCTTGTATGATTATTTATGTGATATAACCACGCCATTACATGTACATCATATTCATGAATTTCACTCACTAAAGATACGATGCATACATGTATATAATTAATCGTGATATTTATTAGGCATGTATGAGACGTAATTAACTTAGATTAATTTAGGTAATAAATTAAATTAATTAAAACGAACGGAATTTTATCGGGATATAAAATTCACATGATAAAATAAAATTTATTCAGTAAATTTAATTCTGGGATCTAAAAATTATTTGTGGATTTTTATTATGTAGTGACTACATAAAATAATTTTAATAATTAAAAATTGGAAAATCCGGAAAAGTTGGACACCAACCGAGCAAAAGGTTAGAAAATTGGTTCAGCGGTCAATGGGCTTCGCTCGACTCGACTTGTCCGTCCAAGTGCGGGTTAGCCACGGGGTCCGGCAAGGTCAACCTATCCGCGAAATGAGGCTCACCGGGCAACCTTAGCCCGATTTTCAACCCAAAGACTCGCACACGCGTGCGACATTTGCGCGGAGGAGGTCCGGCAAGGTCAAGCTATCCGGCGAGTTTCGCTCGTGGCACCTTAGCCTGATTCATCCAAAGCAGACGATATGAACCAACGAAGAGGACGGGTCGGCTTAGCCAATCCTGACACCGTTCGGTGAACTCGGTTAAAGCTCAGCCAGGGTTTAATACCGATAAGTTGGTGATTGCCTTTCAAGATTTATTGTTTTCAAATTATTACGATAAAATTCTACGATCCTAAAATTTTATCATGACTAATTAGGACTTTAAAATTCTTTTGTGAATTTTGTAGTGTCTACACAAGAAATTTCTAAATATTCGAAAAATCGGAAAATCATAAATATAGTCTCACTAGTTAGACGGTATTTGGAACCGAAAAACTAGTGGGAGCTTTAAATTTTATGATTTATTGTTTTTTGAATTATTAGAAAATTCATAAAGTCCTAATGTATTAGGATTGTAAAATTCTTGGTGAATTTTAATTATGTAGCGTCTACACAAGGAATTTTAATAGGAAAATCTATAAAATTGGAAAATCGTGAATAAGTGACACTAGTTAGACGGTATTTGGAACCGATGAACTAGTGGGATGATTAATTTAAATATTCATGATTTATTGTTTTTCGGATGATTAAAAAATTCTGAAAATCCTAATGAGACTACCTAACGAGTGGGAGCGGGGAAGGTGACAACCGACCGCACGGCCTCTACTGTTGACACAAGCATGTGAGAGAAGGGTGACGCCTCGAGCCGCTTTGATACGGCCCCCTTGCGGATGGCCTTCACCCCTATCAAAATTCAAGGCTTGGTCTCCGAAAGAATAGGATTTTGGGTACTCGTCGGGTCACTGACCGACCCTGTGGCGGCATACTCGGGGCGTACTTTGAGGTCTGAAACAGTAGGCCACACTCATAAGGATATTTTTGGAAATATCTTGGCTGAAAAAGGAAGGTAATCAACAATTAAATGAAGATGTCTGATTCTTAATTGTTGAGAGAGATTGTGTCAATTTAATCGTCATTGTGCTGATACCGACCCTGCGGCGGCAGTATGATGTGAGGTTATATCCTTAGAATGGTAGGATAAACTGCATGCATGACATCACGTTTATTATTCCTAAAATTATTATATGTTGTGGTGTATGATTTGATTTATATTTCTATCAAAATTTATTTTTGCAACTACATATCATCTCAAGGTATCTAAACTGCTAAATACGATAAATTGACTAGTAACGACTTCGTAAAAATGGAAAAGTAACAAGAACGTTAAACTCAATAATCGAGAATGCAAATTAATTTTTCGGAAGAGGAAGTTCCTCTTGAGCCTACAAACTTAAGTGACATTGATAAGTATGACACTGCTGTCACTCGTGTTAAACGGGAGACAAATTAAAATTAGTTTGAAGATGACGAGAATGATTTGGCATCGATCTCACTGGACATCCCACAGTTCACGAGTAGTATCTACTCAAATGAACTGCTAGTTCGCGGAAATTTCCTTTAAAGAAATCCAAGAATGGGAAAGAATGTCTAAAAAGATAAATTATCTAAACTAATTAAATAAGTTAAAGGCTAAACCGAAATATTAGTAAAATAAAGTAAAGGATAAGGAAAGTGATTTCGGATCACTAACCAATGAATCTTTACACTTTCTTAACTGAGAAATCTGACTCATAAGCTAAAGTTATTTTCTTAGAACAAGGTAGCTGGGCATTCATGATAAAGAGTAGACAACGGGCAGTTATTTCAGCTAAGAAAGTGGGAGTGATATAAGGAAATAAATTTCGGATTTTAATCCGGCCCCTAACTTCCTAGAAATGGGAAATATTTCTTATCAGAGAAATATAATTTCTATTTTCAGATTCGTTGGAACAAGTAGATTCACTTTCACATCGATAATGTAGTTGCCTTAAAGAAAGTGAATATGACATTTGTATACGATTCTGAGACTCGGACTTTTTTCTGATAAAGGCAGAACCACTAAGTAATGCTGAAATGTATATGTAACAAATCATAAACTATTAAGGCAAATGATTTCCGTATTTTGATAAACGATTCTTCAGCATCTATTAATTGGTGCACATATCCTAAAGATAAGATCTTAAGACTGGCTGAGGGTGATTCCTATCTCCCATTCTAAGAACACTATCGCAAAGGAAAAATGACTAAGTAACCCTTTCAATTTGGAAAGGTTAATAGAGCTGAAGAAGTAACACAGCTTGTTCATACTGACCTTCGGGTTCTTATGAAAGATACAAGCTAGTGGGAGATTTTGAGTAACAGATATTTTGTCTAATGACTACTCGAAACGCCGATTAGTTTATCTGAATATTTTGAGGAATCTCTGATATTACCAGAGAAACGAGTATTACATGCCCAGATATAGACTGTAGCATAGTTTCGGAACTGATGCTCGGCCTACCTCCGAGTGAAACGATTTCACTGAAAGGATAAACCATGTATTGTCTTGTATAGTTATTGATATGCTACATTACACTGTTTAACTCAATTAAGATATTAGTTGCAAAATAACGGTTTACATTATTATGTAATACCGAGAAGTCTACCTAGAAGTTGCTTATGAATTTATGGATAAGGAGTGAACTACGTTTACTCCACTTCCGTAAATATAAGCGTTTACCACTTGGTGCTTGAAGGTAGGACTGGAGATTTTGCACACACGTTCAGATGGTGACTGTTCGTGAAATATCTTAATGCAATGAGTAAAGGCTGGTTATAATATTCTTAAGATTGGATAGTTACGGTTACACTGTTACATCCTTTCTAAAATAATGTTTAGATAATAACCTTAGACCTTGAAGTGCAATTACTCAAGGAGTTACTATCTGATTTAATCTGACCACATCCAACATTGGTTGTTGGGGGATAACACTGATAAATAATACTGAACCGGATCAGAATATCAAACCACCCAAATGCAGATGGAGTATGGTTTATCCATTGACTCACTGTGATTATGCAGACTTTACAGTCTGCTGGGGGGTGATTGATAAGCTATGGTCTTTTGGAAGGACTGTATAGGATTCTGATAAAAAGAAGGTTGGTTTAAAGCCATAAACCTGTAAATGGAGTTTTGGTACTCCAGATCTGTTCCTACTCTTGTAGAACCACCTGAGTGTCTCAGGCCCAGTAAGAGTAATTGGATCTACATGAAAGGAGTTGAATGAATGAGAAAGTTTATCTTTCTAAGCAAAGCCAAGTGGTTTTGGGGGTAACTCCCTGAGAAGTAGACAGTTAAACAAGGGTGATGCCCTGAAAATTTCTCACCACTCAGCCTTGCTTGACTCTATGGAAAGCAGAAAGATTGGTTGTCTATGTGGGGCATTTATATATGATGAGAGTCATATACGACTGGACCGATTTAATCTGAGTTTCTCATATAATTCTATGATTGAGAAATCTTATTAAATCACAAGATGATCATATATGGATTAACCTTAATCCTGAAGTGATTACAGACTCCTACTTGTTTCAGGATAGGGTTTGATGTGTTCGTTAAGGATCGCAAAGAGGCGCGGTCCGAATCACTTTCACGTTGGCACTATTCTAGAATCAGTGAGAAGTGTGTGTTTCACAGATATGGAATCCATTTCTTCATATGGGAAGTAGAAAGACAATCCTCTTATTTGTTAATCCTAGAAACTGATCGATCCACGGAGTTCGTATTGGTATGAAGTAATTGTTCACTAGTGGGTTAATGGTAAATAATGATAAGATGTATTGAAGAGGGTTTACGGAAATAATCACGCTTCATTACGGATAGTCTATGGAGGGTTATTTTATATGTAATGATTATATCAATGGACACTTATCGACTCGACTCGACGTTTTGAGAATAAGTTATATCTATAATCGATAGAGTTCGATTTGATTTATGGTGGCGTAATTCAAATTAATGAATTAAGTAGAAATATTACGCTCGATGAATATTTTATTTAATTTATTGTAGTCGCCAAGTTATAGTGTCTATGGTACCCGGGTTGGCTCCTAACACGCGAGTGTTTTCTCGTTTTATGGAACCTCGAGATTAAATTAAATAGTTGGTCTATTTAATGAATATGCAATATTATTTATTTGATAAATAATATGTAGAATAGAAAAGACATTTTCTATTAAAATTAATGACATTATTGGCGCCACATTTGAGGATAAATTAGGAGAAGAATTTTTCCTAGATTATCTCACATGTGTAATTAATTAATTATCTATTTGTTGGATAATTAATGGAAAAATAAGAGATTATTTTTTTGGGAATTATCTCTTACCTTTTAGCAAATAACTTTTCCTTATAGGAATAGGTAATTGTGGTGTGAAAATGATAACTTTTTCTTGACTAGTTATTTTCCTATATAAAGAGAGTTCCACCTAACACAATTGACAATCACAAATTGCGCCTCACTTGAAATAAAGGAGAGAAAAATTAGTTTCTCGTTCTAGTCATTAACAGAAGAAAAACCTAGTTTTTCTTGTGCATATTCGAGGAGGTTCTACTGTGAGGATCGACGTCCACCAGTCGTCGCTAGGAGATACAATCCAGAAGACTGCGACTTCTCCTTTGGTCGACTATTTCTTCCTTTCCGTTGAGGTAAATATACTAATCTTCTTGTAGATTGTTAATTAATTATGTGAATTAAAATCGTAGTGAAATCGCATGCAAATTTTATTCGTAGCTTCCGCTGTGCATGATCGATTGTCTCGATCGGTGCTATGAATCAGATCTGGCGATCTAATTGTGGATCGGATCCGGATTCAAGTTTTTTTATATCCCACATTATGTACTGTCAAACGGGACATTGATAGTATAATCAGACTAGCACGTATTGGATGTCTTCTATCTATAGAAGGTAGGGATAGATCTCGTCTATCGAAGTGTATAGTCACTTGGACTGTACGTGGACGTGTATTAATTAGAGAAATGCATATGTTAAACTGACCCACTTACATTAAGTGTCACACTATGTGGCGGTTGTGTAATTATCCTTTAGACCGGAGTCTTCATGGCATCACGGTGTGGATTGTTATGCTTTGACACTATTGAGATTTCCCCTAGCCACGGGGTGATCATGCGGTAGTGATTGGGTGTGATATTGAAGCATGCGGAGTATACATGATTAGTCGTCCGGGAATCGCGTATCCTATGATTGGGATCGAATATCCGAAATGGCCTTCTTATAAGAAATGTCTAGCTCTCGAGAATCTTTGCAAAGTGGGAGTAAATGTGTTATTCCGAGAGGGCATGATATCTAGATTATAAGATACGATCGTTAATGCATTGACACTCGAGATACGATCGTATGGATATTATTACAGCGATAGGATTGTAAGTTACACGGAAACTGCTTCACATGAAAGGTAGTAGTCATTGCTTTTGACTCTTCCGATGAATGGGGGTCACGGTGTGTTGCTAGACGCTATCCCGTGATCGTCAGGCACGGAGGGATTGTTCGTAATTTGCACTTTGTGTCTACGGCCAACATATTCGGAAGCCTATCGAGTCACACACATATGAACATCGAGTCGGATTAAAATGCTGTTATAGTTGATAATCAAATAAGGAAAGTTTATCTCTAGACTATAAATGTTATAGTGGTAAATTAATATGGTGGTATTTATTTATTATGAATAAATAAAATACAAGATATTAATTATACATAAAATTATATTAATTAAAGAATATTCCGGAAGCCAATATTTGGCAATATGGGGCGTGATACAATGTAGAATAATTTGAGGGTTTCCAGCAATTTAAGGGCTGCAATATGTAAGCCTTTATTTTCTGTTTCTTTCTTTTAAGTAATTAATCCCTCCCAATTATGCTTTATCGTTTGAGTTAGTTAATCATAGCTAGATGATGTAGATCTAGGCTATGACGTTAGGGATGTGGCGACTCCTTGTCTATGCGGATCCCATAACCTACGTCATACACTTAGTATTTATTCATGAATCTACTTGATTTAATTAATGCGTATCTATGTTAGTTTATATGAATGCTTTACAAATTACTGTTTAATCCGTTGTGTATGATGAAACGCTGAGAGATACGCTCGAGGGATGTAACCTGGGACGAAATTGATTCGGTGACCGAATGAGTTCACTCGGTCGACCGAGCCCACCTATTCGGTCGACCGAGCCTGCTTTTATCCGTTAAATAGCCACGCCTTTATGGTTAGGTTAACTTAATAGAATTTATCATCTCAGTAGGTATGGCTACGGCTACGTTGCTCGTCTGTTTTAATTAGCGTATGATTAGGAAATACCAATATAGGGCTCCTAGGTTGGCTCATGAATGATCTTTCGGGACTTTCAGCGAGATCTAGGTAGGTTTTGTATTTGGGAATTGAGCTCACCTAGTTATACGTAGATCGTAGATTAACATGAGACCGTCACGGTAATTGTTAATAGGATGAGAGACCGATGCGAACGTTTAGAAGTACGCCAACCACGTGAATGTTGCCTAGACGAGGTGTACGATTAATATCGGCATCCTTAGAGTCGTAAGCGTGTGAGTTATATGAGATGGAGACACTAAAAGCGAAGTCACGTAACAATATCACGAGATTTAGTGACTTACCGGTGCTAAGTCAAGTTAAAGAGGATGACTCCCGTAGCCAATCTAAGATAGATACAAACGGATTGACAGATTAATAAGTTCGATTTATTATATAAATTATCTAGGTCCAAACGATAAAGACTATAATTGGGGAGGTTAATTACGTTGTGTCGAGTCGTGTCTTTACTTTTCTTGTCTTATGTTGGTCGTAGACCGCCTCTATGTCCTTGACCCTGTGGGATCGACCTTGATTCACTATAGCTATACTACGATGGGCCTAGTCCTCTTGCTAGTACTGGTTTATGGTGGTCGAGATACGCATTAATTAAATCAAGTAGATTCATGAATAAATACTAAGTGTATGACGTAGGTTATGGGATCCGCATAGACAAGGAGTCGCCACATCCCTAACGTCATAGCCTAGATCTACATCATATAGCTATATAGGAGTTTTTGCCGACTTATGAAGGATCTAGAAGGTAAATACGAAAAAATCCGAAAAGTGACCGAGCTGACACACTCGGTCAACCGAAGCACCCCACTCGGTCGACCGAAGCTATAGGCTCGGTCGACCGAACCTACTTTTGCACACGTTAATCGTTTTTCTCGTCTATCTTGCTCCCCACTGCACGCTTGCGTGTTGATCTGATTAATCTGTCCATTAATGCTCCGATTTTCTTCCTTCCTTATCTTGAGATAATTGATTGAATGACATTAATCCTCTCGATTTGTTGTGATCTGCAAAATCAATAATTATCGCACAATAAATCGGCTTTTAATAATGAAAACGGCTAAATACCAAATATCATATTAATAATCACTTAACATTAAATAATAAATATAAACATGTGATTTAATATGAAATATATATTATTAATCTCGATTTAAGGATAATGTTGATGACTTTTACGGGTATAATTTGACCGTCATCAACTACCCCCCACTTAGACTTTGATCGTCCCGAACAAAGCATCAATAAGTCATTCCCAAGACAACATTTCCCATGGTCAGTCATACTTACGCAAGAAACTCAAGTCAACTCATACTAGTCATGCTCATAAGATATCCATTATTCACTACCGACTATGAATCGAAGTGATGTGTGCATGTGCATTTAGTTTTATATATTCGTAGCAAGATTAGAGTTTATGCCAACTTCGTAATCTCAACCTACCAACCTCGGCATTCATACTTCTCAAGCCTTTAAATTTTGAAGCACTAGAGCAATAAGCAAGAGCGTATCTATAGGGGTTTTGGACTTGGAGACCGAGTACTACTCAAAGCCTCTTAAAGAGTTGAATATTCTTTTCATATCTTCATATTTTTCAAATACTATCAATCTCAAGGAAGAAAACTTTTAGAGCATCCCCTATCTTAGATCATGCATAGCATCGAATATTACCACAAGCGCCGGGCTACTTTGGTAATGTTACTTACAAGCCCAGATGTTTAACATTTTGCTAAAACACAGTACGCCTCAAGCTTATTACTCCGCTTTTGTTGGCAAGAAGATAAGAATACATCACCAATAAGTATCGACACTAAGTCTACATAACCAATCATCTATGCAATGTACACATAATTTCTTCATTATTATGATTTGCGCGGTATACTCGATTCACAAAGTTGAGTAATTGAATAATAAATAACTACTTGCAAAAACGGGCATGAATATCCTTAAATTTACCTAACATAAGTATAAAATGATCACGTTCTCATGAAACTTGGTTCCTTTCCTATCAATTCTTAGCTAGGAACTCACAATTCTAAGGGTACGAGATACCTAATATGGTATTTATTCAATTTTTCAATTTTGTACCGTTTCATTCAATTTTCCATTATAACATAACATGGCTAAGTCTCCTACCCCCCACTTAAACATGGCATTGTCCTCAATGACAAAAATAAATGAGAAGTTAAGAAAAAGACTTAGCTCTGGAAACGGCTCTCAAGTAAAGGAACAATATCAGAGGAAATGTCAGCACGTTGTGGAGAAGCAAGTGAAAACCTGTATATGCAGACAAACTCCACGAAACCGTAAAATATCATGCCTTTGGAAGTTATAAAATAATGTGGCAGTAATGAGGTATAAATACCTAAAAACAGTTTAAGCCACTTTATTTTTATACAACCAAAGACAAGGGAATACCAAAAGAAAAATACTAAATAGAAAGAAAAATAAACAAGCAACTAAAGATGGTAGTCTTCATCTAAAAACCGGGTGGATAAGACAAAGATCAAAAAGCATAACCCCATGTGGGAAAACACGAGGTGGACTGGCTCACTATGTATTCATTCCAGTATAAAAGAGAAACTTGGTAAAGTATAACAGATGCAATGCGACCTATTGGCTAAAGATAAAATCAAATACTTAACGCAGAAACTTCTCGCTTGCATTGGATATCAACAACTTAGGGAGATGTAACTACTCCTCGAAATTACTAATAACCCAAATGTATCACGTAAAAGTCATAACCGTCATCAACAAGGTCGGATCAGTGTGATAGTGTAGAATAAAACTTATCATCTAGAAATGCCGGAATAGACGGAAAAAAAATGTGAAATTTAAAATTTCCGGTAGAAAGATAAGTTGTACTTTGATCGAACCAAAAACCTTTAAAATCTAGCTAGGTGTTAAGGGTGAATTTATACAAATTTATACGATAATTTTCTTATCAAATTCCCCATATTAATATAAATTGCATTGAAATTGGGCTTTAAAATAGATTTAATAAGTAAAGTTGTTCTTAAATGAATTAATTGCAAAATGGGCTTAATAGTGGGCTTTAATTATAAGTTTCACATTATTTTGGACTATGTTATGTTTTTGCAATTTTTAAATCATAATATAGATAATGGTGATGAGGTGGAATGGTGGAATGAAGCAATTAAAGATAAGTTCAAGTTGTTAGCAAGGTTGTTAGAAGAAGAGAATGAATTATGGATCAACAAGTGGGAAGAACCGTTGCATCTCAACTGAATTCAGTTACAGGAAGTTGAACGGGCGTTCCAAAAAAGCAAAATGGCGTTCAGAGCTAACAGAGAGTTGGGAAGCTGAGTAGTATCAAGTTGAACGGGCGTCCAAATATTCAACCGAGCGTTTCATACACCGAACGGGCGCGTTCATCCTTCAAAATGGCATTCAATCTGCAGATAGTCTCATTATTTCCAGATTTCCTATAAATAGACCTCATATGTAATCGGTAGGGGCGGATAGAATATACAACCTTTCTAGATCAAATTTCTCAGATCAAAACAGTCCCAAAAGCCTTCTTGGTGGTCGGTTTCTTAGATTCAATTCACTTTTTAGCTTAGATTTCATGGATTTCTCTTCAAGCATTGTAATCATTCACTCTATGGATAGCTAAATCAAATTTGGCAAAGACATTAGGGATGCAATTTTCTTATTAATTCTGGTTTTCTCATTCTCGATTTAATGTGTTCTTCAATAGAGGTCAGATCTTTTAGCTTGTTTTATGGTTTAATTTCATTTACATCGAGAGATGATGAATGCTTAATTGTTTTCCTGAATGAAAATTCTGTGAATTAAGAACACCTTGCTTTTTGATTGAACAATCGATTTGTTAGCTAAAACGAGAGTTGCTCGGTTGTTGTTTAGGTCATTAAATCGAGAGATTTACACCTTGCTTGTTAATTGAATAGAACGCGTTTTGAGAGATTAGATCGTTTTGCTTTAGAATAGGTGGACCCGCCTCTTTTTAAGAAACGCAGTAAATCGTTATAAGATCACCTTTAATTTTTGAGTAAATTATTGATCCAATGTTTGCCGCCTTTTTCCCAAATTGTTTGTTGATCAATTTCATAGATTTAAGCATTAGTTTATTTTTCTGCTCTGTTAATTTAATTTCTCTGCGTTTTAACTTCCAGACCGAACAATCCTTTCATAGCTTTGAATCAACTTTGATTCTCTGTCTATGCAAATGCTAGCTTGTAAATCTAAAACATAAGACGTATTCATCGAACCATCTCCCTGTGGATCGACACCCTTACTTACCCTCCTGTACTAGCAACTACCCGATATTCGGTCGGTTAGGAGTTAGTTTGCATTGTAAGTATCGGTTTTATAAATTTAGTTTGTTTTGAATGATGCAAATCCTTTCCAAACACTAGGGTCAGAGCTACACTTACCCCAACTAGGATCATGAAAATCAAAATGATAAAAGATAATCATTAAAGCTTAGCAATATTTCAAATTCCGCAACACAAAGGTATTTTGTAAACAAAATGGAGGTTGAGAGTATGATGGGTTTAGAAAAAGATACACATAAGGATGGGAAGAAAAGATAAAGGGTGGGTAAGAAATTGTGTTTATGGGATTGAGAATTGTTTAAAGGAATGGGATTGGGTGGGAGAGTGAAACGGATGGAAAGAAAGAGAGGCGATGACAGAATGGTTAGAAATGTGAACTGTTGGGGCAGATTGGTGAGAGGATCGAAAAGGTTTAAGGGTGAAAAGGTATAAATGAAAGGATAAGAGTAGTTGCAGAATTAATTGCACACCACTTTGAATTTTCACTTGGATCACCATTCTAAAAGATTTTGGAAGTTGACCAAAATTGTTCTTGTTCGCACCAATCATTCTCTGTTACATTTTCATTAATTCTCAAGCTCTCTTAATGCTTCCATCTTAAGGTTGATTGCTAATTTTCTTTTTCTTTAGCAATTTCTCGACTCTCCTACGGAACTCTATTTCACGTGGCCTATATTGAGTAAAAAAGTTTTGCACATCCTTAGCCCAATGGCCATCGGAACACGGAAAAATAAAAAACCTCAACATATGTCACGTTACTCTTATTGGACTCAAAGAAAGAAAAACCTAAAATCCTAAAAAGAAATCCTAAGGGTTTTAAAGAAGTAGTTCTGAGTTTAAAGTCCTCAGCTTGACTTTCCAAAAAGTATCCTTGTCAGTTATCATTCTTGGATCGCCAGACTTTGACCCTTCACGCACTATAAGAGGTGGGCTCATCGTTGTTGCGGATTAATACCCTTCCCTTGGTTGTGAGACCTAGGAAACGACATTTATCCATACCATTTATACAAAGCTCTTACCTCGGCTCTCGTTTTAGGAATTAGTGAATTCTAAGAAACTCGGCTAAAATTATGGTTTTAGCCTTGACAATAAGAAACAATGAATCTAAGTACTCCGAATAAGTCGGGTTATGTAGGCAAGCTCGCCGTCTTATTCATTGGAACATATGTGACGATTCAGGCCAATCCGTCAAGATTAAGCCCGTTTAGCCCGAAGGCTTATCGGCTATGCTAAGTCTTGTCGAACTCTGTAACGTACATCACACGTGGAGGGGAGTTGATTGAGCCGAAGCTCGGTTGAACTCGCCCAGCCATGGTTAAACCATTTCAAACCTATGTACAAAGAGTCTCCGATTTCTAAATTGTCACCCAAAGTGTAATCTCGTTTTTGTTTAAGGTGGGTTCACCGAGAAGCCATCACCATAAAACTCAACGAAAGCGAAAAATGGTGTTCTCTCAAAACTCAACGCCTTCTTTAGATTTTGAATGCTTAAACTACACAATTTGTTGCTCCTGGGCGATTAGGTAATCTCATGCATAGGACAATGAGATTTTGATAGAACTATGAGGAACTCTTTATTCATCGCTTCCTTTCAACGACTACATGTTTCCTTACACCCTGTAGATGAGACAGATATGGGCAAAACCTTCGACACTAATAAAATTAATCTTACAAACCAACTCCGGCTAAGATTCATACTAAGGTTCATGTATAGGCTAACTTATGCTCAAAAACCAAAAGATAGTAAAACATAAGCAAAAAGGTAGTACCTTGCCTTCAACATTGTACCACGAAGAATTTAAGCCTTTAAAATTTTTTTGGAGCCATCTTGGTGCTTTAATGGTATTGCTTCCATCGCTTTTCCCATCGTAGAGTAGTAATTCCGCATGTTCTTTGGGTTATTTTCTCGCCCTCGAAAATTATTGACTTGGATTATTGCTTCCTGGTTTCGCAAATGAAGAAAAACAAAAGCAGGCACCGTGATCGATTTTAACATGGTTTCCCATCGCCGCTATCGTACCTACGGATTAAACATACTGAGGATAAGCAGACACGCCGAAATTCCAAAAAATAGAACTGAACAAAACAAAATAAATTCTCGGTCGACCGAATGAGGTCTCTCGCCGACCGACCGAATAAATTTTTTTTTTTTTTTTAATTTTTTTAATTTTTTAGAATCTGAATTTTGAGACAGAGCAGACAACCGAGAGGGACTCAAAACGTAAATACTGACTCTAAAACATAAAACTTGACATGAATAAGAAAATTATTTATATATAAAATTGACCGTTGGTTCCCGGCAACGGCGCCAAAAACTTGATCGGGGTCAATCAGTTATAATATACTCACCACCATAAACCAAGATTAGCAAGAGGACTAGGCCCATCGTAGTATAGCTATAGTGAATCAAGGTCGATCCCACAGGAACCAATTGTGGATCATCTTATATACAAACAATTAATTAAACATGTCAAGGACATAGAGGCGGTCTACGACCAACATAAGACATGAAAAGTAAAGACACGACTCGACACAACGTAATTAACCTCCCCAATTATAGTATTTATCGTTTGGACCTAGATAATTTATATAATAAATCGAACTTATTAATCTGTCAATCCGCTTGTATCTATCTTAGATTGGCTACGGAGTCATCCTCTTTAACTTGACTTAGCACCGGTAAGTCACTAAATCAACTCTGTGATATTGTTACGTGACTTCGCGCTTTTAAAGGCCTCCATCTCATATAACTCACACGCTTACGACTCTAAGGATGCCGATATTAATCGTACACCTCGCTCAGGCAACATTCATGTGGTTAGGCGTATTTCTAAATGATCGCATCGGTCTCATCCTATTAACAATTACACCGCACGGTCTCATGTTAATCTACGATCTACGTATAACTAGGTGAGCTCAATTCCCAAATACAAAACCTACCTAGATCTCGCTGAAAGTCCCGAAAGATCATTCATGAGCCAACCTAGGAGCCCTATATTGGTATTTCCTAATCATACGCTAATTAAAACAGACGAGCAACGTAGCCGTA
Source organism: Gentiana macrophylla (assembly GCA_026214975.1). NCBI lineage: Eukaryota > Viridiplantae > Streptophyta > Magnoliopsida > Gentianales > Gentianaceae > Gentiana > Gentiana macrophylla. The sequence continues at coordinate 24,294,064 of CM047816.1, read as the reverse complement.
GCCATACCTACTGAGATGATAAATTCTATTAAGTTAACCTAACCATAAAGACGTGGCTATTTAACGGATAAAACAGGGCTCGGTCGACCGAATAGGTGGGCTCGGTCGACCGAGTGAACTCATTCGGTCACCCGAATCAATTTCGTCCCCAAGTTACATCCCTGAACGTATCTCTCAGCGTTTCATCATACACAACGGATTAAACAGTAATTCGTAAAGCATTCATATAAACTAACATAGATACGCATTAATTAAATCAAGTAGATTCATGAATAAATACTAAGTGTATGACGTAGGTTATGGGATCCGCATAGACAAGGAGTCGCCACATCCCTAACGTCATAGCCTAGATCTACATCATCTAGCTATGATTAACTAACTCAAACGATAAAGCATAATTGGGAGGGATTAATTACTTAAAAGAAAGAAACAGAAAAATAAAGGCTTACATATTGCAAATTTTAAATTGTCTTGAAACCCTCAAATTATTCTACATTGTATCAAAGCTATAATATTGAAGAAAGAATGAAGGGATGTGTTGGTGTGTCTTTACAATTTCTCGTAGCTGCTGCTTATATAGGAGTTTCTGCCGACTTATGAAGGATCTAGAAGGTAAATACTGAAAAATCCGAAAAGTGACCGAAGTGACACACTCGGTCAACCAAGCACCCACTCGGTCGATCGAAGCTATAGGCTCGGTCGACCGAACCTACTTTTGCACACGTTAATCGTTTTTCTCGCCTGCCTTGCTCCCCACCATGCGCTTGCGTGTTGATCTGATTAATCTGGCCCATTAATGCTCCGATTTTCTTCCTTCCTTATCTTGAGATAATTGATTGAATGACATTAATCCTCTCGATTTGTTGTGATCTGCAAAATCAATAATTATCGCACAATAAATCGGCTTTTAATAATGAAAACGGCTAAATACCAAATATCATATTAATAATCACTTAACATTAAATAATAAATATAAACATGTGATTTAATATGAAATATATATTATTAATCTCGATTTAAGGATAATGTTGATGACTTTTACGGGTATAATTTGACCGTCATCAGGGCGCCACATTGAAGTGCACAAGATACACTTGGATTGTGCACTTTAATTAATAAGATTACCATAATATTAATATTGGATATTAATTTATTTTGGAAAAATAGATTTATAGTAATAAGATAAATATATTCAATATAAGATATTGGCAATATTTAGATTTTATTTAATATGAGATATTATAATAAAAGAGATAAATCAATCCACTTTATTGGGGCGCCACTTTTGACTATAAATAAGAGGTGTGTCTCAAGCTCTTTTGTACTTCACAATTGCAAGAGCTAATAGTTCTTATGTAAAATAGAGAACTTCCAATAGAGAGTTTGTGAGGGAGGAAAAATGCCGGTCTAGCAACCGGAGTTTTCCAATAGCAATCCTTGGAGGATTCCGGCGAAGAGTTCGTGTGGATTATCGATAGAGGCCGGACGTGTGGACGGCTTGCGCACTGTACTACTCTCCGTTGACGGTTAAAGCGACGATCTTATAGATCATCAAAGGTATATTCTTTCAAACTACTTAACGTGTTTATTGCATTAAACGAAGAACGATCTAGAAAAGGAAATCAAATTTTAAATTCCGCTGCGTTAAACTAGTGATTTCCTAACACTTGCATACTGAGCCCACTGGCATGTGTGTGGGTATTTGGGTTCTATGGAATGATTATTTGGTGTATCTATAATTCATCACACCATTCCATTCACTTCATTGTCTTTTAGAAGAATAAAAAAGATTGGGTTCTTTCAGCTGCCTATGCTAGACCAGACCTCATGAAGAAAATTGACCTTTGGAATAACATGTATGAGATGAGCACTATCATGGACATTCCTTGGATGGTTGCAAGAGATTTCAATGAAATTGATTTCTCTTCTGAAAAAATGGGAGGAAGGATACCTTCTAATAACAAAATTACCAACTTCAACAGCAATATTGATAGACGTGGACTTCTTGATATGGGGTTCAATGGCCCTACCTTCACTTGGAGCAACCACAGGGATAGCTTTTCTCATATCCAGCAGAGAATAGACAAGTGTCCTGCCAATTTTGAATGGAGACTCCTATTTATAATGCTGAAGTCACTCATCTACCAAAGGTATACTCTGACCATCATCCCCATTTTTCTTAATATTAATCCCCATTTTTCTCTCTTTATTCCCAGACCCTTCAAGTTTGAGTATATTTGGGCTTCTCATAAAGGGCGTAGAGAGATAATTAAGAATGTGTGGGTTAGAGATAGTATTAGTTCTATCAAAGCTATTCAACTTACTAAGGGTAAACTCTTGATTGGAACAAAAAAGAGTTTGGTAATATCTTTTATAAGAAGAATACCATGCTAGCTAGACTTAATGGCATTCAGAAGGCCCTCTCTATTAAGATGAATCCATTCCTCATAAGACTTGAAAAGGAGCTCACTTCATCTTATAATGAAGTTCTTAAAAATAAAGAGATATTATGGTTTCAAAAATCTAGGGTTAATTGGCTTCAATTTGGAGACATTAACACTAAATATTTCCACTTATCTACAATTGTTAAAAGGAAAAGGAACTTGAATAGCATTATCCAAGACAAGAATGGTCAATGGATTGATGATCCCGACCAAGTTAAGGATAATGTTACCAATTACTTCACCGATCTTCTTAGTAACATGGTGACAACATCCTCTTTTCCTTCCCAAAGGGTCAATTCCTTAAAGAATCTCAACCGGATTACCTCATTTCTGAGATTTCTTTGGAAGAAGTTAAAAAAAGCTATTTTTTTCTTCCAAACCTTATAAGAGTCCTGACCCAGATGGTTTCCAAGGATGCTTTTATCAGAAGTTTTGGTATATATTTGGGGAGGTTATTCATGAAGATATTCAAGGCTGGTTTAAAGAGGGTAATATTCTTGAAGATATTCAAGACAGTAATATTGATGATACCTTTATTTCTTTGATTCCTAGAATTGAGAAACCTGCTAAGGTCCAACAGTTTAGGCCTATTTACTTGTGTAACATGGTGTATAAAATTTATACCAAGATCATGGCTATGAGGATGAAATCCTTCAAGCCATATCTGGTTAGTCCTGTTCAATGTGGTTTCATCCCAAATAGGCATGCTAGAGACAATATCCTTATTTCTCAGGAGATTCTTCACAAAATTAGGAAATCTAAATGCAAAAAATGGTACTTTTTTATGAATTTGGATATGGAAAAAGCCTATGATAGGTTAACTGGGATCTTCTTAGGTATATGTTAGGGTACTTTAAATTTCCGGATAGATTTATCCAAGCAATCATGAATTGTATCATGACACCCCCCCTTTTCTATTCTCTGGAATGGAAATCATTTGCCTACCTTTAAGAGCAATAGAGGGTTAACACATGGAAATCCTATGTCACCTTACATGTTTGCCCTTTACATTACTATAGATAAGGGTGTTTCTGAAAACAGATGAAGAGCTTTCCCTATTGCCAAAGGTGGTACTAGAATCTCTCATATAATGCTTGTAGATGATATCCTTGTCTTTGCTAAGGCCAATATTAAAGGTTTTAAGAATTAGAATAAAGCTCTTAACCATTTCTGTATTGCCACTGGTCATTCCTTTAATTTTGAGAAATCCAAACCCTATTTCAGTGACAACATGGATTGGGAGACTGCTAGAATGTTAACTAATCTCACTGGTATGAATAGAACCAATGATTTAGGGATGTATTCGGGGGTTCCCCTAACTACTAAAAGGGTTAGTAGTAGGACCTTCAATTTTTTGATTGAAAAAGTTCAAAAAAGGCTCTCTGGTTGGAATGAGGTTCAACTTAACAAAGCTGACAAACTTACCCTTGTCTAGTCTATGTCTTCTTCCTTGTCTGCAAATATTATGCAGAGTTCATGGATTCTTCAAAAACTTGTGATGATCTGGACAAGTTGAATATGAATTTATTATAGAATAGCAATAGTGGTAAAGGCATTCACATGCTTAGTCGATAGAATATCTAAACCTATGGTCATGAGGGTTAAGCATTATGAAGGCTAGGGATAATAATATTGCTCTTTTGGCTAAGATAGGCACTTGGCCTTGTTAAAAATCCTAGCTCCTTGTGGTCCGATATCTTGAGTAAAATTTATCTTAAACAGATCATGATTTTTATGTCATGATTAAGGCTCTTGACTCCTTTTTGGAAGGGGTATAGTTAAGGCCTTTAATGGTATTAAGGCGATTTGGGTGGAGGTTTGGCACAAGTAATGAAGTCTCTATCTGGTTTGACAACTGGTTAGGGAAGAGGACCCTTGATGATTATTTGGAGGGTAACACATGTCTTAGTTATATGAACAAAAAAGTTAGTGATATTATTGTTCATGGCATCTAGGATCTCTCTTGCATGTCTATTTAAATCCTGATGGATATGTGAGAGAAATCCATAGGAAACCTATTCCCAGATACACTAACCTTGTTGATTACGGGATATGGATGGACCACTTTTTTAGGAACTACACTTCTAAGACATGATATGCCCATTTTGTTGAATTGGGAAATGAAGACAATACTCATGATGATCGTAATTAGAATGACTCACAAAGAGCCAAGGCTCCCATAAGATTAGATTTTTTTCTTTTCTGGCTTGTCATGATAGAGTTCTCACTAATGTTGTTAGGGTTAAGACGAGAATGACCAATATGGATTTCTGTGGGAGATGTAATGGTCATACTGAGGATCTGAATCATGTACTGAGGAGTTGTCGTTGGGCCAAAAGCATCTGGACTTCCAAGGACTGTTTCAGAGTTTTTGATAGTCATACTGAGGATCTGAATCATGTACTAAGGAGTTGTCCTTGGTGTTAGGAACATTTTGTTATGTTTTGATGATGACCATACTAGTTGTTATAGCAAGCCTGAAATAAGTTAGAATTCTCTGTATAAGTCTTTACTTAGAGTCTGACATGTTGTATAAGTTGAGTCAGACAAGTATTGTACTAGTTGGTAGGATGGCAAAGTATAAACAGATTTTCGGTAGAGTGAAGCCAGCCAAGTACCAACAGAGAAGTAATGAAGACATTATAGTATGACTTATAACCAAGGAAGTCTGTGATGACCTTGGATAAGTCTAAGTTATGTTCCAAGTAATGAAAATTAATGTTTAATTATGGTGTACACTGATCTCACACAAATCAAGGATCAGTGAAGTACAAAGATTCTCTTTTAACTGAATGAATGAAGGAAATAGTGAATCATCAAAGTAAACTGACTATCGGCTGAGTGAAGACAAAGCAGTGAAGGAAGATCCAAGCGGCAAAGTCAGAAGGATCACTTGACCGATCAGAGAACAGCTAAGTAAACCTTACCTAATCAGATTTTGAAATATGTTGAAGATTCAGAGGATCAAGCATTAAATGCATAATAAATAGAGGATCAATCAAGGACGGATTTTCTGATAAATATTTGAAGAAAAATCCGATCACTGAAATCAAGGAGAATACAATTAAGGGGAATCAAGAATAAAATCAAGGATTATTCCTCAATAATATAGCCAATAATGACGGAAATTCAAATCAAGGATTATCAAAGGCTATAAATAAAGGCATTGACGTAAAAATAAAAATAGAGGCACGATAAAAATCGACCAAAACTCACAAAGTGAAAAGCTTTCTATCTGTGGTGAAAAGATATATCTAGTGATCAACTCAAACCGAGAGCTACAATTCAAACATCAAGCATTGAGATTGATCAACAAGTTTGTGAATCCAATTCACATCAATCAAGCAAATCAATCAGGTGCCATCCGAGAAGGAGTTGTGTTTGTGATAGTTCTTTGAAGGATTTGATCCCAAGGAGCAAAGAAAGAGACCGAGTCACCAAGTCATTGCAGTCAAGGAGTGATAGTCTTGTAGATTGTGAAGCTTGTGTAGTCAAGACAATCGACTATTGTATCTGTGAAAACAATAGTGAATTCCTCCAATCATCACAGGTGAGAAGAGTGGATTAAGGGATTACACCACCCTGAACCACTATAAGCCTTGTGTCAATTTACTTTCAGCAATTTACCTTACTGCATTCATTTAATTACTTATATTATATCTTATATCTGTGATTGCCTAAACTACTTTGAAACAACATAGTAAGATGGGACTTATCCGCTGCCAAAAGTTTTTGAAACTCCACTATAGTCATTCACCCCCCCCCCCCCCCGCCTCTGACTATAGTTTTACCCTTCTCTGGGACCAACAATTGGTATCGGAGCAGTGTTCCTAGTATCAGAACCTGTTCAGATCTAACTTCTGGTAACAAGGAGATCACATATTTTCAAAGTAGTTTTCAAATCCGTGCTTTCTACACATATACATAAATATCTTTTATTTGTATTTATGGATTCCTCAAACTTTATGTCAAAAGTACCTGTTTTCAATGTTAACAACTTTGATGAATATAAAATAAGAATGTTATCTCATCTTGCAGCAACTCATGAGGAGATGCTGGATGTAATTAATGATGGCCCAATCATGATCAAGAATGTGGTAGCCACAGGAGCATATCAAGGAAAAGAAGTGGATAAACCCAAGAAAGATTGGACCAAGGATGACAGGAGAAGAGCAAATCTGGACTTCGTTGCAAAAGATATGATCTTGAAGACCCTGGATATCAACATGTTCATGAGAATCAAAGACTGCAAAACAGCAAAGGAGATGTGGGACAAGCTGGCACTGATAAATGAATGATCTGAAGCAGTTAAAGAAAACAAATTATCTGTTTCAAAACAGAATTTTGAGAACTTCAAAATGAAGGCTGATGAATCCATTGATCAAATGGACAACAGATTCTCAAGCATCATCAGTGAACTGCAACAGCTTGGACACATATATCCTCAGAAAGAAGTGTGCTTAAAGATCTTAAGAGGCTAACCTGAAAGATGGAAGATCATAACATCAGTAATCAGAGGAACAACAAATCTTGCAAACACTGACACCCTGACTCTGATGTCCCAACTAAAGGCTCATGAATTCGAATTGAACGGTGAAGATGGTGCTCTGGCAGAGACACAAAGAGCCAGTGCACTGATAGCACCACAGCAAAGTAACTTTGCTGATTGTATCAGCAAAGAGACACTAGAGCTCAAAGAACATGTAGCTTTATTAGTTAAACGTTTTGACAGGTTTAGCAAAAAGAAGCCATTCAAAGGAAACTCATCATCAAACAAGAGGTCAAGCTCAAACAAAGACATGAAGAAAAAAGATGATGAATACAGATGCTTCAACTGCAACAAGAAAGGTCACTTCAAGGCTGATTGCCCCGAAGAAAATAACAAAGATGAGGAAAAGAAGAAGTACAAAGCATCTGAAAAGAGGAAATGTAAGAAAGAACTCAAGGCTGAATCCAACAATGAAAAGAATGAAGAATCATCTGGCAATGACTCAGATAATAGTGATGAAGTAGACAGCTCTAACAATGAGAAAGCATGCCTATGTCTCATGACCAAAGAATTAGATGAAGATGAAACTGACAGCTCAGATAATGAGAAAGCAAGTCTATGTCTTATGGCCAAAGAATCTGATGAAACTGAGGTAACATCTAGTTCTTACTCTTCATCAAATGCATCTAACACTACACAATCTTCTATTCTCCTATCAGATCCAGCAGCCCTAGTCCAAGATCTCATGACTAAATTTGATGAAATTGAGATGAATCATGAAATTCTGGAAAAGGAATGTAAGGATCTAAGAAAAGAAAATAAAAGATTGAAGGAACAACTGGACAAATTGAAAGCTGAACTAGCTATTAAGGAGATATACTCACCTAATCAAAAAGCAATAGATGATAACTCATCCACTTCTAACAGATCAGCTAAGAAAATCCACCTAGCAGCTAAAAACACCACTGCACCACTAAATGCACTAGTTTACAAGCCTCCAAGAAGGTTTGGATCCAGATTTGGTCTTGGCTACAACAGTCAGGATGAGATTAGAAACAATGGACAACATAATTCTGAATCCAGGACCAACAATGGACCAAAATTCAGAAAGGGACAGACCATAGTCTCAACCACTCATCCTGCACCGGTGAAGTCAAAAACCAGTGCAGTGAAACAACAGACTAAACCATCAATCCAGTCAACCATAGGCAAAGACCTTCTGAAAGGTAAAGAAAGACTTTATCCTTCAGAAGATGATTGGAATGTTGCACCTCCAAAATACAAGAAGAAACCAATTCATGCCATGCATCATGTGTATAAGAAAAACCAACCAAGGTATGTTCCTAGACACATGAAGCAACATAGGTTTCCCACTGCATATTGGAAAGTGAAAAAGGATGCAAATGCACCAAAAAGTAGAGAAAAGTATCAGAATACCTTCAGTAAAAATATTAGAAGCTATTCCGCCATGCCTTATACATATGAAGTTGATGACTTCAATTATCCAAAAAGAAGATCATTTGGATATACACTTGGAGTAGGAGGCATGACTGCTAATAGGTATGGACCCAAACAGTGTTGGGTACCTAAACATAATTAATTTGTTTTGTAGGATGTCTGGTACATAGACAGTGGATGTTCCAGACACATGACAGGAAACAAGAGATGGCTCACTGACTTTAAGGATTTTGATGGACCCAAAGTCACCTTTAGAGGCAAAGAAAACCCTGGTAAAATTAAAGGGGAAGGCACAATGCTCAAGAACAATTTGAAGATTCAAAATGTGGAATATGTTAAGGGACTAAATTTCAATCTGCTAAGCATCAGCCAATTCTGTGACAAAGGCTACAATATACACTTCAACAAGGAAGGATGCAAGGTGATTCACAACCAAACCAACACAGTGGTTCTTGCAGGAAGAAGAGAAGATAACATGTATGTGGTGGATTGGAAAACAACTAAGGCAGAAACATGTTTGCTTGTCAAAAAGAAACAATCAACAAGCTGGATTTGGCATAGAAGATTAAATCATCTAAATTTCAAGACCATCAACACATTATCAAAGAACAAATTAGTTGAAGGCTTGCCAGAGATCACATTCAAGAAAGAAAGCCTCTGTGATGCATGCCAGAAAGGAAAGCAAATCAAAAGCTCCTTCAAATCAAAGCCCTATCAATCAACAACAAGAATTCTACATCTTCTACATATGGACTTGTTTGGACCACCACACCAAAGAAGTGTAAGTGGTAAGAAATACACTCTAGTAGTGGTTGATGATTTCTCCAAGTACACTTGGACCATATTCATGAACAAGAAGAAAGAGACACTCAAGAAGCTGCCAGAATTGCTGAGAAGAATTCAAAATGAGAAAGAACTAAAGATTATCAAGATCAGATCAGATAGAGGCACATAATTTCTAAATGAAGTTATCAGAACTTATTGCGAAGAAAATAGAGTACTACATCAATTATCTGCAACAGGAACTCCACAACAAAATGGTGTAACAGAAAGAAGAAACAGAACTCTCAAAGAAGCAGTCAGAACAATGATTGCAGAAGCATGCCTAACAAAGAGGTTTTGGGCTGAAGCAGAAAACATAGCATGCTATACACAGAACAGATCAATCATCAACAAATATCATGGAAAGAATCCATATGAAATATGGAATGGAAGAAAACCTAATATCTCATATTTGCATATGTTTGGATCAAAATGTTTTGTTTTGAACAGGAATCAGCTACATACCTTTGATGAAAAGGCTGATGAAGCAATCTTTATGGGATATTCAGGCACCAGCAAAGCATTCAGAATACTCAACAAAAGAACATTGATGATTGAAGAATCAATACATGTAGTCTTTGATGAACCAAACACAAATGGTGAAAGGCTTCAAGATCAGGAAGAAGAAGCAACACAAAGGGAAGTATATACAAATACAACCATACCAGCTTCCATTCTGAATCACCATTTTGAAAATCAAGATGAGCCACATGTCAATACAACAGAAGAAGCACTAGAACTTGAAGCTCATGCACAGTCTGAAGGTGTAGAAGCACCAAGTGAAGAACAACTTCAACCTGACCTCAATTGGCTAAGAGATTATCCTGAAGATCAAGTCATTGGAGACATTCACACAAGAGTTAGAACCAGAAGACAACTGGAGCATATGCTAACATGCTTTTTATCACAAGTGGAACCCAAGACAATAGATGATGCAATTCAAGATGCAGACTGGATCACATCCATGCAAGAGGAACTAAATGAATTTGAAAGAAATGAAGTCTGGGAACTTGTTGACAGACCAGACATAGCCAACATCATTGGAACAAAATGGGTATTCAGAAACAAGATGGATGAACAAGGAACAGTTGTCAGAAATAAAGCAAGGGTAGTTGCAAAAGGTTACTCTCAAGCAGAAGGAATAGATTATGATGAGACATTTGCACCAGTAGCAAGATTGGAAGAAATCAGACTATTTCTAGCCTTTGCTGCACACAAAGACTTCAAAGTCTATCAAATGGATGTCAAAAGTTCATTTCTAAATGGACTTTTGGAAGAAGAAGTATATGTGGAACAACCTCCTGGTATTCAACTTAAAGGAAAAGAAGATAAAGTATACAAGCTCAAAAAGGCTCTTTATGGACTCAAACAGGCACCTAGATCTTGGTATGAAATACTATCAAAATTTCTGATCAAGAATGCATTCAACAAAAGAACTATAGATAAGACTCTGTTCAAATTAGAGAAAGGAACAAATACATTGCTAGTACAAATCTATGTGATGACATCATCTTTGGATCAGAGGATGAAAAATTGTGTGAGAAATTTACAAACCTGATGAAGAGCAAATTTCAGATGAGCATGATGGGAGAATCAAATTATTTTCTTGGCCTTCAAGTGAAGCAAGTGAAGGATGTTATATTCATTAGTCAAGCCAAGTATACAAAAGACCTAATACACAAGTATGGTATGGACACAAGTGGCGCAGCAGATACAACAATATGTGCAAAAGTCATTCTTGGAAACGATGAAGCAGGAAAAGATGTTGATCAGAAAATGTATAGAGGAATCATTGGATCCCTACTATATCTAACTGTAAGCAGACCTGATATAGTATTTGCAGTAGGAGTATGTGTAAGATTTCAAGCTCAACCAAAAGAATCACATCTTCTAGCAACTAAAAGAATAATCAAATACCTGAAGAACGCCATCAATGTTGGCATTTGGTATCCAAAAGATGGAGGATTCAAGTTGATATCATATTCAGACTCTGACTATGCTAGATGCAAGATAGATAGAAAAAGCACCTCTGGAACATGCCAGATGCAAGGCACCAGACTAGTTTCATGGTTCAGCAAAAAGCGAAATTCCATCTCTACATCAACAGCCGAAGCAGAATATATAGCAGCAGGCAGCTGCTGTGCACAAGTATTGTGGATTAGACAACAGCTAAGAGATTATGGAATGGAGGAGAAGACAATTCCAATCATGTCTGACAACACAAGTGCAATATCCATTAACGAAAATCCAAAGGTTGCACTCAAGAACAAAGCATATTGATGTAAGACATCATTTCATCGAGATCATGTTGAAAAGGAGATGTTATTCTAAGATACATACCCACCAAGATCAGTTGGTGACATTTTCACTAAACCACTCAATCATGAAAGATTTAGCATGTTGAGAATCGAGTTGGGAATGATTGAAATTGACTAAGTACCAAAGAGCGGCTAATCTGAGTAATCAATAAGTGACTTCACCACCGATTAAAACTTTGCCATTATAGGAGATATAGCAGTCGTGCATCGGTACTCAAATAAGTCAACTTCACCGATTGTTAGAATGCGATTAAATACAACGGCTCAGTGAAAAAGTCACTACACCGACTAAGTGACCAGCTAAGGCACTCCACCGAAATGAAGATTGGAGTCACCAGCAAATTAAAGTGTGAACCAAATCAATTTTTATACACGTGGAAAACCAAGAAGTTATGGAGGATTATACTGTAAAAGATTACACACGTGGAGATCAATCTACAATCGTGGAGGTAACCATAATATTCTTTTTAATTACAAACGCCTCGATTCCCGGGATCTATCATTACATACCTCAATCCACTCCCCCACTTCACTCGAATTTCGGGATTTATATACATAAAATCACGCCATTATATCACAAAATCCTTTCATATTCAACCACGTTCACACCACCCAAATCATCCTATATAAACAACACTTAGAAAAACCCTATTTCTCATTGAAAATCTAGTCCTTCTATCAAATCTTAAAGAAATGGCTTCATCCTCTACAATATCTCCCACCGAAAGATTTTATGAAAAATCGATCATCACTGGATCGTTTTTCAAACCTGGACCCTATCTCTCTTTCTATGATAATGATGCACAAGCTCGATGCTTGGTTGATTGTTGTTCAAATCTGGGGTTAATGACATTCCTAAATCTCCCAATCAATGGAATTTGCTATGAAAATCTAATTGCATTCTGGAAAAATGCAAAGTTTGTGCCCAACACAAAGAAGACTGATATCGATTGCATAAAGAGTTGAATCTTTGGGAAAGAAGTGGTCATTACGCCTGGTCTTCTCAACAGATTCCTACACCTACCAATGATCAGTCCGGCTAATGTGAAGTTCGTAAAGATTGACATCAAAAACTTCTGGGCTGAAATAGCCAAGAATCCCAAGCACAACAGCAAAACCTACAACCTCCTGTTGAAATAGTCTTCTAAACCCAATCGGGTTGGACCGGATCCGACCGGGTCGGATCATTTCTACTATTTCTTTATGTTTATACATATATTAAATGGCTTTTCTGTTGTCATATATATGCTCTTTTAAAGAACCAATTATGAATTGTTATATGATAACGCCCTTAGTATTAAATCGTGATAGAGAAACCATGATAGGCGATTATGGTTGATGAGGTCTCTAATCACTTTAATAAGTTTGATACTTAAATGTCTCTAGTCGATGTACTATTAAACAGGGCATTGATAGTATAAAATGCAGACTAGCACGTATTAGACGCCTTCTGCCTTTAGGGGTGGATAGATCTCGCTCTATCGAAGTGTAGAGACACTTGGACCGTGACGTGGACGTGTATTAGAGAATGCGTGACGTTAGATCGACCCACTTACACGGATAAGTGTCACACTATGTGACGGTTGTGTAATTATCCTTAGGACCGAGTCTTCATGGCATCACGGTGTGGATTGTCATGCTTTGACACTATTGAGGTTTCCCAGCCACGGGCGATCATGCGGTAGTGATTGGGTGTGATCTTCAAGCATCGCGGAGTATACATGATTGGTCGTCCGGGAATCGCGTATCCTATGATTGGGATCAAATATCCGAAATGACCTTCTTATAAGGAATGTCTTACTCTCGTGAATCTTTGCAAAGTGGGAGTAAACGAGTTACTTCGAGAGAGCATGATATCCAGATTATAAGATACGATCGTTAATGTTTTGACACTCGACTAACGACCGTATGGATATTATTACAAATGATAGATTGTAAGTTACACGGTAATCGCTTCACATGAAAGGTAGTAGTCATTGCATTTGACTCTTCCGATGATCGGGGTCACGGTGTGTTGCTGTAGGCGATATCCCGTGATCGTTAGGTATGAAGGGCATTTTCGTAATTTGCACTTTGTGTCTACGGCCAACATATTCGGAAGCCTATCGGGTCACACACATAAGAACATCTAGCCGGATTAAAATGTGGTTATAGATGATAACCAAATAAGGAAAGTTTATCTCGAGACTATAACGGTTATAGTGGTAAATTAATATGGTGGTATTTATTTATTATGAATAAATTAAATACAAGATATTAATAGTATTATATTAATTAAAGAATATTCCGGATGCCAATTTATTGGCTAAAGGTGGCGCAATTTTGGAGTGTATATGATACACTTGGATTGTGCAATTTAATTAATAAGATTACCATATATTAATATAAGATATTGATTATTAAATATATATAGTCACATGCGTGACTTGCACTTGGAATGTGCTTGTGCACATTTGTTTTCAAGATATATGTATATAGATTTATATGTGTTATATATATGTGATATATACACATGTGTAAATTGATTTATGGTAATAAGATAAATATAGTCAATATAAGATATTGACAATATCTTAGAAATATTCAATATAAGATATTGACAATATCCTAGATTTATTTAATATGAGATATTATAATAAATGAGATAAATCAATCAATTATATTTTCCTTATTTTATTGGGAAAAGGTTTTCTTCTCCTCCACACCTCTTGGGGCGCCACATCCATTATAAAAGGGAGGTGGGTGTCAAGCTCTTTTGTACATCATAATTCCAAGAGCTAATAGTTCTTGTGTAAAATAGAGAGCATCCTATGGAGAGTTGGAGAGAGGGGAAAAAGGCCGGTCTAGCAACCGGAGTTTTCCAATAGCAATCCATGATGGGATTCCGGCGGGCTGTTCGTGTGGACTAGCGGTAGAGGCCGAACACTTGGGTGGCTCCATGCAGAACTACTCTCCTTAGACGGTCAAAGCGTCGATCTTTTAGATCAACCAATGTAACCACCGTCTTTAGCTTATTTGTTTATTGCTTAAACGAAGTCGATCCTGGTTAAAAGGAAATAAATTTTTGAATTCCGCTGCGTTCCCGCGTAGATTTCCTAACACCTCCCTAGATCAGCACTCAAACTTCCATTTTCTAAATTTGCACCGGTTATCACCAAGAACATCGAAGGCAGAAAAGGGTCGATGGAATACTTGACTGAGTTACGGGTCAAGCTAATGGCGATCATCTATCAAGGTATTAACTTTGATTGGGCAACATTTGTCTTCAATAGACTGAAAGACCAGATTCAAAAAGAAATTGATCTGTCAATTACGGCACCAAGCAAAGGTTTGCAGAAGAAAGGTGATTTCTGGGAGAGGAAATCATATGGGTTTCCCCTTCAGCACCTGTTTGACACACTGAGGGTGAAACCCACAAATTTGCAACCTCCACACAAGTCCAAGGTAATGTTTACCTACATCAAGGCATCTCTGAAACCCAAACCCACTGTCGGGAGAAAAAGAAAACAACCTGAAAGCAGTAGATCAAGAATTGGACGAAGAACCAGATCCCAAAAGGCACAAGAGAGCACCCCTGTGATTCGTACCAGCAACCTGAATGAAACTGTAGTAATCAGTGATGATGCAGCAACGGAGGAAGAGAAACAACAAGAGGACATCACCTATCTGGAAGAATGTGAGGAAAGATATGTTCTCACTCCATCCGAAGAAGAAGAGATGGATGAAGAAGAAGTTGAGACAGAGGATGAACATTTAGAGGGTGACCACCTTGAAGTTGACCCAGAAAAGATGGAGATATCTGATGATGATCTAACTCTTCAAGAAGTACTCTTCAAGGCCCTCAGCAAAGTTGACAAACAGCCGAGTGAGCCAGCTGATCAAACTCACTCTGCTGAACTTGTCAACACCCCCACTATTGATCAAGGGGGAACACCAGCAGAAGAAATCAAGTCTCCAGCTCATGGAGAAAAAACCTGCCATCTTCGGCAGAAGGAGAAGCAAGCACCCCCAGCAACCCCTCAATGACACTGAGTCTAATGAGGAAGAAAAAGAAGAAGAGGAAGAAAAAGAAAGTGAGAAAGAGAAGGAAGAAGATGCAGATGGTGAGGATGAGGAAGTAATTCCAGAGGAAACTGATCCAGAAAGACTATTCAATCTGGATATTCAACCGCTCATTGTGGACATGGAACGGCAATACCTTAGCAGACAAAACCTGAAAGATGCCTTAAGGAGTGATGCAACCTCCTTAAACCACAAGATTGAAGCCATCATCAGTCACATAAAGATACAAGATGAGGTCATGGAAAAATAGGGAAACTTACTTTGCAACTTACAGCATCTCATTCACTACCATGTCCAAACCAACCTTGAGTTTCATGCTGAAAAGATTGATAACAATCTCAAACCTTTGGTGGATACTCTAAATACTCACACTCATCAAATTCAGCATCTGGATGAGATCATGGAGTACTCTAGCCAGCAACTCAACACCCTTCTCAAAGTTGGTGAGGCAACCAACAAGATACTGGAGAAAAGATATGGTCCCCTCTCTAAATCTGAAGATGCAATCAGGACTCTTGAAGAACGTTTTGATGCTGCCAAAAAGGGGGAAGGAAGCTCAAAGCCTGAGAGCTCCAGCGGAATGAAGGCAAGACCAACGGACAAGGGCATCAAAGGCAAGGGCATCAGGTTTGAAGAAAAGAAGCAGTAGCCCTTATTATATTAATTTACTTACTCAAATGACCCATGCTTTTGATTCTCAAATAAAAAGATGCAATGTCTTATTGCCCTTAATGGATGAATAAAATTATTGAGCTGTATTCTGTTATGAAAAATTTGGCATACTTATGTTCAGGCTTATGAGGGTTTTGGCATCATCAAAAAGGGGGAAATTGTTAGGAACATTTTGTTATGTTTTGATGATGATTTAGGGATGTATTCGGGGGTTCCCCTAACTACTAAAAGGGTTAGTAGTAGGACCTTCAATTTTTTGATTGAAAAAGTTCAAAAAAGGCTCTCTGGTTGGAATGAGGTTCAACTTAACAAAGCTGACAAACTTACCCTTGTCTAGTCTATGTCTTCTTCCTTGTCTGCAAATATTATGCAGAGTTCATGGATTCTTCAAAAAACTTGTGATGATCTGGACAAGTTGAATATGAATTTATTATAGAATAGCAATAGTGGTAAAGGCATTCACATGCTTAGCTGGGATAGAATATCTAAACCTATGGTCATGAGGGGTTAAGCATTATGAAGGCTAGGGATAATAATATTGCTCTTTTGGCTAAGATAGGCACTGGCCTTGTTAAAAATCCTAGCTCCTTGTGGTCTGATATCTTGAGTAAAATTTATCTTAAACAGTCTGTGATTTTTTATGTCATGATTAAGGCTCTTGACTCCCCTTTTTGGAAGGGTATAGTTAAGGCCTTTAATGGTATTAAGGGCAGATTTGGGTGGAGGTTTGGCACAAGTAATGAAGTCTCTATCTGGTTTGACAACTGGTTAGGGAAGAGGACCCTTGATGATTATTTGGAGGGTAACACATGTCTTAGTTATATGAACAAAAAAGTTAGTGATATTATTGTTCATGGCATCTAGGATCTCTCTTGCATGTCTATTTAAATCCTGATGGATATGTGAGAGAAATCCATAGGAAACCTATTCCCAGATACACTAACCTTGTTGATTACGGGATATGGATGGACCACTTTTTTAGGAACTACACTTCTAAGACATGATATGCCCATTTTGTTGAATTGGGAAATGAAGACAATACTCATGATCAGAATTAGAATGACCTACAAAGAGCCAAGGCTCCCCATAAGATTAGATTTTTTTCTTTTCTGGCTTGTCATGATAGAGTTCTCACTAATGTTGTTAGGGTTAAGACGAGAATGACCAATATGGATTTCTGTGGGAGATGTAATGGTCATACTGAGGATCTGAATCATGTACTGAGGAGTTGTCGTTGGGCCAAAAGCATCTGGACTTCCAAGGACTGTTTCAGAGTTTTTGATAGTCATACTGAGGATCTGAATCATGTACTAAGGAGTTGTCCTTGGTGTTAGGAACATTTTGTTATGTTTTGATGATGACCATACTAGTTGTTATAGCAAGCCTGAAATAAGTTAGAATTCTCTGTATAAGTCTTTACTTAGAGTCTGACATGTTGTATAAGTTGAGTCAGACAAGTATTGTACTAGTTGGTAGGACGGCAAAGTATAAACAGATTTTCGGCAGAGTGAAGCTAGCCAAGTACCAACAGAGAAGTAATGAAGACATTATAGTCTGACTTATAACCAAGGAGTCTGTGATGACCTTGGATAAGTCTAAGTTATGTTCCAAGTAATGAAACTTAAGGTTTAAATATGGTGTACACTAATCTCAAACAAATCAAGGATCAGTGAAGTACAAAGATTCTCCTTTAACTGAAAGAATGAAGGAAACAGTGTAAACTGACTATCGGCTGAGTGAAGACAAAGCAGTGAAGGAAGATCCAAGCGGCAAAGTCAGAAGGATCACTTGACCAATCAGAGAACATCAGAGTAAACCTTACCTAATCAGATTTTGAAATATTTGAAGATTCAGAGGATCAAGCATTAAATGCATAATAAATAGAGGATCAATCAATGACGGATTTTCTAATAAATATTTGAAGAAAAATCCGATCACTGAAATCAAGGAGAATACAATTAAGGGGGAATCAAGAATAAAATCAAGGATTATTCCCTCATTAATATAGCCAACGGACGGAAATTCAAATCAAGGATTATCAAGGCTATAAATAGAAGGCATTGACAGAAAAAGAAAAATAGAGGCACGATAAAAATTTGAGCAAAACTCTGTCAAAGTGAAAAGCTTTCTATCTGTGGTGAAAAGATATATCTAGTGATCAACCCAAATCTGAGAGCTACAATTCAAACATCAAGCATTGAGATTGATCAACAAGTTTGTGAATCCAATTTACATCAATCAATCAACTGAATCAGTGCCATCTGAGAAGGAGTTGTGTTTGTGATAGCTGCTGAAGGATTTGATCCCAAGGAGCAATGAAAGAGACTGAGTCACTGAAGCTGTTGCAGTCAAGGAGTGATAGTATTGTAGATTGTGAAGCTTGTGTAGTCAAGGACAACCAGACTATTGTATCTGTGAAAACAATAGTGAATTCCTCCAATCATCACAGGAGAATAGTGGATTAAGGGATTACACCACCATGAACCACTATAAGCCTTGTGTCAATTTACTTTCAGCAATTTACCTTACTGCATTCATTTAATTACTTATATTATATCTTATATCTGTGATTGCCTAAACTACTTTGAAACAACATAGTAAGAAGGGACTTATCCACTGCCCAAAAGCTTTTAAAAACAAGAAAAGTTTTTGAAACTCCACTATAGTCATTCACCCCCCTCCCCCTCTGACTATAGTTTTACCCTTCTCTGGGACCAACACTTGGGCCACAAGCATCTGGACTTTCAAGGACTGTTTCAGAGTTTTTGATATACCTCAATTGCTTTGCAAAGGCTGGTTGATCCAGAATATCAAATTCAAAGATAAATGGACCATTCACTTTGATGCCTATCATGGTACCAGTAATACTCTCTCCCTATTTACTTTATGGCAAATATAGAAGGATAGAAATGCCTTCATATTTGATAGGAATGTTAGGAAATCACTAGTTTAACACAGCGGAATTTAAAATTTGATTTTCTTTTACTAGATTGTTCTTCGTTTAATGCAATAAACACGTTAAGTAGTTTGACAGTTATACCTTAGATGATCTATAAGATCATCGCTTTGACCGTCAACGGAGAGTAGTTCAGTGCGCAAGCCGTCCACGCGTCCGGCCTCTATCGCTAATCCACACGAACCCCTTGTCGGAATCCTCCTTGGATTGCTATCGGAAAAACTCTGGTTGCTAGACCGGCCTTTTTCTTCTCTCACAAACTCACTATAGGTTGCTCTCTATTTTACACAAGAATTATGAGCTCTTGCAATTATGATGTACAAAAGAGCTTGACACCCACCTCTTATTTATAGTCAAAAGTGGCTCCCCATATGTGTGGAAGAGAAGAAAACATTTTCCCAATAAAATAAGGAAAATATTCTAGATTGATTTATCTCATTTATTATAATTAATTTTGCCAATATCTTATATTGAATATAATTATCTTATTACCATAAATCTATTTTTCCAAAATCAATGAATATCTTATATTAATATTATGGTAATCTTATTAATTAAAGTGCACAATCCAAGTGTATCTCATACACTTAAAAGTGTCGCCCCATTAGTCAATTAATTGACTTCCGGAATATTCTTTAATTAATATAATTTATATATATAATTAATATCTTGTATTTTATTTATTCATAATAAATAAATACCACCATATTAATTTACCACTATAACCTTTATAGTCTATAGATAAACTTTCCTTATTTGGTTATCAGCTATAACAGCATTTTAATCCGACTCGATGTTCATATGTGTGTGACCCGATAGGCTTCCGAATATGTTAGCCGTAGACACAAAGTACAAATTACTAAAATGCCCTTCATGCCTAACGATCACGGGATAGCGTCTAGCAACACACCGTGACCCCCAATCATCGGAAGAGTCAAAAGCAATGACTACTACCTTTCATGTGAAGCAGTTACCGTGTAACTTACAATCCTATCGCGGAAATAATATCCATACGATCGTACCTCGAGTGTCAATGCATTAACGATCGTATCTTATAATCTGGATATCATGCTCTCTCGGAATAACACATTTACTCCCACTTTGCAAAGATTATCGAGAGCTAGACATTCCTTATAAGAAGGCCATTTCGGATATTCGATCCCAGGATACGCGATTCCTGGACGACCAATCATGTATACTCCGCATGCTTCAATATCATACCCAATCACTACCGTATGATCGCCCCGTGGTTAGGAGAAATCTCAATAGTCTCAAAGCATGACAATCCACACCGTGATGCCATGAAGACTCCGGTCTAAAGGATAATTACACAACCGCCACATAGTGTTACACTTAATGTAAGTGGGTCGGTCTAACGTACGCATTCTCTAATACACGTCCACATACAGTCCAAGTGTCCCTACACTTCGATAGACGAGATCTATCCCTATCTTCTAAAAGATAGAAGACATCCAATATGTGCTAGTCTGATTATACTATCAATGTCCCATTTGACAATATGTAAGACTAGAGACATTTAAGTACCAAACTTGTTATAGTGATTAGAGATCTCATCAACCATAATCACCATCATGGTTTCTCTATCACAGTTTGATACTAGGGACGTTACTATATATATACAACAAATAATATGAAGATTAAACAATATATAACATAAGTGCTTTTATTAATCATAATAAAGTTATTACATGAACTAAATAGACTGTAAATGACCCGACCCGGTCGGATCCGGTCCAACCCGATTGGGTTTAGGACACCTTTCCAACAAGGAAGAGAATTTACAGCTCAGAAACGCAGAAAACTATTTTATTTTGTGCTAATGAATTTATTTCAACATGCTGTGCTAACTCTCTTCTGTCAGTTTTGAAGGATATTCAATGGTTTGGATGGTAGTCTCATCATGAGGTCTGGATGAAAGTTAACACGGATGCAAGTGTTATCAATGCAAATGCTAATGGGAGAGGGGACATTGCTATTGGAGGCGTTTTTCAGGATTCAGAGGGCAGATGGATTAAAGGGTTTGTTGGAGCCATGGGGAAAAATACTATATACATTGGAGAGTTGATGGCCATTAGAGAGGCCATGATGCTCGTGAAGGAATATTGTGTTCATGCTCTTTGGGTTGAGCCTGACTCCCTTGCTGCTGTCACTTCCATTAACAAATGAAGTCAGAATAAAGATAGCTTGCCAGTCATTGAGGACATTCACAGAATGAAGGAGGATGGTTGGGAAGTGGTGATTACTTTCAAGAAAAGAGAGTCAAATAGAGCTGCGGGACTGCTTAGCTAGGCTTGGACATCAGGAGAATATGGAGATAACTACTTTGGTTGAGCCTCCTAATGAAGCCATTACCATTTTGGGTGAAGATTTGATGGGAGTTCATCTACTAAGAAACTAGTTTGTTTTCCTTTCCTTGCTGTTGGGTTCCCCCCAAGTTCTCGTGGCCTATTCGTGTAACAAAAAAAAAACATTGTCTCATTACTCGAAATTATGTGTGAAACCAATGTTTTGACCCAATTTAAGTTCCTTTTAACTTGGATGTTCTTTCGGCTCGTAGCATTGATTGGAAACATATATTTCAAAGAATAGTTCTAATGTGATACAACATTTCTTTAAATTATTGATTATAATGTGTAATTAATACTAGTCCTACAACGGTCAATAATAAAAAAGATGTTGTATAGGTTTATTATGATTTTTTTTTTCTTAGAAGACAAGATTTGTTTTATTGATCACATGGGAAAACCCACAAATGGTTTGTATCGAAATTACTCCATAGACAGAAAAAAACAGAAACAAGGCTTGGACAGGCCCAAAACTATAAGTCCCAAGCAATTCTCAAGTTTTACACTCCATCTACAATTTTAGATATCATCGCACGAAGACGGGGTGTTCCTCAGCAGACTCATGGTGGATCTGATTACGCCAGTGCCAAATGTTGTCAAAGGAGTCCCTAAAGAGATATTGCCACTTAGGGTGCCTGTCTTCGATATCATATCTTATCCAAGCTAGAAGCTGCTATGCTGCCACAATCAAAAGCAAGGGTGTGGTCTTGGCTTAGAGAGGCTCGATAGGTTCTTAACATTTTTTATTTATCTTTGCTTTTTGCAATTTCATTACAAGTCTTTTTACTTTTGGACAATGTTTCAATCAATGGTGCTCAGTGAGTACCCAATTTGCATTGTTTCAGTATGGCCTTACTCGGTATTACGCCAGTTTTATCTTTCCATTATGTATGGTCCTAATTATGTTTGCAGGCGAACGTATTCACACTAAATTTTCCCAAGGCAAAAATAAAATTCAGCAAACATCTGACTCCGCTAAATCTGACATCTGAGCTCTGCAGGTCGGACTTAGCAAACATATGTCAGCTAAAAAGTCAGCAAACTTCTGACTCCGCTAAATCTGACATCTGAGCTCCACAGAACGGACTAAGCAAACATATGTCAGCTAAAAAGTCAGCATTCTTCTGACTCCGCTAAATCTGACATTTGTGCTCTGCATAACGGACTCAGCAAACATATGTTAGCTAAAAAGTCAGCAAACTTCTGACTATGCTAAATCTGACATCTGAGCTCCGCAGGCCGGACTCAGCAAACATATGTCAGCTAAAAAGTCAGCAAACTTCTGACTCCACTAAATTTAACATCTGAGCTCCGCATGACAGACTCCACAAATATATGTCAGCTAAAAAGTCAGCAAACTTCTGACTCCGCTAAATTTGACATCTGAGATCCGCAGGTCAGACTCAGCAAACATATGTCAGCTAAAAAGTCAAAAAACTTCTGACTCCGCTAAATCTGACATCTAAGCTCCGCAGGTCAGACTCAGCAAACATATATCAGCTAAAAAATCCGCAAACTTCTTACTCATCGCTAAAAAATCAGCAAACTTCTGTAGGTCGAACTCAGCCAACATATGTCAGTTTAAAAAAGTGATCTGCTAACTCAAATCGCTAACTGAGCTCCGGACTCAGCCAACCCGTTAACCTCTTGGCAACTAAGCTCCGTAGGTCGGACTCAAAGAAAAATCTTGCTTGCATGATGAGACCCGAACGAAAACACAGATATAATATAAGTATGTTGTCCAAAACTCTAAGTTAATACATGACATACTCGGGGGGCAAGATACCCCACAACTAAGCAAAACAAGTACTTGAGGAAAGTGCCCAAAAATAAAGTTAAGGCTAAAATGACTTAACTAACTGCTTCCATTGTCAAAATGTGAAAATTACAACAAGTTTGAAACAACAAATGTCAAAGAAAAAATACAACCCTACAAGCCTACTGATCTAAGCATCGGGGGCCGGATGTGGCTCTGAAGAGGTAGGAGCTCAAGTGGGACCAACCGCAGGTTTGCCAGAATACTTGGACACGATGTCCACTCATTCTTTGAAGTCCCTCAGACGATTGTCATAAACCATGCTTATCCCAGGCTTGTAAAAATCCTTATTGGAAAGATTGTCTATGACGAGGTTAGCACACTGACCCTTTGCCTCATCCACGCCTTGAGTATAACCGTGGTGCAGGACCAGGATGAGCAGCAGCTTCAAAACCTGAGCAAACTCCTCTGAAGCTTTATACTTCTGAACGGCCTCAACAGCCCGAACTAGGGCAGCACCTCCCAACTCAGTCAATTCAACCTGGAGCTTGGCCATAGCCTGCTACATCCCACCCTTCTCTTCAGCAAGCTTGTCCTCTTTTGACTTGAGCTTAGCCTCCTTAGCTTGGAGTTGCTCCCGGAGACTCTTGATCTCTTTATCATTGGACTCAACAGAGCCCTTCAGCTTTGCCCAACCTTCTCTAAGATCGGCAACCTTCCTCTTAAGGTCGGTAGTGTCAATAGAAGCTCGTCCCAGCCTCCGGAAGACCTCCTGGCCAACCCAATGTTCCCTGAACGATTAAATAACAAAAGTAAGAAACACTGTCAAAGTGTAGTACATCAAATTATGGTATGAAATACCAAGAGAAAGTTAAGACTTACAAATTCCATGGACTTGAAGCCAACCACATATAGCTCATCGTTCGTCATCTTAGAGATCCGCTCCTGCTCAGAAGTGGCATCTCCATGATCAGATTGGTCCTGAGCTCATTCAGGAAGAACTTCGGACCTTAACCACTTTTTCAGCCTACTCTCCTGAGGATTTGCAACAACCCTAGTTCGGCCTTTCTTTTGAGGACGAAGATCTCCCTCTTTCCCTCCTTCTGGATCAAACATATCCAATGCACTCAGATCAATTCCCTCCCGAACATGATGAGAGAAAGATGGAGCAGCCGCAGCAGCATCTAGGTTGGTGCCTGAAGGCTGGGTAGGAGGAGGCCCTATACTCATCGTCCCCTTAGTGTTGAGGCTCTGCTCATATCGGATGACAACCTCATCATTCTCAGTACCAGCCAATAGATCTGCGAAGTCGGCCACTGCAAGAAAGTAAAACATGGCAACTGTCAATCAAAGAAAAAGACGAGAACAAAAATAAAATGTTAAGTAAAGTAAGGAAAATCCTATAGATAACCCTCTCCTCTTCACTTAGGGGTACGTAAGGGTTAGGCCCAACATCTGTTAGCCGAGCAGCATCAATCAGCTTAGTAAAAAGTTCCTTTACCTCCACGGAATAACCGGAGTCCTGGATACCTTCCAGCAGTTTCTCACTAACAGTAGGCCGGACGTCCTTTGGGGAGCTCCTTTGGGTTCCAAAAACTCAGCTCCGGCTGGTCCTTATGACGGATGAAGAAAAATCGTTCATTCCACTGTTTGTGGGAGGATTTTCCTGTAAGGATGATCGGAAAATCGTTCAAATGGCTAGTTCGACGGGAGAAGTAGTACCGTCCAGGATGATCCTTCACCCTCTTGTGTTGGTAAAAATACCTAAATAATCGCACCGAGAATTTGATGCCGAGCAACCAGCACCATATGGAAAATCCAACGACGGACCTAACCCCGTTAGAGGCTATCTAGGCAGTCCCTAGCCCATAAAAGCGAAGCATGGCTACATAGGCCGGGCACAAGGGAAGCCTAAGACCAACCTCGAAGTGCTCCCTGTGAACGGTGCAGTATCTTTCGGGGGCTGATGTGCAAAGTTGTAGGGATCAAAAGGAATCCTAGGGCCATACCTCTCTCCATCTATCTCATATATACCACAAATTTCGTCCAAATACTCCTGAGATAGGATATATTTGACACCCTCACTACCTATGACTACCTCATCGGCCATTTGTGTTTCTAGGGTTATGGCAAGAGCTCAAATAAAACTGCTTATTGGTTTAATGAAAAACGGACTCGAGCAGAGCAAGAATGCAAGTAAGATAAAGAATAGCTTACTTGTAAAAATTAGAGATTAGACAATTTGAAGGAGAAGAACGATCCGTCGGGTCTCAATCTGTTTTAATAGCAGTGGTAGTGAGAAACGATTGATATGACGGGGTTATAAGCCCCAAAACGTCTCGGAAACAGTTCCAAATTGAACTAGTGGGTGTAAAAATGCCTTGACTTATGGGTCAGTTATGACAGCGTCATAACGGCATCCCTGCCACCTGGCAAGTTAAAGTTGTTTAGAAATCTACAAGTCTAGATGACTGATCCGAGCTACAACCTTAGCAGATCTGAGCTGACCTTGAGAGATTAGCTAGATCAGGGGGGCTTATGACGGAGGTCAGACTAGCACCACGCCACATGTCATCCTCACATTAACTTTGTAATAAATGCAGACAGAGAAAGTACGAACATAAAGGGCCAAGAGCCCCACTTTAGCCTAAGGGCAGATCTGAACCCCAGGTAGGAGATCGGCTCAGCTAGCTTCTCAGTCCACCACAGGCCGGTCAGGGCATAACGGAGCTCAGCTAGTGCAGCTCGGGCCTCACCACCTAAGGGACTCGACGCAGGTCGGCCTGAGTATCCCTTAGACGGAATAGCCCACGTGCACAACATAACAGATAGACATATAAGAGTCCTCAGCCATAAAGGCTCTGATCCTATACTTAAATTACCGTGATTATCTCCTGCAATCAATGGGTTTAAACCGCGTTTATCCATTCCATAGGGAACTCAAAATCAGAGTCCAACAAGGACCCGGCCATGCAAGCCTAGGGCATAAGCCCCTCATATATAATCAATCCCTAAGGAATTATAGAGACTTGATTCCTACTTTATACACAGGATACGTAGGCAACTTGAGATACAACATCTCAGGCTCAGTCTAAACATCATTCATACCACCTCTGTTACATTTTTTTTTCTTGTTTTTAGTTCTTGAACGAATTATCACTAGGATAATACGACCCAGATTTAATACCCGACGAAATCCAGCATCGTCAGTCGTCAATGGTGGTTCTCTGGAGTCTCCAATGGTTTGTAGAGGGCTTATTCAGGAGGATTGTTTTTTCTTTCGGATTTCTTTGTACCGTACGGTGGCGGCGTTGTGGATGAGCTAGGCTTCCGGTGCTTTTGGTTTTATTTGTAGTTTGTTTTTCTGTTGTTTTGTTTGGCTTTGTTTTGCCTAGTAAGGATTCATTTGGGGGCCTTGTCTGAGCGCACCTGCATGACTGCAACCTCAAAAAGTTTCTTCCTTTTTTTGTCCAGCACGCCTCAAGTGATTTCTTGCTTAGCTTTGTTTCAGTGGTTGTTTTATGTATCTAGTTTAGTATGTTCCTTTTTCGTTTGGTCCACCGGATGGTGGCTTTGTCCGGCTCTTTTCGGTGTTGGTCCGGTTTTTTCAATAAATTTTCGTTCGTGAACACAAAAATATAAAAAAAGAAGTTTAACCCCAAGTAATTTCCAAAACCCATTAGGCATTAGTTAGTAAATAAGAAGCAAAAACAAATGGAAAGTAACACCACCAGCGGCATGATGGAGCAGGCATTGCAAGATGGGAAGCTCTATCGACAAGTGAATGCACTAATCGTCGCTCATCTTCGTGACAACAATCTCAATCAGGTTTAATCTTTATTTCTATCAGCTTTCAATAGAATTTTATTCTGATTGAATTTCAATTTCGTGTAAAATTCATCTATTTGTCAATTATTCCCCCCTAATTTCTGGTTGTTAATTGTTTGTTATTGTGGGCATAGTTCGCTCGCCCAATTATTTACACCTAGAAGCCAAATTGGAGTGTTCTTAGATTTTAACAGTTTTTTCTTCTTGTCTTGTCAGTAATAATTGTTTTGAAACTGAATGTTTCGGGGAGAAAGAGATTGATTTACTCTTCTTTTCCAGGCTGCCAGTGCAGTTGCTTCGGCTACCATGACACCATTAAACGTGGATGCTCCTCCAAACAAGCTTCTTGAGCTGGTAGCTAAGGTTTGTATTCTTTGGTAAGATAAAAAATGCATTTGCTTCTTATGTTTCTTAACACGTATGCCGAAGTCTGCATTGTACGAATCGGATGGTGCAAACATTTTAGATGTTCTAAGAGGTTTACAGGGTCTTGCAGTCGAGAAAGATGAGATTTTGAGAGGTGTTCCTTCAGCTGGTTTTTTCGATTCAAATATATCCACAGGATATGGTTCTGTCCCGGTTCCTCGTGCTGCTGCCGCGGTTGATTTCAGGTCACTCTTTATGTCTCATTAGTCTCACATACATGCTTTGTTTGGGGTGGAGAATGGGTCGAAATTTATAGCTCCGTTCTTTTGTTGAGTCATGAAACTTGTTATGAGTTACTGTCAATCGAGTGGAACCGAATTGTATGCAAATTAAGGATTTTTTTTTTCCTTTGTAAAGGCCGGACGTTTGTTGGCTAGCATACCATCTTGCTCTTAGTGTATAAATCCCATAGGTAATTTGTATTCTCTTTCCTTTTTTATGAGCAAATCCTTAAGGTAACTTTGCATTTGGTTGTCCATTGTTGGCCATCTTTTTGTCTTTTTTTTATTTATTTTTTTTATGCGTGTTTATGGCTTCGTAATGTCTGGTAGAATTTCTTGATAGATCTTCCCCTTTCCTTTTATTTTCAACTAGTGCTACAGTAGACGTGGAGTTTGTTACCGTATTTGTTTTCGAAAAGTCAGATATGAGCTTAATTTGTTTTGCTGTGAAAATATATGGGCTTGATTTAATGGATTTTTGAAAAAATATCCAAACAGTACAAGGCTTGCTACTAAAGGACCATCAAAAACCTTTGCAAAACATGAGACACTTCATGTCTCAGAACACAAGGTAGGTACCCTTTTGTAAAATGTTCTCTGATGTGTAATTTTTGTTCTATCACGCCTTGCTGATTTTGTACAACATATTTTTCATTTATTTATTTGATAATTGATAATAAAGATTGTTGTAAATATTTGAATATGAGAAAATGTAATTCAAGTGATTGAACTCCTTCCCCCAAGTTACCGTTATGTTGAGATAACTAACGGTAACATTAATTAAAACGAACTAATCAAGATAGTACCTAGTTAAGACAAGATAATGATACAAGATTAATATTAACACAAGCTTGAAATCCAACAATTGTATTTTGTAGAATGTAGCAAGATGTGCAAGATTTAGCCCAGATGGAAGGTTTTTTGCCACTGGAAGTGCCGACACATCAGTTAAACTCTTTGAGGTGCATGTTCTTTTGTTTTTATCAGCCATTTAGTCACTTTAATTGTAAATAATCTAATTGGCACTCAATTTTATTCTTTTTTTTTTTTTTTGGGTGCAGGTATTGAAAGTCAAACAAATGCTGCTGCCAGATACACGAGATGGACCCGTTCGCCCTGTTTTAAGGACTTTTTACGACCATCTTCAAGTAAATTCCTGCATATTTCCGAAGTTTAGTTTTTCCTTTTACGAGAAGTTAGAGTATTTTATTTTTACATTTATTTGTTTTATGGAAAACTGAACCTCAGAAGTTCTGCTAACGATTTGGTTGACAATAACCAATAGAAATGATGAAATGTAGGGTGACTAAGAAGAATTTGGTGAACTTTGATTCTCTCTCTTCTCTCATCGTGACATGATTAACTCGTGAAACGATTAATGCTGTATGAGTAGTTGGTTTATTTTTTTCTTACTAAAATTTTATATTCATTATTACATTGCAGCCAGTAAACGACGTGGATTTTCATCCTCAAAACACAGTACTTATTTCTGGGGCAAAAGATCACACAATAAAGTATGTCCTGAGTCTTGTAATATCCTTCTCTTAAGTCCATTTAGGTTGCTTATTTTCATAATTATGTTCACATGAGAAATAATAATAAGCTTTCTACATGCAGATTTTTTGATTTTTCAAGGCTGTAGCAAAGAAAGCTTCCAGAGTTATAAAGGTTTATGTTAGAATATGCCCTTATTTATTATTTTTATTATCTTTATGTAAATCTTTTGTCACTTTTATTACACTTAATATTTTATTTATTAAGGTGTAATTAAGTGTACAAAAGAGTCTATTAGTTTTGGCTCTTTCCTAGCTTTTTTTGATGGAACACTGTCCATTGTTCTTGTTGGAACAATGTTCCCAGCTTTACTTTTTATCCAACTAGCCGTTGGATCTACCCTCTTAGTATTTAAGAAAGAGGGTTGTTGTAATAATCTTCAATGAGCTTTCTATTCTAATAACAAAAGAATACTTTCCTCATTGCTTTATTTCTTACATGGTAGCGGAGCCTTAGGCTTTTTCTTGGATTCCTTTAATAATTCAAATTTCAAAATCTCAGTTCTTTCTTGATCAATGGCGGAGTCATTTGCAACTAGTACATCCACTGATCCTTCTTCTTCTTCTGAAAACCCCATAATCTTTGGGGAACTTCAAAACACTCAAGCTGTTTATAAGCTGAATGGTAAGAACTACTTTAAAAGGTCTCAGTTTGTCAGAACCTACTTGAAAGGTAGAGGCAAAGCCGAGCCATTTGTTGAAAGCTGGACTCACTCCTACTGATCCCAAGTTTGCTAGCTGGGATGAGAAGGATTCGATGGTGATGTCTGGTGTGAAGCACAATGATCACAGAGATCAGTGATACCTGCATGTTTCTCAATTACGCCAGGAGATATGGGACCATGTACAACAAACCTACTCTAAGGTTAAGGATGCATTTCGAGATCTATGAAATAAAGGTAAAAATTCGAATACTAAGCAAGGAAATAAATCTATCACTTTGAATACTTTAGTTTTACATAAATTCATGGCAAGAACTAGATCACTATCAATGCATCAAAATGAAAGATAGTGATGATGCCACTACCCTTAAAAGAATGGTTGAAGGGGAAAGAATCTTCTCCTTTTTGGCTGGTTTGAACCAGGAATTTGATCCTATAAGGGTGCAGATTCTTGGTAAAACTGAATTACCCTCTCTGAATGAAACCATGTCTATGGTAAGAACAGAAGAGGGTAGGAGGGCTGTCATGCTGGACACTACCAATACTGAGGGTTCAGCTCTATATGTTGGACAAAACAAAAACAACTATCTTAAGACCAATGAGTCTAAGGAAAATGTGGATAAGAAATTCTCCAATCAGAGGCAAGTCCCTAAATCTGGAGATAGGGACAACCTCTATTGTACTCATCAGTAAAAAAGCGAGGCACACCAAGGAGTTCTGTTGGAAATTGCATGGGAGACCAGGGAAAACCAAAGAACCCTTGGCTCACATAGCAAATTCTGGCAAGTTTGAGAGTGATACTCAGGGGATGGATCAAATCTCCAAGAATCAGAACCCCAGTCTTGGACAATCTGAAATTGAGAAGTTAAGGAAGTTTCTGGATACCATGGAAAACCCCTCATCATCTATGGTGTTTTCAGGTATGGCTTCCTTAAATCTCTTGAACCAGAATGTCACTAAAGATTGGGCTGTTGATTCTGGACCTACTGACCATATGACCCCTAATATGTTTCTCTGTTTATCTCGCTCAGACTACTCTTGAAAGGAGCATTACGTGGCTAATGGCTCTCAATCGATGTGCGAGCATTGGCAATGTGATAATAAATGATAATTTGACCTTAAAGAATGTTCTGCATGTTCCAAATCTATCTGCTAGCCTTATATCTATCAGAAAACTAACTAGAGACTCTAAATGCTATGCTCTGTTCTCTATTAATTTCTGTGTGATACAGGATCTAGAAACAATGAGGAAGATTGGACTTGCTAGGACTAAAGAAGGTCTTTATATTTTGAAGAATGAAGATGATAACAAGACTAGTTGTCAGATGTCATCTTTTTTGTCTAGTTTTAATCATGATAAGATTGTGTTATATCATAGGAGACTTGGTCATCCCTCTTTTCAGATTCTTATGCATTTGTTTCCTACCTTATGTAAAGGATTGAATTCTAAAGGTTTCAAATGTAATGAATGTGAGTTTGCTAAACATAAAAGGGTGCCTTATCCTATTTCCTCTAACTTTCTGTTTATCCTTTTAATCTTATACATAGTGACATTTGGGGTCCATCTACTAACCCTAATATCAATGGAGCACACTGGTTTGTCACCTTTATTGATGACTGTACCAGAACCACATTGTTATACCTTATGAAACAAAAATCTGATCTTGCTCAGATTTTTCCTGTTTTTTACAACATGATAATGACTCAGTTTGATGTCAAAATCAAGAAAAT
The DNA here is from genome assembly GCA_026214975.1 of Gentiana macrophylla. Classification (NCBI taxonomy): domain Eukaryota; kingdom Viridiplantae; phylum Streptophyta; class Magnoliopsida; order Gentianales; family Gentianaceae; genus Gentiana; species Gentiana macrophylla. The sequence goes on along the minus strand of CM047816.1, from coordinate 24,262,300 downwards.
CAGAACTGACAATGCAAGAGACTATTTCAACAAGTTCTTAAACCCTTTTTTGGAAGAAAAAGGAGTTATTCATTAATCATCCTGTGTTCACACACCCCAACAGAATGGGGTGGCTGAAAGGAAAAACAGGCATCTTATGGATACTGCTAGGGCTCTTCTTTTCCAAATGAATGTACCAAAAAACTATTGGGAGAAGTCATCCCTAATCACGCTCACCTGATAAATAGAATGCCTACCAAAATTCTGGAAAAAAGAGTCCCATTGAGACTCTTACTAAACTATTTCCAGATTTTCTAAAGACTGAAGGGGTTCACCCTAAAGTGTTTGGCTGTGAGGTGTTTGTCCATAGACATCAACCTAACAGGGGAAAGTTAGATCCCAGATCTGTTAGGTGTGTGTTCATTGGATAAACACACAGAAAGGATATAAGTGTTATCTCCCTCCTACAAAGAAGGTGATTGTGTCAAAGGATGTTACCTTTTATGAAATGCATCCATACTTTACAGAGAAGTCTCCCTTCCTCACTTTAATTCTGATTCATCAGATAATAATGAGGAAGAACAATGTCCTATCATTGATCATAATCATGAACCCTCCACCACTGAACAAGAGGCAAATATTCCAACCACTGAACAAGACTCTACTGTTCCTGTTATAAATAAGAACAAGGAAAAAAACTCCAATAATCTATTCCAGAAAAAACTGGATCAGATTAAAGGACATGATTCCTATTGGAAAAAACACAAGTGATAATGATGTTCCTAGGTCCTAAGGAGGACACAGAATGTGATGATTCTGAAAAATTTTCTTCCTCTTGTGGGGAAGATCCTACCTTTGATATACCAGAATCAGGAAACAATAGTGGCACTCCTGTTGAGGAACTTCCTATTGCTCTAAGGAAGTCAACTAGGGCTTGCACCAAGCATCCTATAAAAAATTTCCTATCATATGAGAAAATTTCCAGCAATCAAAAGAAATTTATGAAAAATCTTCTTGATGGCTCTGTTCCTAAGAAGCTATCTAAAGCTCTAGAGGGTAAAAATGGGTGAAAGCCATGAAAGAAGAGATGAATGCTCTTGAGAAAAATAAAACATGGGATTTAGTCACCCTTCCAAAGAATGCTAAGACTGTGGGATGTAGATGGGTCTTTACCATCAAATATAGATCTGATGGATCTATTGAAAGATATAAGGCAAGGCTTGGTGCCAAAGGGTATTCTCAAACCTATGGCATTGACTACTTTGAGACTTTTGCTCCTGTAGCAAAGATGAACACTGTCAAAGTTCTTCTGTCCTTAGCAGTTAACTTCGACTGGAATTTACATCAATATGATGTGAAGAATGCCTTCTTGCAAGGGGAATTAGAGGAAACCATCTTTATGGATGTTCCTCCTGGATTCCAAAATGAGAAAGGGAAAGTGTGCAGACTAAACAAGGCCTTATATGGCCTTAAACAGTCACCTAGGGCCTGGTTTGGGAAATTTGCTAAGGCTATGATCACTCTGGGCTATAAACAAAGTCAGGGAGATCATACCTTATTCATAAAACACAACAACTCTGGGAAGGTCTCTATCCTTCTAGTTTATGTTGATGATATTATTATCACTGGGAATGACACTGAGAGTAACATAGAATTAACCAACTTTCTGTGTAATGAGTTTGATATTAAAGAATTAGGAAAGCTCAAGTACTTCTTAGGAATTGAAGTAATGTACTCAAAAAGGGGAATATTTATATCCCAACAGAAATATATGCTTGATCTCCTTAAAGATTGTGGAAAGTTAGGTTGTAAACCTATGACCACCCCTATTGAACAAAATCATGGTTTAAGTCTTGCCTCTGAGGATGAATCTGTGGATAAAACCACTTATCAGAGACTGGTGGGTAGACTCATATATCTATCCCACACAAGACCTGATATATCCTGTGCTGTGAACATTGTCAGCAAATATATGCAAAATCCGAAGAGATGTCACCAAAGGGCAGCAGAAAGGATTGTAGAATATCTAAAGACTTGTCCAGGACAGGGGATACTCTTCAAGAAAACTGATCACAAGAGGTTGGAAGCATTCATCGACTCAGTTATGCGGGATGTATAGTTGATGCGAGAGTCTACATCCGCCATTGCATATTCTTGTTTGGAAACCCTATAGCATGGAAGTAAGAAGCATAGTGTTGTGGCTAGATCTAGTGCTGAAGCTGAATTCAGGGCACTAGCTATTGGGATGTGTGAGTTGCTGTGGCTAAAGATCATCATGGATGACCTTAAAGTGCAGAGACAGTTGCCTATGATTCTCTACTGTGATAATCAATCACCATTGACATATCACACAATCTGCTTCAAAGATGATAGAACTAAGCATGTGGAAGTTGATAGGCACTTCATCAAAGAAAAGCTGGATGCAAAACTTTTCACTCTTGCCTTTATCAACTCTCAAAATCAGATTGCAGATGTTCTTACCAAAGGGCTTCCTAAAAAGGCTTTTAATTATCTCCTCAGCAAGCTGGGAATGCTAAATATTCATTCACCAGCTTGAGGGGGAGTGTTAGAATATGCCCCTTATTTATTATTATCTTTATGTAAATCTTTTGTCACTTTTATTACACTTAATATTTTATTTATTAAGGTGTAATTAAGTGTACAAAAGAGCTGTTAGTTTTGGCTCTTTCCTAGCTTTTGGCTGATGGAACACTGTCCATTTTTACCGTGGAACAGTGTTCCCAGCTTTACTTTTTATCCAACTAGCCATTGGATCTACCCTCTTAGTATTTAAGAAAGAGGGTTGTTGTAATAATCTTCAATGAGCTTTCTATTCTAATAACAAAAGAATACTTTCCTCATTGCTTTATTTCTTACGGTTTATGTGTGGTTTAATATGTACCATTTCTTCAAATAAAACAGTAAGCTGTGATATTTTGTTGAATGATGATTTACTTCAAAATGAAAAAAAAAACATTTTGCAGGATACTCATAATGTTCGATCAGTCTCGTTTCATCCTTCTGGAGATTTTATTTTAGCAGGTTATTGCATCCTTTTCATTTATATCAACTTTCTTAAACTCAACTTCTTCCTGCAGCATTTCGGGTTCTTTCATCGATGTTGGGGAATTATTATTTTCATACGCCGTTGAGTCTGACTTCATACGGAATATTTGTGCAGGAACCGATCATCCAATTGCACATTTATATGATGTAAATACTTTCCAATGTTATCTACCATCAAATGTACAAGATATTGGAGTGAATGGAGCCATAAATCAGGTAACTTACTCACTTCAGACCTGCTTTATGTTTCTTTACCTCACCTTCTTCCTTCTTTGTTGCTCCAAGCAGTATTAATTACATTTTACTCAAACTTAGGTTGCACGGGTCTGGGCAGGGGCAGCGCCACATTATGTGAATGTGGGGCAGCCGACCCACTGAAAAAATATTACAGTAGAAAAAAATTTAATATACATCTATATATGTCTTTGACCCGCAATTTTTTTATATATTGGCCCATTATTTTAAGCATATACAAGCCTAGGTCTGAAAGATAAAAAAATTGATAAATTTCTGACCCACATCCCGAACTTTCCGGATACACCCTTAGGTCTGGGTATGTGGATATGGGATACTTAGGTGCGTGATTTATCAGTGAACATTAAAAGTTTGGGGACTAAAATGTACATAATAAAACTATAAGTGTTAACAGTCATAAAATAAAACATTTTTAGTGGCTTTTATTCATTTTTAGTAGTATTTCTTCATTTCAAAGAAGTTTTATTTAATTTTCCGGCGGGTAGTTCCTCAAATTTCAAAAAGGTTCTTCATTTTATGTATCCGGTTCACTTATATGAATGCGTATCCGTGTCGGATACGTATCAGATACGACTGCAAGATATTCAAGCCCCCATATGCTTGATTTGTGTAGGTGAGATATTCAGCTACTGGTGGTATGTATGTAACTGCATCTAAGGATGGTGCTATTCGACTTTGGGACGGAATAACCGCCAGTTGTGTCCGCTCTATCGATGCGCACGGGGCAGCTGAGTGCACTAGTGCAAATTTTACAAAAGATCAAAGGTAGGCAAAAGAGTAATTTGAAGCCATTAAGGTTTGTTCTTTTTGTCTATTTAGCATTACTTTCTCTATTTAACAAAATCTCTTTTCAGAGTGAAATGCATCAGAGTTTCTAAAGCATATAATTTGAACCGAGAATGTGTATTATGCATTAGAAGTAATGCACAAATTTGAGATTTTGTATTTTATATATTCCAGCAGAGATTATGCTACAAATTAGGGTGAGCAAAATTACGAATAATCCAAACCAAACCAAAGAAAACCAACCTGAACCAAACCAAAGAAAACCAAACCAGTTGAAACCAAAGAATTCGCTTTGGTTGGAAACCAACTTAAATTTGATTTATCTACAAACCAACCTGAACACAACGCAATCTAATTACCTTTAAAATCTATCACTTAGTTGTAATGTATGTACATCATGATTATTAGTATTCCTAAATATGTTTGCGATTAGATTTCTTTTATCAGATAATTTTGTTTATGGTTTGTTGAGTGTATCATCTATAAAGTGTCTGAATTGCATAAAATTAGTTATACATATATCATATATAATCTTCTATGATTTGTTTTGTAGTAGGAAAATATGGAAGTGATGTAACCAAACCAACCCGAAACCATTGGTTTCCATATTGTTTTGGTTTGGGTTTGGATACAGTATTCTCCAAACCAAACCGGTGATTAAATTTTGAAACCAACCAAGACCCATCCAAACCAAACCGATCTCAGCCCCAAATACAAATGGTTTTTTATGGACCTGATTTAGATCTCTATTTTAAAGATTCCCAATTTCCCATTATTTTAGAGTACCTACTGCAGGCTTTAGGTTGCATGGATACAGGATACACATGTTCGTGATTGTACGGAGGAGGGCATGCGTAAACATTGAAAATTTAAGAACCAAATTGTACATAATAAAAGAATAAGGACCAAATAATAAAAACAAAAACGCTTAATAAAAGATGATGATTCTGAATTGAAAATTTGTTGATGTATATTTGTGTTTAGATATTGAGGTTTACCAATTGTTTCATTAGGTATGTGTTGTCTTGTGGAAAAGATTCTTCTGTGAAGCTGTGGGAGGTTGGATCTGGAAAACTAGTTAAGCAGTATAATGGTGCAGCTCGTACTCAGGTTCGGTGCCAGGTATGCATATCCTCTGTCATTTTGCTGTCTTCTGGTTTCATTTTTTTTTTTAAATTTTATTTTATTTTATAAAATGTGAGTTTAATCGTCAAGTTTGAACCCGAGAAGTCATACCGCGTGCTGACATGTTACTTGATCATATCAATGCAGGCAGTATTTAATGACACAGAAGAATTCATCTTGTGTATTGATGAACCAAGCAATGAGGTGAGACTTCTGTTTATCCAATCGAAAATGCTAACACAATTTTGCACCATCGATCATAATGGGGCCCACATCAATTAGTAGGTCCTACACTATAACCAATGGTGTAAAAACGTGGTTATGTCATTTTGCTGTGAATCAGCTTTGCTCATATCCAATACAGACTTAATCGTTCACCAACATAACTTATTGTTGTGTTATTTGTTGCAGATCGTAGTATGGGATGCAGTGACAGCAGAAAAAGTGGCTCGATGGCCTTCGAACCATGTTGGAATACCGCGTTGGCTTGAACACTCCCCAACAGAGGCAGCATTTGTGTCGTGTGGAAGCGATAGATCAATACGTTTCTGGAAGGAGACCCTCTAGATATGAATGTGCTTTTACACAAGTTTTGCCACATATGTAGAACCGTTGTACCAAGTGGATGGAGACCCTCTATATATGAATGTATTTTTACACAAGTTTGGCCATATGTAGAACCATTGTACCGAGTGGATGACGTAATCGTTTTTAGCGCCTTTTTTCAGTAGGAGTTTGTTAGGATGTGTTGAATATAACATCCCTCCGGCAATGATACAACAGCTGTACTATAATTATTATTATTATTATTATCTTTTTTGGTTGTAGGTCTGAAGAATGTATGAATGCAGTATCAAGAAGGATTATTTGTTTGCAATTTTTGCCACCCCACTTATCTTATCTATTTCCAAACCGCTGCCGTGAAGGGGCTGAATAGTAAAATTAGTCCTGTAACATGACATAGTGTTTTATTATTCTTTTTTTCTTTCCGGTTGCAATTTTAATCCTGTAAAATATGAAAAAGACAAATTTCATTACCTTTGAAATTTGATAGAATGGAATCCCAAATGAGTTTATGTACATCATTTAATATCATAAACATTTATATAAATAAAATATAAGTTTATTCCATTCCAACATATAAGTAATCAAATGAGTTTATTCCATTCCAACGATTTAATTTCTTTCGATTCCTTTTATGCGTAACAACATACCATAAACGATTTAGGAAAGAAACAATACTGAGACTTAAGACGATTCAGTCAAAACATAATGCAAATTGTATTTTATTGCCTTATGAAATTCGAGAGAGGATTAATCAACAAAACAAGTGAGAAATGTCTTTATTTATTTATTTATTTATTTTTTAATTTTCTTGGAAAACTTTAAGATATAGACAAGAAAGTCTTCTAAACAAATGTTTTGGACTTGTCCTTAAGCCAAATGTAAGTGTCACGCTCTACAAACAAGGGAGATGATTCTTATGTGCTATCTCCACACGCGTGAGGAAGCACTCTCAACTTTCCAGGATATCGAGAAACTTAAGTGAAAGAAAAATCCAGAGAGATAGAATGAAGTTATTATCATCGTCATGTGTATATGTAACGTCCCTGCACTTTAGTAGCCCAAATGAGTTATAAATCCGGTCAATTGCTTGCACTGGTCGTCCCAAACTTGTAAAATGGATAACCCGAGTTAATGAGCATTTTATGTCCTGGATTTATATGAGGATAAACATTCTATTATTTTTCCATGTGGGACATTACAATATACCACGGGGAACGGATTTGAATGCATCACACCCTTTTACCAATGGGAAATTAAGGATAAAGCATACGATCCTAATATTTTTAAATAATAGAACAACTACATATTTTTAAAGGAGAATAATTTAAATCGCGTAATTTTTATAAATGAGAAGGACGAACAATAATCCTTAAAATCGGTGAATCTCCCAATGAATCCAGAAATCAATGAATTTAAACAATAATCCCAAAATCAAATGAATTTAATAAATGAATTTTGAAAATTAGTGAATTTCGACGATGATTTTAAACGGTGAATTTAAAATAAATAATTTGAAACAAGTGAATTTCGACAATAATAAATAGTTTTGTCATTTATGCAAAAGTTTCAAAACGCTATTCTTCTACTCAATTGATGAAATATTTCTGTCATTCATCCTCATTTCCCCTTATAACAATGACTTAGTTACAATAACATCATATAAGTTGAATGCATTACACCCGTCAATAACATTTTATTACAGTAACCCACGTCAATCTTCCGTCCATATCGACCTTTTTGGAGTGTCGTCAGGTTTAGGTTAGCCCTCTTTTAAAACTTCATAAAGAAATACTAAATATAAACATACGATTAGGTGAAACATACACTACGACTACGTGAGAGCTAATGCTGACGATAACAAGAAAAAGGATGTCAGAATCAGTTGGCTGAATTTAATAGAAGGCATGGCCATTTTTGTGCATATTATCTTTGAAGGCTTTATTTGAGTAACTTATCCTATTTTCTTCTTGTTTGTTTGCTCAATTTTGTGCAAATGAAATTAGATTTTGCATTCTTTCTATTTGGAATTTAATTGAGAGATTAAGCTAAAAGAAAGGATCTTGACAATTGGGTTCCCCTTGAATTTGATTATTTCTGAAGATGCACTCATGAATATGATTTTTTTGTTGAATTTGATCGAGGCGTAACTAAAAATAGCATTTTGGAAGGTTTCTTTTTTTTTTTTAGGGGAATTTTGAAAGGTTTATTGTTCTTAGATTTGAATAATTGGTTGATATTCGTGTTCAACCTGGGTTCACACTTTTCCTACAGGGAAAATGACTCTTTAATGTTCTTGATATTTTATTTTAAAAAAAAAGCATGTAGTTAAGGGATTGGTTTTGCTACCTGTGTAATAATATGGGAAAATAGTCTGTGTATGAGATTGGCAGGGCCCAAGCTGAGATTTAATTACCTGGAGTGAATTGTCTTTCAAGTGAAGTTTATTTTTGATGCAAAGTCCTTTGCTTTGATTGCTTTTGACCATAGTTGTGCAAATTCAACTTGCAGGTTGTAGCAGGATTGTAACACAGAGTTCACTGGAAATTTAATGATCTATGTTTCAGTAAGATACTTGTTTGATTCATTGTTCTCTTTCACCTCGTTGTTAAGATACAACTTTGATTAGCTTAAACATGTTTATGTGTTAACTCATTAGTAGGAGGCATTTTTATGTTTACAAAGGGACAGAGGTGTATGTTTTTGGCTAACATATACCTATGTCCCCTGCCGTTTGCTTTCGTATTCCTATCTACAAAGATTTTGTTTCATGTGTATATTCCTATGCATCCACCTAAATTCATATGAAAATGCAATATCTGGTGAATTGAAGAAATATTGTTTTACACCTTTCTTTGCAATGAACAAATTTTTAGGATTTTCACTGGTGTCCGTTCTGTTGTATTAAGTTGTTTGCTCCTTTTCCATCTGTATCAATCATGCTTTAATGCAATTTGACAGTGATGAAGATCCATTTATCTTCAAGAAGATGCGTGAATTTTCCACTGTGGATGGTTTTGTGGAGGTAGGTGAATCATTAGCAGACATGATTAAGTATGTGGCAAATGAACCATCTTTGGGCCTTTACTACATTCAGCAACATATTCAGAATTCCGTTCCCAACCTCATTAACCTCAAGAACGACGTTACAGAGAAATCCCACGAGATGAATTTACATACAGAAGACTCTGAGGATTCAATTTTAATGATAAGATCAATGAGAGAATGTGGCTATATCATTGCTGAAGACATGATCAGAGATATAACAAGCTCTTTAGCTATCATGACTACAAAAAAGACCAAAAAAGGACTAATAAGAAGCTCAAGTTACTCTTGGGGGGGTCGTAGTTCTAGTTCGAGTTTGAGTTTGAGTTCATCACGAAATGATGATGTCAGAACTTCTAGTTATCTGTCAAAACTAGGCAACTTCAGGTGGGCTCAAATCGAGTCAAATGAGTCGAGCCAAGAAAAACGTGGTGTTGATAATAATACCTCATTGGGTATAATAGCAGATGGTGAACGAGATGAATTGCCATTATCAAGTCAAGTTTCTGATGAGATAAAAGCGTTAGAAACCGATCAAATCATGTCCAGAGACAAACTGCGTACGTTAACAGAGGATTATGATGAATTTAAGGCAGATAAAGAAGCAAAACTTATGGAGTGGTTAGGAGAAGAAAATGATGATAAGGGACAAGAATTGGTGAAGAAGGAAGACCTGGGGTGATTTTGGTCATACTTAAAAAACACGGAATCGTACAAACACGCGAATGCATGATTGCCTTGTTTTGTGATGATAATGAGGATTTGGGAAAAGTTGTTTTTAGATAATTTTATTGTCTAACAGTTTCTGCGTTTTCCATGGTGAAAACCGAGTCCGCAAAACATTCTTGTTGTGAAATGTGAGTTTTATCAATAATATCAGAGAATCTGGAGATGAAAAGGACAGAAAAAAATTGATTTTTGATTTGATATTAACTGTCATTTTTTTATTTTTTTTGGTTCTTTTTCATTCATTTACAAGTATTACACTGTCATTTCATTAAAATGGTAGTGTAAGGTGCAAAGAATGTGGGTGGAAACTTCATGCTCTAAATATTCATGGTGAATTGACATTTCATATTAGGGACTATAATCCTAAGCATTCTTGTGCCAAAACTTTTCATGTAAAAAAGATGAGAGCCAATTGCATTTCAGGTAAATTTTCAAACAAATTCAAGGGTGATCCTAATAGAAGCATAATAGGGTTTAGGGTTGATGCCATTAAGGAGACTTTTGGGAGCAATACAAATTGTTGTGGGATTTTGTTCAGGAGGTGAAAAGGTCTAATCTTTGGAAGTAGTGTGGTAATAGCTACCAATGATGATGAGAACGGGGATACTAGATTTGATAGGTTGTACATGTGCTTAGATGCTTTGAAGAAAGGGTTCTTAAGTGGTTGTAGACCTTTTTGGGGGCTAGATGGGTGTCATTTAACAGGGCCACATGAAAGGGTTTTATTGACTGCAGTAGGGGTTAATCCTAACAATAACATATTCCCACTTCCAATTGCAGTTGTTGGTGAGGAGGATAGACATGCATGAGAGTGGTTATTGAAATTGGTAAAGGTTGATTTAAACATTTCTGAAGACTATCAACTTACATTTATGAGTGATAAACACAAGGGCCTAATTAGTGCTATGCAAGAAGTGTTTTCAAATGCCACTCATAGATTTTGTGTTAGACATTTGCATGAGAACTTTAAGAGGGTAGGGTTTAAGGGGCAAGACTTGAAAAGTGTTTTGTGGAAAGCAGCTATGGCAACTACGGTGAATGCATTTGAAAAAAGGATGGTAGAGATGAGTGCATTGAATGAAAATGCATTTAAGTGGTTTAAAGATAAACCACCTGAACAATGGAGTAAATCATACTTCAATGGTAAGCCAAGATGTGACATGTTGCTTAGTAAGGGATGTGAAGATTTCAACTCTTGCATTCTTGTGGCAAGAGAGAAACCAATTATGTCAATACTAGATTGGATTTTAGAGTACCTAATGAAGAGAATGCAAAAGAACTGAGACAATTGTGAGGAGAAGTGGAAAAGATCCACCCAAGCAAAAAATCCACATCCACCCCTCCGTTGCATCATGGTACAAAATTCAAAACAATTACATCAGTAAATCGGCATTTTTTGGTTAAAATTATGTAAAAAAACATGAAACACAACCTGCCATTCCGAACATCCATAGAACCTCCTCCTTGGGTTATCATATGTCCATGAGGTACGTAATTGGGCACGTTTTTTGCAAGAACAATTAGCATTTCGATTTGAGTTGGAAGAAGAATGGAAAAAGGATGACATCTTCGTGAAATGTCATGAAAATTGGGGAAGAAGTTGGGAAACGATTAGAGCCTAGGGATCAATTTGGGGGAACGATTCACAACAATGAAAGCCATTAAATTGCGCAGCTATGCAAGGGGGGGAAATATTGTCTTGATCCATGGATGAAAATGAGGATGAAGTTGTTTTTCAAAGTGAGGGAAATTAGGGGGAAACGATTTGGAGGGAACATTTCCCTCTTTTCGTCAGTCAATGGGGTGAAAATGGAGCAACATGACATGTCATAGCTTATGTGGCAGCCATATAAGTGTATTTTAATAATTTCGTTGGCCAGTCAACGAAATCCGGCGATGACGACTGTTTAAAAAAAGGTAGTTACAGGAAGATTTTTCTAACCGGAGCAAAAGTAAGAATAAAATGAAAACTAAGCCAAGTTACCGGACTATTTTGCAATTTTCCCTCCATCTTTCTATTTAAATTGTGATAATAATCTATCCTTTCATTTTATGCATTATGTGATTGCTTTTTCTTACGGGCCAGTTGTGCTCACACCTTACTCAATATTTTTAAAGGATGCGAGAGCAAAACAGAGGGAAATTGACGAGCTAAGAGATTACTTAGGCTTCTTAGTTTCTTTGCCCTAGGACTTGGTATTTCCATGTTTAGTACTTTCTGTTTTCAATCGTATGCTCTACTACGATATTTAGTGTTCTATTTGTTAAGTAGTGGAAAAATAGTCCCATATCGTTTCCGTCACATTAAGTAGCTTGCCGACATAAGCTTGGTGTATAATTAGCCTTTTGGCTATTTATTTTGGTGTATCAATTTATATCAAATTAAAATAAACTCTTAATTGCCTTAGCTATCTTGCTATTGACTTTAGGCTTCATGAGAGTTGTATCTTTTGTATTATTCTTCTATAGTAATATTTTCTCTTTCGCCCGTAGCTAGTCGACACATAATCGGAAACCATATAAATTTGGTGTTTTGTCTTTTTTTTTTTTTTTTTTTTTTTTTTTTTTTTTATCGTTAAGGGCTATCGCTCGGTTTGTTCTTTCTAACAAACTGGTATCAAAGTCGAGGGTTTCCGAGGTTTTTCCTAGCTTTGAAAATTAGCCATGATGACGGTAGCTAAGTATTATTTGAGAAGTTCGACAAAAACGTCAACTTCGGGATGTGGCAATTGAAGATGGAAGCCATGTTGATTCAGGAGGGCTTCGATATTGCACTGCTTGGGAAGGAGAAAAAGCATGAGAAAATGTCAGATGAGGAGTTTGATGGTCTCGACAACAAGGCCAGGTTAGGTATCATCTTGTGGCTTTCTAACGAGGTTTTAAGAGAGATAGCCACTGATGTTACTGCTAAGGATTTCTGGATTTGTGTGAAAAATTAAAACCTTATATATGAAGAAAATCGTGGAGAATTGGCTTTATTTAAAGTAGAGTTTGTATATGCTTCGTATATATGTTCCTCTATACTATCGCACTTAGATAAATTTGATTCCCTGTTTATGAATTTGCGTAACATAGATGTTAAAATTGATGATAAGGATTAGGCCCTATTGTTATTGTGTTCGCTTCCCCAGTCATTTAAGCATTTTAGAGAAACGATGTTTTATGGTAAAAATACTATTTCTTACAAACAAATTAAGTCGATTCTAAAATCGAAGGAGCAGATTGATAAAGATATAACTAGAGGAAGTAGTAATAGTCAGGCAGACGTGCTGGTAGTTCGGGGCAGATCAAATAAGAAGGATGTAGAGAGTGAAAATTATGTTTTGAATCCAAGACATAAAGATTTGACGTGCAATTATTGTAAGAAGATCGGACATATCATATCTGATTGTTTTGAACTTAAGAACAAAGAAAAGCATGAACAAAAGAAAGAGTGTTGTAAGGAGTCTGATCAGGCCGGTATCACAGAATATAAGAGTGATGGAGAGATCTTATTTGCTGATGATAAATTAAGGTCTTGGATTCTGGTTGCTCATATCATATTTGTCCTAAAAGACTGGTTTTCCATGAGTATTATTTAGTTCAAGGTGGAGTTGTTTCGCTGGGCGACGACGTAGTTTGCAAGGCTGCTGGTATTGGTACGGTTAGAATCAAGACCCATGATAGTGTTGTCAGAGCACTTAAGACAGTCAGACATGTTCCATACTTGAAGCAAAAGCTCATCTCTTAAGCACATTTGAGACTCTTGGTTCTAGGTACACCGTTGAAGGTGGAGTTTTGAAAGTAATTAAAGGTGCTCTGCTTGTCATGAAAGCTTGGAGGTTTGGTAGTTGTATGTTTTGCATGGATCCACAGTCATTGGCACTTATGTAGTCTCTACATCGCCACGTTTAGAGATAGTCATTATAAAGCGTCGCCCATTTTTTAAGTTCATGCAGTGCTTGGACTTGTTTGACAATATTTGATGATTTCAGAGTTTGTGGAGAAAGAGTAGTATTACTATATTTGGATGCGGGACCTTTGTCCTGAGGTGAAGATTTGTTAAGTATTGAAACAAAGAGTCCCACATCGTTTCCATCGCATTAAGTAGCTAGCCGACACAAGCTTGGTATATAATTAGCCTTTTGGCTGTTTATTTTGGTGTACGTACCAAATTAAGATAAACTCTCAATTGCCATATCTATTTTGGCTATTGTCTTTAGGTTTCAGGAGAGTTGTATCTTATGTATTCTTCTTCTATAGTAATATTTTCTCTTTCGCCCGTAGACAAGTCGGCACATTACCGGAAACTATGTAAATTTGGTGTTTTGTCTTTTTCATTCTGTTCATTATTTTGTGTTATCGTCGTTAAGAGGTATCACTCGGTTTGTTTTTCCCAACACTTTTAAGTGGTCTATTGTTATTTTGGAGACAATAGTGCATATCAGTAGCAAGGAATATTGTTTCTGACCACGCAGATGGTCGTGGGCGCGGTTAAAGCAATGACGGTCGATGTTGACCTTGCAGCTTGCATAGAATATTTTCTATTCAAATTCTTGATAAGAGTTTTTTCAACAAAAAAAAAAATCTTGATAAGAGTTGTTTAAGTAGTTGCTTCATTTTTCGTGTCAACCATGTAAGGGTGGCGCATTCAGTTGTCACGAATTGAACACGTGTGTAGGACACTAGTATTTCTTTTTTTTTTCCCCAGGAAACGAAAGCTTTCATTAATTTAACCTGTACATAGCCAAATCGGCGTACAACCTTTCCAAAAAACTCCAAAATCTAACTTGAAAGAGAAGGCAGCAAGCTCATGCGCCAGCTTGTTGCTTTCCCTTTCAACATGCAAAATAGTACAAAAATCAAAGCTATGCATAAGCACTTTAATGTCTTCCACAGTTGCTCTACAGTCAAGGGGAGGTGGACTAGGACTATTACAGAAACTTACAGAATTAAACAATCTGATGAACAGACTAGATTTTTTACACCTAAAGCTAAGCACCGTCGTAGACACCATCTCATTGCCCATGCTTCCGCAGTAAGAGCAAAACTGCTTGTACTCCTCGGCGATGCCCAAGCTTCCATAAGCGTGCCACAGGGATAAAAAAATGCTGCTCCAAAGCCTGCAAGACGAGATTCCGATTTCCAGGCTGCATCAACAAACACCCTCGCCGCCTCAGTTTGAGGGATATCATGCTGCAAATCATGAGAGGGATGAAAATTATTATTAGAAGAGATCCTCTCCACAGACGATGCCTGCAAATAATCGTTATTCATCTCACAAGAAAAAGTAGCAGTATCCAAGAAAGACCAAAACACGTTTTCAAAAATCCTTTTACATCTCGCCTTCCAGAGTGCCCAAAAAACAAAGCTAGAGAGAACAATCCTATTCTTAAGCATATTAAAATCAGGCGCCGCAGCTATTTTATCCCACCAGGAAATAAGCGTTGTCCTATCTAATTGGAAAACATCCCAATGCACGCCGACAACTTTCCAAACATTTTTTGCAAACGGACAACGAATAAATAAATGGTCAATAGTTTCTACTTCCTCACCGCAGTTTCTAAGCGAGCAGAGGAGATATCCTTGCCAAAACGCTATACGCAAAGACTACCAAACCGGGAGGATACTTTTCAGACATTTTCACAAAAAATATTTTAGTTTATTTGGGAGCGAAAGCGCCCAAATGAGCTTCCAGAATTTTTATTTAATGACGAACTAGTCGAAGCACCACCGCGGGTTTTGAAGTTGTGCAGGAAGTAGTCATAAGCAGCTTTCGAAACAAATTCTCCATTCTTTGAGAAAACACATAGCCGCTTATCCGCACACCGTTACACTAACGGGATGCTTTCAACTGCCTAATATCCACCGCCAAAAAACTCCGAAAGCTTAACAGATCCCAAGCTTGATTGGTCAGCAAGTCACTGACTAAGGCGTCTTGATTGTGGGAGGGTATAGGCGTGATGGGCTTGAAGGATGGGTTATCAATAATCCAAGGATCTTTCCAAATTCTTATCAATTTTCCATCCCCAACAGAAAAGCACGTACTGGCGGAAAGACTGAGCATGCATAAGGCTTTTCCAGATGAAGGAAGCACTAGAAGGGACCTTACAATCAAAGACAGAAGAGTTAGGAAAATATCTTCCACGCAACACCCTAGATACCAGAAGGTCAGGATTAGAGTGAACCCTCCAAAGGGTTTTAGCTAGCGATAGGACACTAGTATTTCATTTTACCTTAATTTAAGAATGAGTCGTTACATTGTTACAATGTTATTTAATCTTAAGAAACTTGGAAAATACACGGGGAGGGAGGGGGGGGGGGGGGGTGGGGGGAGGGGATAGAACAGGACACGAATGTTGTTGTCTTTATCATTATTTATTTTATATTTACCGAGAAAAGATCATTTTTTTTTTTTGTTTTGTTTCTTTTTTTTAAGAAACGGGGAAAGATTTTTCACGACATAAAGTCTCTTGGTTCCATGGAAAGCATTGTACAAATTTATTCTGTCTGCTCCACCAGGACCACCACATAAAAAGAAACGGCAACGGCAGACATAAACCGCTCCCCCCACATGAAAAGAAACGGCAACGGCAGACATAGAATAAAAATAAATAAAAAAAATCAGAAAAAGAAAAAAAATTCACAAAATAGTAATGATAGATTTACATTAACGGATTGACATTAACAATATCTACACCCTTCATTGTTGTGGGACTGAGATCAATCAATTAAAGTCCCCACAACAATGGGCTGTAGATGATTGTTGTGGCAACCCGTCATACTTTCTATCATTACTTTTCACAAAATAACAGAGATAAACAAATTAGGCCGATTGATTTTTTTAATAGGTATTCAGATAAAAATTCTTCACCAACAAAATATCGGCCTAATGGTTATCACTAGGTTATAGCCGGCAGTGATCAAGGATTGAGTCTCACTTGGAGCAAAAAAGCTGCGTGTGTATTTTTCGCTTCGTTAAAAAAAGATTCATCCACATTATTTGAGGACAGCAGTTCCATGCAGCAGCTCCACCCCTTGTGGAATTGTTTACAACGAGTTTATGCAGGTTTGGAGATGATTTCGTAAGGTTTGGTGGTGAAATTTGGGTTGAAAAGGGTTTGGAAATCGTGCACAACTGAATCTGCAATGCTGCAGATTTTGTCCGAAGAGTGCGCTTCTTGTTGTGATCGTGATTACAGCAGATTAAAACAAATTGGTGGTAGTAAAGTTGTTACTAAATTTTCTTATACATTTCAACACGCCCCCTCAAGTGTGGCCCATATCAAGGTTATTCAAACTAGGTACACCACAAGCCGCGCTTGATATGGGCCCACGCTTGAGGGGCGTGTTAAAGTGATAATGAAATATACTAGCACATTTACTTCAACCAATTGGTTATAGTACACTTGATCTTAACATTTCTAAGTGAGGCGTGTGCTTCTGCTGGTTAAAATTATGGACAGTGTTCTCGTAAATTCACGGTCGTGCATTGGGTGGTGAAGCTTGCGCTTGGTCATTTATTTTCATGAACATAATGGTTCTGTTCGGGACATGAGTGTGCTTGCCATACAGGCGTGCGTTTGCCATATAATATTTGGAATTGTGTTTTATGTTATGTGACATGTCTCTTTGTGTTATGTTTGTCCATTACGGACAATAAATGGAACTTGACGAAGTCTAGTAATCGATTCCCGATAGCTTCACTCAGCCAAAGAAAGACAAACAAACACTCAAGGGAAAAAAGTGAGAGCACCGTAAGACGTTTGTCTAGGTCTTGCGGAACTTTGGCTTTGTAATCCACGTTACCTTTGTCTATTATGCTTTTGTTGAATTTTCATCATTTGGCAGGTGATTTTTTGCGTCCTCATCAACACTTTAAATTTCTGATGATGGTTTGTGGTTATTTTCATTGAACAAAACGAGATTCGGGTTCATAGATCCAGTCCATGACGTTATTTTCCGAGTTTAGGGATTGCATCGAAGTTTTGGTCGATCTGCCATCATTGCTGAATTATTGTACAACCAAGCAACAACTTTATGTAGCTGAATTATTGTACAACCAAGCAACAACTTTATCTACCATCATTGCTGAATTATTCCTCCAGATCAAAACCGATCACTGGAGGAATAGCACTAACCCACAGCTACTGGTGGCATAGCCAAGCTGGCGAGCAACAGAAAGCTACCCAAGCTGCATATCTAAACAAGGACGTATAGTGGGCTGGGGGTGGCTAAGCCCACCCAGGCCCCAGCCCACTCTCTTTTTACTTAGAGGTTTATATTAATTTTTTATGGATTCCATTGACACAATTAAGTTGTTAATTACATTAAAATTTATGTAATCGTATTGTTAGAAGTTATTTCGTGATGTCAATAAAACACACCTAAAATTATACATTTAATGTTTTGTCCGGTCCATCCCACCTTTAAATTTTACACAGCACAACTCAATTTTATTGACACATCTCATTTGAATACTCATATTATGTATTGAATGAATTTTTTGTTGTAATTTAATGAACTTTTAGAAAAATTTGCATTGTAAAATATCATTATAAATAATTTAAATATCACTCGAGTAGAAAATATTAGGAGTATCGAGTGAGTTCTATTGTTAAATTTTAAACGTCTAAGAAAAAATCTTCATAATAGAACACTAAAAGAAATCCAGCCCACCCGAATACAGAATCATGGCTCCGTCTTGTATCTAAACCCATCCGCCAAAATCCGCCACCAAAAGCCACCGGGGAAGCCAGCCGCTGTCACCGCACAACAAAAGAAGACCGGAAGATGGCTTCAAAACTTTATATAGGAGAAAGAAAACTTACGCCTCCGGTCGTCGGAAAGCACAGAGTAGGACATCAGGGAGGGGAAAAAAATATAATAAGAAGAAAAGAACAAAGGAGGTGCAAAGAGAGATTTAAACTAGGAGAGAGCAGAAAAACAAATAGAAATTGAAAAACACGGTGGACGCTAGCAAAGACAAGGTTCGCCGGCGCCAGCTAGGAAGGCTGAGGAGGACCACCAGAGGCAAGAGAAAAAGGTTGAGAGAGAGAGCCGTACCGCTTTTTCCCCAAAGTTGTGCTTATTGAGGCTAACTACAGTTGTGACTCCTTATAGCACTCCATATTTTTCTTATTTTCCGTTTCAGTTCACTTTTTCAACACTATAAAACAACCAACTCCAATAATCACTCCTTATACAATTCCTCAAATTTATTTTTTTTCTCTCATCACAACTAACAAATTTAACTACCAACACTTTTTATTTTCCCATAAAATTAACATGAAATATTTTATAGTTACAAAATGATATTTTAATATGCCGTATGTGTTTATAAAACATGTCGTATGTTATTTTTGAAAAAATATAGTATCACATTTTCACACTTGATTATGATATAGTACATATTGATTGTGATGTAGATCAATTATAATTAATGATGCAAAATTGTTGTCTCAATCGTTGTGACACAACCGGTGTACATATATCATCACTCTATCTAAAAATATCCCAACCCATAGAAATACACGTTATATTTTTCTAAAAACAGGGAGCTAAAACATTACTGTTCACCCTAATTGATTCTGTATAATAGGGGACCCAACTAGTTTGGATTGGAGATAAAAGGCTGCTGTGGGAACCCATTGTGGGCTTCAGGCCTCTACCCTCTCCCTATAATCTATTTAGGGAACTCAATAGAAAACCCATTCTGGTTACTCTGAGGAGGTTGGATTATTTGACACATATATTTATTTTGTCCTTCTCACAATATCTATTATTAAAAAATTTACCTAAAAATATCGGATCCTGAGCCATCAATGATTGGCAATCAAGTAAAGGCTCGTAAAAGACTAGGAGGTCCAGGGTTCGAGCCCTACTCAGGACTACAAGTGTGCGTCAGTTAATAAAGACCCGTAAAAGACATGAATTTTTTACAAGACTGAGGGCATATTGATGCATCAAAAGGGGTAGGAAGGTGACAAAAAGGAGGGGCTGAGGGCAGATCATCATTCTTTTTTTAATCGTAAGGAGAGGAAAGGGTCGACAAGCAAAACATGATAAGATATAGGAACTAGTAAACCAGACACAAATGGCAGAAATTGGAAAATCAGGTCATGTCAGATCCGACACTTGAAAATCAAAGTTGTGCCTTTTCCGACATGAAAATTATGGTAAACGTAGAGATCCTTACGCTCAAACGTAGGTTCTCTACGCTTAAACGTAGATAAGTTTAAGGCTTACAAAACATTGCGGTTGACCTTTGCTACGCTTTAAACGTAGGTTTTCTACGCTTAAACATAAGGATATCTACGCCTAAACGTAGAAGACCTACGCTTTAACGTGGGAAAGTCAATCGATATTTTGAAATTAGCTACGCCTAAACGTAACAAACTCTACGTTTAAACGTAGAAAACCTACGCTTAAACGTAGAGTTTGTTACTGATTAAACGGTTCAAATTCATGCATTTCCTTTTTATCTTCCTTCTTTCTATCCCATTTCAAATTCTCATTGGCGATTGGCGATTTTTGGTGCGATTTTTGCAAGAAAGTTTCAGAGTGCTTTTGAAGTCGAATTTCACAATCTCTCTAAGTGCAATGGCGGTTGAAAGCGAAAGGGTATGTATTTTCCTAATATTCTTTTATAGTATGTCCAAGCTTTTAAATTTAGTATGTGCTTGATTTCACTATAATATGTGCATGATTTCCGAATATATAGTTTGTGGTGGTCCTTGATCTGTTGATTGTGATTGTATGATTTGTCTTTTTCCTGGTTTAAGAAGGGTTTTTGGGTTTTTGTATGAAGTTTCATACGCTTGGGCGATATGAAGGATGCATTATGCGTTTGGGCGTAGAAAATGCGTGTCTCTACGCCTCGAACGTAAGGATAATGCTTCAGGACTTAGAGATCTGCAGGTCTCTACGTCTGAACGTATGTTTTTCACGTTTGGACGTAGAGATGTCCAGGTCTCTACGTCTGAACGTAATATTTCTACGTTTGGACGTAGAGATCTGAATTTCTCTACGTCTGAACGTATCTTGTCTACGTTTGGACGTAGGAAACTGCAGATTTGTACTTTATATTGAATTTAATGTATATGTTTTTCATATTGCTATTCGATTTGAATTAATGGGGCTATTTCTATTAAAATGAAGTGTAATGATATGTATGATAGGTTTTTAGAAGTAAATTAATGTAAAATTATTAATATGTGAGAATATGTATGATAGTGTTATAATTTTTGATTTAATAATGTAGTGTAATTTATGATATTGAATTTGATAGAAAAAATGGGAAATGGAAGCATGTGTACGGTGTTACATTGGGATTGATAATGTATATGTTATTTGATTGTGATTTATGTTTGCTTTCATTTTAAGGTAGCACGATAGTAGTATTACTAATGACCTAATTATGCCCTTGAAAGTATGGCTAACATGGGGAACAATAAAAATGCCCTTGAAATTATGGCTAACAAGTATGTGAATTAAAAAATTGAAACAAACAACAAACTCATCATTTGTTTGAAAATCCAAAAATCAATATCTTGACCAATTCCATGGTACGCCTCGGCCTTGATGAGGTTCTTAGAATTGCATGCTTTCCTAGGGTGTTTTCGATTCCTTCGATCCATTTGTGTCATGCCTAAGCTCCGTGGCTTTGTAATGGGGCTCCTGGTAGGTAGCTCGTAGAAAATTTCATTAGGTCTGCTCAATAGAGCATCTTTTCTTGTCCCCAGCAGCCTGGTAATCCTCAGCCGGAAGTGAGGCACCCTTTAGATTGAAAATATAAGGTCTGTTCCGCCGGCTCCGTACGGCCTCTGTTCTCCCTCGTCATCATGAAGTATTCTATGACGTGGTAAAAACCATATTATCTTCTTCTCTTACCCCCCTTAATGTTACAACAAAACAGAACACAACACAAAACAACGATGTTTCAAAGAACAAAAAAGAGATGATAAGACATTTCGCGTGTATATACAACACATATATCTATATGTGTATATATATGTATACATATGTGTCTATATATGGGTATATACATGTACATATATATGTAGATATATATCTATGTATGTGTGTGTATATATATGTATACACACACATACATAGATATATATCTACACATATACATATTGGAGTAAATAATTACATATATAAGTACATATATATACACATATATCTATTTGTATATATATATATATACTTATATACACACACACACACACACATATATATATATATACACACACATATATATAGTATATCTATATGTGTATATATATATACACACACACACATAGAAGGTAAGGGAAAAGTATATATACATATGTTTGTGTGTGTGTATAAGTATATATATCCTATTTACAATGTATATGTTCATGTTGACAGTTGGTTGGCCCTCATGGTACTGATGTATACAAGGTAAGGGAAAATTTGACATGGACTTTTAGAGGGGAAAAGTCCAAGCTCACGCAACTTCTCGAGATCCACATGAAAAGGATCGGATTTGAAGACACGTTGAAAAATGGGGTTTTTAAAGAATTTATTCAAATGTCATTTAGCACCGGCGCCTCTCCTCCGAGTCCGCCAATATGTATGTTTCAAGGCTATATATCCGAATATGCCTAATGAGTTGCAGTTTAGATTCGGTGGTACGACTGCAAAATTCGGTAGGAGGGAGTTCAGCATGATGACCGGTTTACCGTTTGGTGATCTCCCAGAAGATCCCCAACCTTATTCAAGGTGTTTTGAAGAGGGGACATACGGCCACATCCATTTTCCTGACAATAAACCGATAACCATACCGGATATTGAGAAGTGGTTATTGGATGAGCGGGAGAGGATCTGAAGTTCTCCAACGTGTCGGTTTAGTCTACCTTATTAACGGGATAATGATGGGTCACGATGAGACCATGAGGTACCCGCTCGCTTTCTATTTGGTGGAGAATGTAGAAGACATAAACAAGTATCCATGGGGCACTTATTTGTGGGACCAGACTTTTAAGAAGATATGTCATTTGATGAACACATACAAGGACGCTTCACGAGGCGGGAGTGACCGTATAGGGGTTATACATGCGTTCTACGATTTTGGGCTTACGAGACCCTCCCGACATTGTTTGCTTATTGATTGCTGCGGCCACCCTTAGAGATCCTAATGCAGCTCCTCGGATGTTGAGATGGAGTTGCAAAACTACCCCTCCGCAGCGGGAAAGGATTAGCGCGGCGGCGATAAGGTAATAAGCTTAATAAACATTGTTATTGTCTTTTAATTATATCCGGTTATCGTAAACATTTTGTTATTCTTAATTGTAATGTAATATACATTGTTTGCGAGTCGTGTGATAGGTATCTCGATCGCAAGGGAAGGCGATAGGCGATTGATGCTAGGTAGGGCATGGTGGATGCCGAGATTAACGAGCCGCCACGTGATCAATCGCCTGCGATTATTGCACGTCCTCCACTGAGACAAAGATCCACGACTGCTACACAAAGCTGATCCACGACTGCCGCTACACGCAATGATCACCCCATGCTACACAATACAGTCACCCCGCTTCAACACCTCCTACTTCTAATCCCGCTCATTACCATGCCTCTTCTTCACGGCGCGTGCGGCAAAGACACTTCCTTCGCCGTTCGGATGCTGTGAGGATGAAGATGACCAATCGATGAAGAGGAAGAAGGCTGCTGCCTTTATAGAGCTCGAGGAGAAGGATTGATAGTGGGTTGAATGAGCTTAAGGAGGAAATTCGCCAGTGGCTCGGCGTCGAGAATGAGCATGGGGCGATACTTCTTGAATCAAGGGATGATGCAAACGTTGTTATCCAGAGATCGGTAAAAAATTATATCATTGTCAAATTTTTTATGCGATAAATTTATTTGTTTGTATTATGATACTAACTGGGCCACATTTTTTTCAGACTACCCCTCATCGGCATCCATCTCCTCCACCTCCTCCATTTTCTCCACAGGTAAAAAATTATATCATTGTCAAAATTTAGTTATATGTATTATGATACTAATCGAGACACATATTTTTCGAGACTACCTCATCGGCAACCATCTCCTCCACCTCCTCCACCTCCTCCACCTCCTCCATCTCCTCCACATGATACCTACCGGGATACACATGGTCAGCATGATGATCAGGCTACTGACGACCAGACGTTGACGTTCGGGTTTGATAAGATTCTTGCTGGAGTTTCCGAGCCCGTTGAAGAGGGAGTGCATGGGGAGGATTTAAGTAGACGATTTATTGGTGGGCGATCCTTATATGGATGCAGAGATCGGCGATGCTACGGCCTCTCCTACTCACTCACGAGACTACACCTCTCGCTCCTCACGAGGCTACAGACCTCTCCTACTCCTCACGAGGCTACACCTCTGCTTCTCACGAGGCTACGACAGAGGCTCACTTTACGACCATCGACCAGGCATCGCTCTACGCTTGATATAGTAAGTAATTTGAATTTAAAATTCAAAACTATAGTAAGTTATTTAAATTATAATGTGAACAAGTATATAAGTTGATCATTTATTGAATTTTGTGTAGTGGGGTCAATTGAGAAACAATTGGGTAAACAGCGAGACGATGCTTCGATAGAAGATTGAGGACACGTCGGATCGTGACCCGTCCACGTTATTTAAGCGATGGGTCGCACATAGTCGCTTTCCGGAGATACCGTTGTGAGGTGGACACCATAAAAAAGTTTTCGGACGAGTTTGAAAACAAGTTCATCAAATGGTTCAATCAAGAAAATCCTCCCCCAATTGAAATTCCCGTCGGGATGTCAGCTGGTTTTCGCCTGACTCTACCGCTTCCCAAGGCTTGGTGGACACGTCTCCGCAGTCCACTTATGGAGTTGGAGGCTACGGTATATTCTTTTGACTTCACTTGCATATTTCTTATTTCATTATCTCTAACTTCAATTTTGAATACGTACAGCATGTGGATGCGTATATGGACTTGGTAGAACGCCAAATGGAATCATATCCAAAGATGCTTCACACCACATTCGACCATTGCGTGCACTCAGATTTTGCTTATTATTGCGGATCAGTTGATGCACTCACAAATACAGAAATTCCAGTGTTTGTGACTCAGTACCTTCAGAAGTGGGATGAAAACACTGTGATATACACTCCCTGGGCCATTACTACATCTCACTGGGCAGCCGTGCAAGTGTCTATTCCCAATGGAAGGTTATGTTGTTTGATTGTCTCTGCCGGAGCAAAAGTACAAGCCTGATGTAAAGCCAACATCAATAGGTTGGGAGTTTCGTTTAGGAAAGTGTTCGAGACCGATGCACGATTATGTCAACTCCCAAAATGGTTGATCCGTGAAGCCTCCTTTGGAAGTGAAAATAGTAGAAGGCGTACCACAAATGCCAATTCCGTAAGTGTTATAAACTTCTAACTATTTATCACATTATACAATCTACACTATTCGACACTATCCATTTTATATACAAGGTGATTGTGGGTTATACACGGCAAAATTCATTGAGCATTTGTTGCACAAGGAAGATTTTTCGCTCTCCATCATAAGAACATGCCGTTGTTCCGGAAAAAAAGTTTACATCCAACTTTTTAATCAAATAGTACAGTTGTAAACTAATTTGTAGAAACATTGTTTTGGTGTATGTTAATTTTGGAATACAATCTTGATACCGATTAATAACCGAATACAATCATTACTACAATCCATTAATAAAATACTACATAACAAAAATCAATAACAATCAATAACAATCCATTCTATACCACCATAACAAAAATCAATAACAATCCATTCTAATAACAATCCTACCGGTATTGCGTGCAACTAGCTCTGTTATGTCCCGGATGTTTACAATTGCTACACACATTTTGATGGCCTGGACGTTCCCATTCAGAAGGGATTCTAGTGGTATTAATTCTACCTCTTCTTGGTGCTCCACTGGCATCAGGCGCATATCTCATATTAGGCACTCCGACTTTCATGTTTCTTACCGACTCTGAACATCCCAATCCTCTCTCATTAGGAATTGGATATATGCTAGCCATGTAAATCTCTTTAAAACATTCAGCCCTATAATACGGTGAACAAAGTTCGGGTGGACTAATTACTGCGTGATCTTTGCGCTTCGCTATAGCATCGCGTGACACGGTATTTCCATTTTCCGAAATAACCACAATAACACTTCCTCTCTCGTAGATTTACCACCCCATGAAGCAAGTTATTTCCATGAATCTCAAATTCATCGGGGTTAACAGCTTAACCACGAACTTCCTTCTAGCGATAATATTCAAGCCACTATTTCATCGATCTCCGGTGCTAACATAGTCGCACAATCAAGCGCCTACGTCGTCTATCATTATACCATCTCTGCGGTGTAGCTCTAATGAATTCCAAGAGGCTGAACAGCCAACGACGAGCTCCTCTAATCGCACAGCTTGAAACTTTCAAACGTAATTGCTTGTCATTAAGGCGTATCTTTCCCGGGAAATTTGGCACGCGCCACCGTTCAACACCTATTTCTTCAAGTTGTTTATATGCGCCAAGACATTGTGCCTTAATCGAGGCGAACTTTCGGAGAAATTCGGCCTCCGAAATCGTGAGGTTGTTTGATAGAATGTATCTTCACAAAAACCGTGATCTTTCCATTTTTGGTCATATTGCCTTTTAAATGATGATAGCAAACACCATGATATGCATCGGAAATACTGAACAACCGCATTTCTAATAGCCTGGTGTCTGTCAGAAATAAAGCTCAACTTTTCATCATGGATACCTCCAATGGCCAGCCTCAAATGTCTCATGAAATACCCCCATGAATCGTTGCATTCTTTTTCAGCAATACCGAAGGCTACAGGGAATAGGTGGTCACCGGCATCTACAGCAACAGCAATAAATAGTTGTCCGGAGAAACGGGTTTTCAGATGAGTTGCGTCCACACACAAAATAGGTCGACAATACTTGAACCCACGACGGCTTGCTCCCAAAGACATGAAACAAGCTGTCCGAACCTTCCCAGTTATCAAGTGAAAGTCAATATAGGTCCTTTCATTGGCCTCACGCACCATCCACAAGTCTGAGGGTATCGCGTTGTAACACTCCGTCGGTGAACCTCTCACCATCATTCTCATCATCTCGTGAGCTCGGTATGCTTGGTCATAAGTCAATTGTACACTCGTAAGTTGTGAGCATGTCCTCCATAATTTGTGCAGGCTTATACTCATTGCCGAGTTCTTCCATTTTCTCGACTTAGCGGACTCGCAATAACAATAGGTGTTGCTTGTCGATTGTCATTATCCGACTCGAGAGGCACAAGTATGGACATCATTCAACGTTGTGATCTCAAATGTCGTGTGACATCTGTATTCACCTTCACCCGTTTAAGCTACATGCCATTTGCATGTATCGTTAAGACATTTGTAATACAAGCAACGTGTGTCCGACCTACCCAATCTCATATGAAAATTGTTCGCAACCGCATACGATTTTATTTTCAAATTAAAATCTTCTTTTGAATCGTATTTCTTCCCAATGAACAATTCGTTCACGTCATTCATATGTAACGTGCGGTGGATAAACACCTCGGTAAATCATCATCTTCAAATGTGGGAATCCTCCATGAATAATCTTCTCGTGACGCTTGCCCTAGCACGTGCACCCGATTATTATTGTTGTCAACTCTGCCGGTTTGATCGGTTTGTATTTGAGGTGCAAGCGGAGAAGCCAAAAACTAGTTCTTGATCCACCAAACATATTATATGGTCATGTTGGATGGGTGGAACACGACTACTTGAAGGTTGGTTAGGAGGATCTTTGAAACGAATGGTGTGGTTGGTCGTTTATGACAATATTACGACTACTTGAAGGATGATTTGACAGATTATGACTTGGTCTTCTTGGTTCATACCGAAGCGGTTGGTCCAAGCTTCACCAAGCCTTTGTGTAGCAACATTGTTTTCATACCCACTACATCCATATTGTTGCTCGAACGGATTAAAATTTGGATATGTGGCAAGTTCTTGTACCGAGAAGGGAAATTTCCAATCGTAATCCGGAGTATTGTTATCATCCGGGACATTGCAATCTTCATTTAAATCAATGCCATCATCCTCATCATTTAAATCAATGCCATCATCCTCCTCATTTATCGGTTCATTGTTTGCCTCCACTTTGGTGTAGCATTCACACAAAAATTACATTCTTACTCTCATAGGCCGCTTGATGTAACCATTTAAGGTCTCGCGTCTAAGATATCATCGGTGGTATATTTCCCACACTACCGTAAGTAAACAACGCTTTTAGGTTGAGCTTTGAATCGAGACCGATCAATACCAAGCCTCGAATGCATTTTATCCAATAACGCATTCAATCCTATTCTCTTTGGGACAAATAACGAGAACGTCGATCCATTTACATGATTCCACCGGTTATAGATAGGATCGTGCGTAAATTCTCCGTTGAGCGAGACAACAATCATAGTGTTGCGATTATCATTATAAACAAACAAAAAAAAAAAAAAAAGACAATTCAAGTCATTATCAACTCAATCATTATCAACTTAAAAACAACTTTCATATTTCAAAAAAAAAAAAAAAAAAAAAAACTTCACTCTAATTGTAAATGTGATCCTTTTTCCAATGACAATGGTCTCTCTGTACCAACAGAGCCATTTTCATACCATTTTGGGTAGAACGACACTGCGATGGACGATCAAACCATCAATATGGACATATCCATTACTACCAACAACAAATGTCCCAAATTCTCAAAACTATAATACCAAATCAACAATACCAAAGTTTACTACAATCGAACAATACCAAAGACTCAAACACACTATCATAAACAACCTACTTAAAACACACATTTCGGTTAAATACATATCATTACTATAATATAAATAAAACATAATCACTACATAAAACACACATTTCGATAATTACATATCATTACTACAATATAAATAACATAATCACTACTTAAAACACACATTTCGGTTAAATACATATCATTACTTACACTACACCTAGTAATTAAACCTAAACAATAACACTAATTAAACCCTAAACAATAACACAATACTTAAATGTATAAAAATTACATAAACGACCTACTACTAGAAACAAACATTTCAGTAGGTGTATAACATAATCACATTGAGCACTTGAATTAAGACAAATTACATAGCAAAAACTTACCCATTTGAGCACTTGAATGATGAAGAAATGTATTTGAAAGATGAAGAAGTCGTGAGAAAATTTATATTAACATGAAAGAGTTTGAAGGAATGAGAAAAATAGCTCGTTAATGTGGTGTATATTGAACAAGTATCTTACAAAGAACAATAATTGCCATCTACCACTTCCAAACGTAGATAATTGCTTAGTAAACGTACACAAATTACGCCTAAACGTAGATAAATGCGTTCCAACCTACGTTTAAGCGTAGAAAGAGACGTTTATTGTAACTTCCTAATTATTGAAATACCCTACGCTTTAAACGTAGGTTACTTACGCTTAAACGTAATATTACTACGTTTGAACGTAGAAAACTACGTTTAAACGTGTGGAAACCTCACGTTTAAACGTAGACAACCTACGCTTAAACGTAAGGAAATTCAAAAACAGTTTTTAGTCTAATCAGAACGTAAGTAAACCTACGTTGGGGCGTAGAAATCTACGTTTGGACGTAGGTTTTGCTCTTAAATGCAATTTATTGCTCTTATACGTTTAATGTGTTATATGCCAATTATTGCTCCTACGTTTCAGTTCATCACAATTTTCTAACCCTTTCATCTTTGAAGTTCTTCTTTTCTTCCCGATTCAAATACTCAAATAAAGCAAGCACTTTGCTTTCAATTTATAATCCACACTTAAGCAATGGATAATGATCGTTTCTTTAAAGTTCTTGGTGCGGTTTCGCAACAAGTCCGGTATGTCATTATTAATTAACACCGATTTTATATCGCTTGTATTATGTTATTCTTACACATGATATGTTTATTTTTCATAGACACTACCTCCAAAGATATCGTTAATAGGCTGAACGACACGAGAGGAACCTAGATAGGGCCGTTCTAATAAGCCGATTAGGGACATGGGAGGTGAGGGTTGGAGCCACGAACAATGAAAATCTTCGTTTCTTTGGGGAAGGTTGGGAGGAGTATGTGGCGCCTCATTACTTGAATGAGAGGAGTTTATTGTGTTTGAACATGTGGGAAATTTCACTTTCAAAACTATTGTTTTGGATCACACTTATTGTGAGAAGAATTTTTCTCGAGGCCGAGAATGAAGAAGATGATGCAGTCCTAGTAACCAAAATCCCGTGTTCAAGAGTCCGAGAGTGAAGAAGATGATGATGCAGTCTTTGTTAACCCAAATCCCCATTTTGAGACGACACTGCAAACCGGGTTTTTCACATGCTTGTTATTACGTGGTGAGAATTTTACTTGCTATATTGTTTTTATTTTTATTTTTATTTTTTAAAACAAAGATTTAATTTTGTTTGTGAATTGTAGAATATTCCAAAGGCATTTGCTAGAGCAAACGACATGTTGCGAGACAAGACCGTGGAACTGAGAATTGCCACAGGGGAATCATGGCCTGCTAGAATTGTTTTCATGGTCAACTCCCAGAAAGTTCGTTTAAGCGGGCTGTATGATTTCATTACGGACAATGACCTACATGCGGGAGATGAATGCAGCTTTGAAGTCATTGATCAACGTATAGAAAATCACGTCGTGTTTAACGTGATGATTACTAAACATTAGTGATATTATTTAACGATCACCCTTAGTTTATTTAAGCATCATCGTTGTTGTGTAGTTGTTTTTACAAATTATGATTAAATTATTTGTATTATGCCATATAATTAAGTTATTTTAAAAATTATGCCATTAACATCCTAACAATTATGTCACTTTCAATAATCTCAAACACACTATACAACATAATAAATAAAAAAGATTGACGTTGATGTTCAATCAAATTATAATCTACGTAGATAATCAAATTAAACGTAGAAAAACTACGTCCAAACGTAGATACTCTACGTCCAAACGTATATTATCTACGTCCAAACGTAGGTTTTATTACTTTTATAGGTGGATAAATCTAAAAAACTATTTTTGAATATACTTACGTTTAAACGTTCAAAAATCTACGTTTAAACGTAAATTACCTACGTTTAAACGTAAGGAAAGATCTTTTGTACCTGGTTATGTGTTTTACATTTCCTTACGTTTAAACGTAGATATTTCTACGTTTAAACGTAACAATGTCTACCAAACGTAGGTTTTATTACTTTTATAGGTGGATAAATCTAAAAAACTATTTTTGAATATACTTACGTTTAAACGTTCAAAAATCTACGTTTAAACGTAAATTACCTACGTTCTAACGTAGGGAAAGATCTTTTGCACCTGGTTATGTGTTTTACATTTCCTTACGTTTAAACGTAGATTACCCTACGTTTGAACGTAAGGATCTCTACGTTTACCATAATTTTCATGTCAGAAAAGGCACAACCTGATTTTCAAGTGTCAGGTCTGACACGACCTGATTTTCCAATTTCTGCACAAATGGTGTGTCTTTATCATTATTTATTATTTTTATGTTTACAGGGCATATTTTGCCCTGCCTGAAAGGTAAAAGATGTTTCATATATGACACAAAATTATTTTTGGTTAATTTTTAATAATAAAAAACGGCAATGACAAGCATTAAAAATTGTTGAAAACTACCAAGTTTTATTGAGAGCGGCGGTAGCTCAACATGATATGTCATGAATTCAAACATCGCTCTAAGCACACACAAAAAA
The DNA here is from genome assembly GCA_026214975.1 of Gentiana macrophylla. Classification (NCBI taxonomy): domain Eukaryota; kingdom Viridiplantae; phylum Streptophyta; class Magnoliopsida; order Gentianales; family Gentianaceae; genus Gentiana; species Gentiana macrophylla. The sequence continues at coordinate 24,230,946 of CM047816.1, read as the reverse complement.
AAAAAAAAATGTTGGGCTAAAAAAATAAACTCACATTCGTGGGTGCGTGTTAAAGTATATTTAATATATATTAATTATCTATCTCCCCGAGGCATGTTATAATTATCTACCTCCCCGAAGCGTGTTAAAGTATATAAAGCTTAGGGTTTTTTTTTTGAGATATGTTAATTCAACAAAAATAAACATAAATCATTATTAAAATATATATATATATATAAAAAATAAAAAAAAAACAACAACAACAACAAACACGTCAGGCTGGAATTCAGATAAAAAGTAGAAGTCTTTGACGACAAATTTTTTTTTTTTTTTTATGAAATAAGAAAACAAGACTTTGACGACATTTTTTAGGGATCTTTGAAAACATTTTTATGTTGTCGCTATTAATGGTTTATCGCAAAAACACATGGTCGCCATTGATGAAAGATGCAAGTCAAAATTAACCATGGTCGTCAAAGGTAGAAAGTAAGAAAAAAATGTCAAAAGCAATCTCATGGAAAAACATTCATATACTTTCGCCAAATTGAGCTACACCATGAATTGAATTAATAAATATAAGGGTTGTTGAATCTTAATTTAGAATCTACAAATCCAAGCACTCGTACCAATTGAAGGGTCACTTTAGGTCAATAGTACTAGAAGGGGAGTTGAATGGTTATATCAATTAAACTTATACTCTGATGATGGTCAGAGTAGGCATTGTCACGTGTCATTCAGAGAATGACCGTGTAATAAAAAAGGAGGAGAAGAGTAATGTTTAAACAGGCCTAACCCCAGGTGGAGGTCTGCACTGTCCCTCCCGATCTGACCACCGCAGGACGGCTCGGTCATAAAGGAGGACAGGACACCAGCTCAGGTCGAGACGACCTGAGGAGCCTACTGCAGGACGTCTGGAGCTTCCCTTATTTCGATATTCGAACATGTGACTATATAGTAGGATATGTTGAAATAGTGTCCTAAACCCAATCGGGTTGGACCGGATCCGACCGGGTCGGATCATTTCTACTATTTCTTTGTGTTTATACATATATTAAATGGCTTTTATGTTGTCATATATATGTTCTTTTAAAGAACCAATTATGAATTGTTATATGATAACGTCCTTAGTATTAAACTGTGATAGAGAAACCATGATAGGCGATTATGGTTGATGAGATCTTTAATCACTTTAATAAGTTTGATACTTAAATGTCTCTAGGCTGATGTACTATTAAACATGACATTGATAATATAAAATGGACTAGCACGTATTAGATGTCTTCTGTCTTTTAGGGCGGGGATAGATCTCGTCTCATCGAAGTGTAGAGACACTTGGGTATGCGTGGGCGTGTATTGTAGAATGCGATGCGACGTTAAGTCGACCCACTTACACGGATAAGTGTCACACTATGTGGCGGTTGTGTAATTATCCTTTGGACCGAGTCTTCATGGCATCACGGTGTGGATTGTCATGCTTTGACACTATTGAGGTTTCCACAGCCACGGGCGATCATGCGGTAGTGATTGGGTATGATATTGAAGCATCGCGGAGTATACATGATTGGTCGTCCGGGAATCGCGTATCCTATGATTGGGATCGAATATCCGAAATGGCCTTCTTATAAGGAATGTCTTACTCTCGTGAATCTTTGCAAAGTGGGAGTAAACGAGTTACTTCGAGAGAGCATGATATCCAGGATTATAAGATACGGTCGTTAATGTTTGACACTCGACGTCACGACCGTATGTATATATTATTACAAATGATAGGATTGTAATTTACACGGTAATCGTTTCACATGAAAGGTAGTAGTCATTGCATTTGACTCTTCCGATGATTGGGGTCACGGTGTGTTGCTGACGCTATCCCGTGATCGTTAGGCATGAAGGGCATTTTAAGTAATTTGCACTTTGTGCCTACGGCCAACATATTCGAAGCCTATCGGGTCACACACATATGAACATCTAGCGGATTAAAATGTGGTTATAGATGATAACCAAATAAGGAAAGTTTTATCTCACGACTATAAAGGTTATAGTGGTAAATTAATATGGTGGTATTTATTTATTATGAATAAATTAAATACAAGATATTAATTATGTTGATTAATTGAATATACATATATTAGATATGTATGTCGAAATTTATTGTATATTGATACACATGGATTTTGCAAATTGATTAATCATGATATTATATTATTCATTAATATTAGATATTTGTGCATATATATTTGGTATATGCGTGTGTTGTATATTTGAGATATACATGAGTGCACATGCAATATAATATTGGGGCAAATGTCCAAAAGGACACTTATTAGACTTAATTAGACAAATAGGACACTAAGAAATCTTATTTGGTTATAAGGACACAAAATTAGTAAATAGACCAAACAACCCTTAATTAATAAATATTATAAAACAAAACACGCGCCGAAACTATATCAAGCAGCGTTCAAGAAAAAAAATACAAATACTACTATAAAGCAGTGTTGCAAGTTGTTTTGGGTTTTATTTTTTAATTTTTTTATTTTCTGGTAAAAGGTTTTTATTATTATTATTTTATTATTTATTTTTTTGATTATAAATTTTTTTTTCCGATAACCACCGCGATGCATTGACCATTAAGATACATTGACCACCGCGACGCACGACGCATTGACCACCGTGACGCACGACGCATTGAACACCGTGATACATTGACCACCGCGACGCACGACGCATTGAACACCGTGATGCAGTTACCACCGCGACGCACGACGCATTGACCACCGTGATACATTGACCACCGCGATGCAGTAACCACCCCGATATATTGACCACCGCGATGCATTGACCACCCCGATGCATTGACCACCGCGATGCAGTGACCACCACAATTCATTAACCTCCGCGATGCAGAGACACAACAATGCAGAGACATCACGATGAAGTGACACCGCGATGCAGAGACACCGCGATGAAGTGACACCGCGATGCAGAGACAACACGGTGAAGTGACACCGCGATGTAGACACACCGCGATGAAGTGACACTTCGATGCAGAGACACCGCGATGTAGTGACCACCGCGATACAATGACCACCCCGATGCAGTGACCACCACAAATTCATTAACCATCACGATGTAAGACACCGCGATGCAGAGACATCACAATTCATTAACCACCGTTATGCAGAGACACCACGATGCAGAGACACCGTGATGAAGTGACACAACGATGAAGTGACACCGCGATGCAGAGACACCTCGATGAAGTGACACCGCAATGCACTGACAACCGTGATGCAGAGATGCCGCGATGCAGTGACCATCGGGACCGTGATGAAGTGACACGGCGATGAAATGACACCGCGATGCAGAAACACCTCGATGAAGTGACACCGTGATGCATTGACAACCGTGATGCAGAGACGCCGCGATGCAGTGACCACCCCCGATGCAGAGACGCCGCGATGCAGTGACCACCCCCGATGCAGAGACGCCTCGATGAAGTGACACCGCAAAGCATTGACCACTGCGATGCATTGGCCACCCCCGATGTAGAGACACCGTGATGCAGTGACCTTCCCCGATACAGAGACACCACGATGCAGTGACCACCCCCGATGCAGAGACACCGCTATGCAGTGACCACCCGCGATGTAGTGACCACCCCCGATGCAGAGACACCGCTATGCAGTGACCACCCCCGATGCAGAGACACCATGATGCAGAGACGCCGCGATGCAGAGACATTGCAATGCATTCACCACCGCGATGCAGAGACCAACCCAATGCATTGACCACCTCCGATGTAGTGATCATCGCGATGCATTTATCACTGCGATGCAATGACCACCGCGATGCATTGACCACCCCGATGCAATGACTATCGCGATGCATTAACCACCGCGATGCAGTGACCACCACGATGCAGTGACATTTGATGAAGCAACACCGCGATGACATTTGATATTTTTCCGACTTAATTTCAGAAAATCGATTTATTTTCTTCATAAAATCGACTTCAAACGGCTATATTTTTTAATATAAAACTACGATCAACATAATTCTTTCACCAAATTCATATATTTTTAGTCCTTATTCTAATATCTCATTTTATGAAGTGACACCTTATGCAGTGACACTCAATGACACCAATATTTTACGAGCCGAGCCGAGCTATATTGAGCATTTAGCGAGTCGAGTTCGATCTTGCCTTTTTACGGCTCGATCGAGCCCCAAATTTTTTAGCCGAGTCGAGATTGAGCCCTAGAGAGTATCGACTCGACTCGGCTCGAGTACACCCTTAATATTATGCAAAAGTTCAATGTGATCAAATAAATTGTAATGAATGAACCAAAATAAATGCAGGCTGATATACTAGTTTAGGTTACAAAGTATATTCCGCCAAACAAACAAAACTAATATACAAATCCAATGACCAGTGATATACAATAAATACAAAGTGAGATCGAATCATTAAACAAATGTATGTATGTATGTGTATATATATATATATACTACTACTAAGACCAGATTCAACGTATCAAATGTTAAATTAACCACATGAGATTATCTATTATAAATGAAAAATACAACAAAGAACAATTCAAAGTTCAGATTACAATATTCTTTATAGACTTGATACAAGAACAGTTCAACAATCTGAAACCAATAGGTTTAGCAAAACTACAGCAGCAGAAAAACAAAGCTGAGTTCTAAAAACAAACTGAACTTATGAGTCAAGTCACAAGGATGATAATCAAGGTGAAACACCAAGATTATCAGGCCAGACTACAAAAATTCAGCTCTAAAAACTAAACCTCGAGCTATTACAAGTTGTTCACAAAACAGGTTCAGCAAGGCAATACCAAGGGCAACAAGGTTGCAGCTAGTTCAGGGGCAGTGACATCAACATTTTATGCAGTGACGTCAACAATCATATATGCAGTGACATCAACATTTTATGCAGTGACATCGGCAATCATATATGCAGGGACCAACATTTTATGCAATGTCATCGGTAATGGTGGGAATGAGTGCGTAAATTTCTAAACCCTATTAGTCATTGTAAGCTATGTATACAACCACAAAAAAGAAGGCTGTAGTCCGACCATTATTTGTTATTCACACAATCTCAGATCAAAGAATTTCAAAGAATCCATATTCCTAAAATTCAGAAAACCCAAGGTGGGAAAACCGAGTGCTAGGAAAAAGTACGGGCATGTACACAATGGAATAACCCAATCCCAAACAAAAGAAACAAAGTAAGAAACCCCAAATTGATAGAACCTAGACAACTTAAGCTAAAACCATACAGCTTAAGGCAAAAAAACTATGAAATCCTCAACTATACCAACCAAAACCAGCTAAACTTCCAGTGACAACCTAACTCAAACCCAATGATATAAAAAAGAGCAAAGAAACAGAAAAGCCTTCATTCAAAAATCCATAAGATCTCCAACAATCAAATTCCTTTATCCACACAAAATAGAGGGTCATCACACTCTTTTGCACCTTTTGAAAAGCTACTGCATTTTTGAGTTATCCCCATGCATATTTCAACAACTTTCCTGAGCAAATAAATTGATCAACTTAATTGAGAACCAAAAATAAAAGAAACTGCAAAATTAGACTTGTATTCCCACACCTTTGTAAAAAAATCATGTCCCATTAGATTCTCGGAAAAAAAAAAAAGAATACAAATGACAAACACATACTCCAAATATTTCGGTCTTTTTATTCTCATCTTTCTGTAAGTATTTGTGCTACCCAACCCCTCCATTATCAAGGATCAAGTAACGAAGGTGTTCAACAATTTCGATACCAACGGCAACAGTAAAATTTTGATGTGATCTCGGTTTGATTCTGGAAAAGCTCGGTTTCAAACCTCGCCGGAATAATTGGCCGGGAATAACGACGGAGATCGACTCCGACTTCTATTTATCCGGTAGCGGAGGAAGCGCATTTAACGATCAAAAGCTTCACGATGATTTCAATTTGTACGATAGGAATGGGATTTTGGGGGAGGGGTAAATCAGGAAAGTTAGACAAAATGTGTCCTTATAACCAATTATCTTTTAAGTGTGTCCTAAGTGCCTAATTAAGTACTCAAACCAGTCCTTATAAACAAATACCCATATAATATATGAATATAGATTTATATGTGTAATTTATATATGATATATATACACATGTGTAAATTGATTTATGGTAATAAAATAAAGATAGTCAATATTAGATATTGACAATATCTTGGGAATATTCAATATAAGATATTGACAATATCCTAGATTTATTTAATATGAGATATTATAATAAATGAGATAAATCAATCAATTATATTTTCCTTATTTTGTTGGGAAAAGGTTTTCTTCTCCTCCACTCTAGAAGATGGCGCCACCTACACTATAAATAAGAGGTGGGTGTCAAGCTCTTTTGTACAACACAATTCCAAGAACTAATAGTTCTTGTGTAAAATAGAGAGCATCCTATAGAGAGTTGGAGAGAGGGGAAAAACGCCGGTCTAGCAACCGGAGTTTTCCAATAGCAATACATGATGGGATTCCGACGGGCTGTTCGTGTGGACTAGCGGTAGAGGCCGAACACTTGGGCGGCTCTATGCGGAACTACTCTCCTTAGACGGTCAAAGCGTCGATCTTTTAGATCAACCAAGGTAACCACCGTCTCATCGACTCGTTTGTTTATTGCTTAAACGAAGTCGATCCGGTCGATAGAAATAAAATTTTAAATTCATTGCGTTCCCGCGTAGATTTCTAAACAATGGTATCGAGAGAGCTTCGAGCTTAAGCAATAAGCATGTTATTTTGCGTAGTTAATTTTATCGTTTAAATCACATAATTAAAAGATGAAAGATTTTTTATTTGCAAAATTGATACACGAAAAGAAAAAAAAATAAAGAAAAAAAAAGGGGCGGCATGGTGGTGCTCGGCCGATCGGCGGCGGCACCACCACCGTGTGATCGCCGGCGGCGGCGGCGGCCTCCGGGCTGCCGGCGGCTGCTGGTGTGATACGGTGGTCCCCAATTTTGTTTTGTGTATTTGTGATTCAATATTGTTCATAGTTGTGATTAATATCTCATTTGTTTAGTTGTACGTGTGCAAATTGATAATGTTTGAAATAGTTTGGGCTATTGGGATGCCACACTAGGCGTTAAAATAATAATGGCCTTTCCAAACTTTGTTTGGAATAAAGCTAAGTCATTTCCAAATATTTGATTTGGGAAAAGGCTGCGCTTGTAGCCACTCAAAATTTTGATTTTGGAAAGTGGTCAGCTTAAATCAAAATTATTTGGCCTTTCCAAATATTTGATTTGGAATAGGCTGGCCTTTTCAAATATTTGATTTGTAAAATCTTGGCTGCGCCACTTCCAAAATTTTGATTTTGGAAAGTGGCAAAGGCTAAAGCAAATTTTGGTTTAGAAACAAAGGCATTCCTTTTGATTATGAATCAAAAGAAAGAAACAAAAGATAAATAATTTTAATTTTGATTTATTTTGTAATAGTTCTAATTTATTAAAATTAAAATTAAAATCGGTTTAAAATTAATCGTTAATTTTATTTCGATTAAAATCATTTAATTAATTAAATGTTAATTAGTTAATTGATTGGATAAAATTATTTAATAGATTAAATGTTAATTGATTAATTAAGACGCAAGTAGTTAAATTTTAATTTTATCTTTTTCATAAGATTTTATTGTATGGATTAGATGTAGTAGATATAATATGATTATATGGACCCCGATTGATCATGGACTCGACTCGATAGGATAGATGTGAATGATTTAATTTTTCTGTTGGTTTAAAAATTGTCCTAGGCCGTTATGAAGAACGTGACCTAGTTTATTTTACTGCATTTATCCCATTCCGTTGACTCCCCCCGTGTGCGGCGGGTGTATTTATTTTATTAGATAGAATTAAATGTAACAAGAATGGAGCAGAAGATGGAGAATAAAGATCCCATTGGAGAATGGAGCATTAAAGATCCTATTGGCGGTTGCATTACCCTTAGATTGTGACCAGCGGTTTCGCGTCGATTTGTATTCAAACCGCACTCTAGAAAAAATCCATGATCATACCGGTTACTTTACGCATTTATTTATTTTGTGCTTGTATTTATTTTATATGATACGATAGATTCATGACTAGGCACGATCTAGATGAATGTGTAGGATGTATGTCTATAGAGATAGATATATTTGATAAGACCGCAATTAAAAATTAATTAAGTGAATTAATTTACATAAATACTTCCACAACAAAAATCAAGTCCAAATATTGTCTCCCAATATTATAACGACGGTGAAGAGCCTGTGTTCGGATCCAACTGATCGACCACCGCCGGGAGTTGACCTACCTCGGGTATATCGTCGTTATTGAGATATGATCGTATGAGATCTCGTGAATATTGGGTTATGACTTGACTAGAGTCTTTCGGTGATTGGCCACCGTCGGGACCGTCGACTTTAGAGACAAGGGGTTGACTAACACATAGTGATGTGTATCGCCAAAGAGTTGACTAGTCAACCACCGAGAATCACATAGAGATGTGAATGGTAAATAGTTACCTACCTTTCAAATTATCTTGGTTGATCGACCACCGCCGGGAATCAAGGTAACTAGATTGGATCTCGACCACTAAAGAATTTTGAAATATTCTTGAAAGTCAATTGGAAGTAGTTGACTAGTGGGAGCAAAATCATAAACCAAAAGACCATTTTGATTTTGCGTGTATAAACAACAACACTCTTTTATTTTCATTTTTATGTTGTAGTTTTAGCAAACTTTATATTTATGTTTAATTCTCGATTAGTAAAACCAAATTATGATCATTACCTTTTGAAAACGTTCTCAAATATGGTTAAGTAATTTTAATCCCTTTAAAATAAGCAATGACACGAGCAATCCCGTTATAGTAGTTAGAGACAAGGAGACTACATATTTAATGCAAGATTGCTCCAAGACTTTAATTATTAATGAAAAAAGCGGAAGCTTATGGCATTGGATACGATCCAATATAATCATTCGGTCATACGATGACAAACTATTCAAGCGTTGGATAAGAATGACTAGACCGAATTTTGGAAAGGTTGTTTTCAAAATTATAAGATTTAAGTATCGACTTAATTCTACCATTGCTTAAAGGTTAATTAAATAGTTAATGTTTTAAATACGATTTAAAAGATTAAATAAACTATTTAATAGACTTTAGATTTTCTTTATGAAAGGAAATCAAGACATAACTCATGTAATCTTTCTTAAGTCTTATGAAGACTACACTAAGAAATATTTACAAGTGCTTAAAGGATTAAAAGGGAAAGTTAGGGCATGTGATTAAATAGAGAACTTATTGAAGTTTCTATTCTAGGCAAGTGAGTTGAGATAAATCTATCTAAGTTCAAGTCAACTCTTAGATATATGATATCTTACGAGTGTGATTAAATTAGAAAGATTAAATACTGATATGGAAGGTTAAACAAATGTTGTCACACTTACCATATTCGGATCTAATAAAGCGATAAGGAACCCGAATAAATGTTATTATGTTCCGTTCTTATGAAGAACATACATTCGATTATTTGTTAGGATTTAGTAGACATATTCAATTGTAAAGAATAAATGTTATTCCGATAAAGTTGGAAGGTCGCTGAATCTAACATACTAGATTGATGTCACTATATAGTTGATATATGTGATAAGATCTCAACTAAATATTTGTATGGTTTGTTATCCTTAATATTTGTGGTTGTTCTAGACATAGTCTCTCGGAAGAGAAGCGTGTAATTAAACGTCATTCTGATAATGTTGAACCATATGATTATGAATCATGTGGGTTAAACGTATCTTATCCAAAGAGGACTAAAATACCCTTTTATGAAAAAGGTTATAAATTCTAGAAAAATTGTCTAAAGCCTAAACATACCAATGTTTGTTGGCTTATGACAATTAATGCCACAAATAATTGTTTATTAATCTCTATGACTATTTTAGAAATAGTTGAATGTATTTATTGAAGTACGACAATTGGAAAGCCCGAAAAGTTCGATCTAGTAATGCGAATATGAGATTGATGAGCTACTTAGGAATTAATTTTCAATTGGATTGATGTAATTAATACACGAAGGGTGTTTCGAAGTCGTCAGAAAGGAATAAGATTCTCCTTGAAGGATACCATCTTTGGGATACGCAATTAGATTGTGTTCCCAAAATGGAAACAACACTTTATATGATAAAAGTGTGACGCAAGCCATGCGAAGTATCCCTTACCCGTTTCGGGATAGTGCCCTTATACTTAACCGAGTTCCAAAGAATAAAGGTTGAATAAATTCCATACTAGATATGGAAGATGATAATGTCGAATCTATCTTAACCGATGATTTGAAGCTGTCATAGGCAAAGTCAGAAAGGCTTGGAGCCTAGTACGACGTGTGAGACTTTGTGGAATATCTTAGCAAGTATGCTATATATTATTTACTTGTCCACGGAGCAAAATGTTTGTCTCCAAACATGCTGTCTTCTAAAGGAAGTGTTTCTTCCAAAAGAAGCATTAGGGGAGTGAATCGAGATCTCAAAAGAGTTTGGGAACCACAAAGATATATTCAACCAATGGAACATGAAGCGGGCCGCCGTATAGCGATGAGGTGTATAACACCGCTCTCGATGCACACAAAAGTTACAGTAAATGCATGGGATAACCTCAAGCCTGAAAAGGCTGCCGGTATGTTCATCTTGAAGAATGAATATCTCACGACTTATGAAAGAATGTTTGAAGGCAAGATTGAGAGATATGGCCAGAGCCATAATATCTGAATAAGAATTCCATCGGTGACAAACCAGGTTATGAACCTAGTCTGCCTTACCCAACAGGAGTGTCCCTGAAAGGTGACATGGATAGTAATATGATTACCATAAGGCTATAGTGGACGGGTGAAGGGTATGAGGTGTAAACCTTGTAATTACCTTTATCTTTGCCAAATTTGAGCCTGAGTTCTATTCGGATGATACTTGTTATAACTTTGTATCGCTGACTATATGATAGTGTTGAAGGCGTTGGGCGAGAAACATGTTCATAGACGATAACATGATATGTAAGCCCACGAGATCCATTTATGGACTCAAACAAGTTTCTCTAGACAATTTCTTTGTTTGACAATCAAAGGAGTTTGACTTAGTCAAAGAAGGATATGCCCAATGTGCAAGATGGATAGTGGGAGTGTGTTACGATTTTTGAGTAAGGTATTAGATATCTCTCTCGAAATTGTCATCCCATGTCACGATCAATTAATGTTTGGTAGTTCAAGGTCTTTGTGAAAGCACTTGGATTAGCGATTCTTATTTTAGAAATAAGAATCTATAGCGATAGATTTAAATCTTTGTTAGATTATAGCTTACTATATAGATGTGATGCTAAAAGAAGTTTAGCATAGATCGCGAGATCTGTCTATGTTAGGGCGTTGGTCCCAAAGATGAGGTGAAAGATGATGGTGCTTATGGAAGGTTTCCTTCGCTAATGCGATATGAACCATCTTGTAGATGATGCCGGATGTTCATAGTCCATGAATAGTCATGAGCAAGTATGAAAGTAAATGTGAATGTCGAGAATATCCTTAAACAAGTTAAGGAAAGTTTCCTAGTTTATCGAAACTTGGAATTAAATAAACGTAGATGTCTGAGGCGTATATCACGAGTCTTATGAAGGCGAGTGGGAGCTCTGCCTGCAGGTTTGCGATCACTTTGATTAAGTGATACGGTGAGTGGAAATGTTCTTAGCTATGGGTCACTTTGTAGATTCTACAACTAGGCCAAAACAACTGTGTAGTGCCTTAGAAGCGCGGCGGGAGCGATACATGGATCTGTAAGGTTCATTCCTGAACCTTGTGCAGTTCTTCCACATTTTCTATATAGTTGATATAGTAAGTGGATTCATTGCTTGAAGCAAGGACCGGGTCTCGTCGAGAGAGATCGTGTGTGTGTTGAGGCGGTTCCTTTGACTTGGTCATTTGGAACGTGATATGAAGATAGTCTCGAGTCCCCACGGATAACGATCCGTTTATGGCTAGAAATGAAATTTGCAAGTAGTATTGCATGAGATTCTTGTGTTTCAACTTGGTCTTGTGTGTGCGAGTGATTGGTTTTAGGCCAAGTGGGAGATTGTTGAAATAGTGTCCTAAACCCAATCGGGTTGGACCGGATCCGACCGGGTCGGATCATTTCTACTATTTCTTTGTGTTTATACATATATTAAATGGCTTTTATGTTGTCATATATATGTTCTTTTAAAGAACCAATTATGAATTGTTATATGATAACGTCCTTAGTATTAAACTGTGATAGAGAAACCTTGATAGGCGATTATGGTTGATGAGATCTTTAATCACTTTAATAAGTTTGATGTCTCTAGGCTGATGTACTATTAAACAGGACATTGATAGTATAAACAGACTAACACGTATTAGATGTCTTATGTCTTTTAGGGCAGGGATAGATCTCGTCTATCGAAGTGTAGAGACACTTGGACTGTACGTGGACGTGTATTAGAGAATGCGTACGTTAGACTGACCCACTTACACGGATAAGTGTCACACTATGTGGCGGTTGTGTAATTATCCTTTGGACCGGAGTCTTCATGGCATCACGGTGTGGATTGTCATGCTTTGACACTATTGAGGTTTCCCCTAGCCACGGGGCGATCATGCGGTAGTGATTGGGTATGATATTGAAGCATGCGGAGTATACATGATTGGTCGTCCGGGAATCGCGTATCCTATGATTGGGATCGAATATCGAAATGGCCTTCTTATAAGGAATGTCTTACTCTCGTGAATCTTTGCAAAGTGGGAGTAAGCGAGTTACTTGAGAGAGCATGATATCCAGTTATAAGATACGATTCGTTAATGTTTGACACTCGACGTCACGACCGTATGGATATTATTACGCCGATAAATTGTAATTTACACGGTAAATCAAGCTTTCACATGAAAGGTAGTAGTCATTGCATTTGACTCTTCCGATGATTGGGGTCACGGTGTGTTGCTGAGGCGCTATCCCGTGATCGTTAGGCATGAAGGGCATTTTAAGTAATTTGCACTTTGTGCCTCACGGCCAACATATTCGAAGCCTATCGGGTCACACACATATGAACATCTAGCCGGATTAAAATGTGGTTATAGATGATAACCAAATAAGGAAAGTTTTATCTCACGACTATAAAGGTTATAGTGGTAAATTAATATGGTGGTATTTATTTATTATGAATAAATTAAATACAAGATATTAATTATGTTGATTAATTGAATATACATATATTAGATATGTATGTCGAAATTTATTGTATATTGATACACATGGATTTTGCAAATTGATTAATCATGATATTATATTATTCATTAATATTAGATATTTGTGCATATATATTTGGTATATGCGTGTGTTGTATATTTGAGATATACATGAGTGCACATGCAATATAATATATGAATATAGATTTATATGTGTAATTTATATATGATATATATACACATGTGTAAATTGATTTATGGTAATAAAATAAAGATAGTCAATATTAGATATTGACAATATCTTGGGAATATTCAATATAAGATATTGACAATATCCTAGATTTATTTAATATGAGATATTATAATAAATGAGATAAATCAATCAATTATATTTTCCTTATTTTGTTGGGAAAAGGTTTTCTTCTCCTCCACTCTAGAAGATGGCGCCACCTACACTATAAATAAGAGGTGGGTGTCAAGCTCTTTTGTACAACACAATTCCAAGAACTAATAGTTCTTGTGTAAAATAGAGAGCATCCTATAGAGAGTTGGAGAGAGGGGAAAAACGCCGGTCTAGCAACCGGAGTTTTCCAATAGCAATCCATGATGGGATTCCGGCGGGTGCTTTCGTGTGGACTAGCGGTAGAGGCCGAACACTTGGGCGGCTCTCTGCGAACTACTCTCCTTAGACGGTCAAAGCGTCGATCTTTTAGATCAACCAAGGTAACCACCGTCTACTAACTCGTTTGTTTATTGCTTAAACGAAGTCGATCCGGGTCGATAGGAAATAAAATTTTAAATTCCGCTGCGTTCCCGCGTAGATTTCCTAACAGGATAAACATTGAAAGAATCCCATGATTATACGACGTTGATCCTGTCAATCAAATATCAGCATAATTATCCCTAAATTAAAGGGATTTGTACGCGTTAATCATTAGGGACTAGGAAATAAATCCTAGGTGCTTGCAGGACAAGAAATAGGGTGAGACGCCCACTATATAAATAAACCCTAAGGAACAAAGACTTGATTCCAATTACATACATTGGATACGTAGGCAACTTGAGAGACATAACTCTCAGGCTCAGTCTAAAACAAACCAAAATCACCATCCCCATTGTTCAGTGTTCTTCATAAGTCGTTCCAAGAGTTAGCTAGGCCTGGATTATTGAAGGGACGATATCTGATATTGTCAATTGACGCTAGAAGGAGGGCCCCTTTCTAGCGATTTGATCAAGAATAGGCAATGGCACCACCAAAAAATTGGGGAAAAAGACCCAAATACAAGATCCATTGATCCAGGAAGCTGATCCCACCGCAACAGCTGCTGGCCAAACATGTGGCGGGGAGACGGATCCAAACGCCACCACAAGCCAGTATCAGACTCAACAAGAAGAGGTGCTTTCTAATCCCGCTCAGCAAGCCCTGTTGGAGGCTTTAAGAAACCTTGACATGCCAGCGTTTAAGAGTTGTGCTTGGTCTAGCGCTAAAGGGACGGGAAGAAGGTGTTCCTGAAGAGAACATCCCCAACGCCAACCCACCACGCAAAGATGATAAAGAGGCTACCCTGTTATCCACCTCCAACGTGTGGAAAATGTGGGTCAAACACTCAATCCCAGGAGGCTGCCCGAGCAGAGCTCGATGGAATTCTATGTCGGAGTCGGACGATATGTCATTTGAATCACCGTTGTCAGAGCAGATCTTAAATTACCCGCGTCTAGAGAGGTTTAAGGTCCCCAAGTTAGAGCCTTATGATGGTACTAAGGATCCCCAAGATCATCTGTTTCAATACTTGACGTATATGAATCTAGATTGTGTAGCAGAAAAGATGAAGTGCAAAGCCTTTCCAACCCTACTTATGGGCAAGGCCTTTTGAGTGGTTCAGGAAAATGCCACCTCAGTCAATCTCTAACTTTGAGACATTGGTGAGGAAGTTTCTGCAAGCTTTTGTCACGGCAAAACCATTCCAAAGGAACGTTACCTACCTCCTCACCATCAGGCAGAGAAAGGAGGAGATTGTGGTGCAATACCTGAAGAGATTCAGCGAAGAGTAAAGGCAGGTCAGAAACTCAGATGAGCATCTCCTGATCACCTCTTTTGTAGCAGGTCTACGAGAGGGTCGATTGTACACTAAATTAAATAGAAAACTTCCGAGATCCATGAAAGAATGTATGGAGCTGGTGTACAGGCATTGCCAGGGGGAGGAAGCCAACTGATTGAAGAGAGATTCGGAAGGCCCCAAGAAAGATAAGTCCGATGACAGACCGACAGAAAACCCAAGTCACTATGGGATCGACTTGCAGGACCGGTGTCAGACCGACTCAGAAACAAATAAGCTCTTCAGGAAAGGGATTTTATCCCCTTAAACAGGTCGTACGAGCAGGTCCTCGTAATAATGCAAAAGAAAGGCATAGCACGAGTTCAGCCTCCTATGAGGGGTCCTCACGAGAAAAGAGATCAGACCAAGTATTGCAAGTACCATGAAGATATTGGTCATGACGCAGAGCATTGTAGAGATTTGCAAAAAGATATCGATGCGGCCGTTATGAAGGGGAAACTGGATGAGGTCATAGACCGGTCACAAAATATGGAACCCCGAGGGAGAAGAGAGTTCAAGAGAAGGAACTTCGGCCAAGATCGGGACCGACACGATGAATATCTCCGTAGAAGAGATCAGTCCCCAGGTCCTGATGGGGAAGTTGATAACCGCCCCATCAACACAATTAATACGATCTCGGGTGGCCCGACCACCGCTACCCAACCTGAGGATAAAACAGTAGTAGGTCAGCCGCTTCCACAGACTCCAGCAAAAGGCAAAGGTTTTCCGGAGAGGTAACTTACGGTCTTTGTGATCCCCTTCCCTTAGTCACTAATAACGAAGGGTTGGTGATTGAATTTGTAATCAATAAGCACCGGGTAAAATGTAACTGTGTTGACACAGGAAGCGCTGTCAATGTAATGTACTATAACGTTTTTAACTCTATGAAGTTAAAGGATTCAGAGCTGACACCCGTATCAGCTCCATTATTTGGGTTCGCAGGACCACCAGTCCATCCCGTAGGCATGATCAGACTGCCGACCACATTTGGAGAAGAGCCAAGGGGCAGGACCCTTTTGGTTGATTATGTCGTAGTCAAGGCTCCATCGGCTTATAATGTTATCATGGGTCGATCCGTGCTGATCGACCTTTGAACGGTAATTTCCCCAGCTCATATAAGCATGAAGTTCCCGACCTTACAGGGGTCAGCAGAGATCAAGGGTGACGTGGAAATGGCCAGGAGCTATTACACGGCCACCGTCAACAGGAATATGATGGTTCAGAAAGTTTCAGTGGAAGAGTTACTTCCGAAAGATAAAGAAGGTTGGTCCTCCAAAGATAAAATTGAGGTAGTAAGTTTATGGGAAGAACATGGAAACCTAACTGTGAATGTGGGGTCATGGATCCCTGAGAAGCATAAAGAAGAGCTTGTTAAGATATTGAGAGAGTTTAAAGACGTTTTGCATAGAAAACGGAGGACATGTGTTGGACATATTATAAGTTTTAATGATGAGTGCCAGACTAGCTGTTATAGAGCAAAGGCAAAAAGATGTCTAGATCAAATGTATAGGTTTATTAGATTTTGATCATTGTATAGGTTTGATCAAACAAGCCTTCAGAATTAGGTCACCGATCAGTATCGTGAGACTCTATCTAGATCGATGGTACTAGGTCAGTAGAGTGTCTAGGAACCTGTTGAAGACTGAAGGCTGAGGGTACAAACTCAGTTATTGAAGGCCAAGGGATCAAACTTAGTATTTAAAGTCAAGGATATGAAATCAGAATTTAGAGAAGTTTGTGATGACCTAAACTGATTACATATACCTTGTGTACAAGGTCTAAGTTCCATATGTTAAGTGGTGAATGGAACTTAGTTATGTTCAAAATGGTGTACTCTAACCTCACAATAAAAGGTTAGATGAGAAGAAGTCAGCTGATGTGTTATTAAAACACAGCAGACTTAAACCTGTTGAAAGATGTGTACATCAGCAGGCTGTTATACTTCAGATATTTGCTGAGTATATTTCTCGATTTAATCAAAGGTTACATTGGAAGATTAAAAGGATAAGGTTGGATTACAAGTCTTGATTTTGTCAACAAATCAATGGTCAAGATAAAAGGAACGTTGGAAAGATTCAGAGGATTATCTAATGGACACAAGTCAAAGGGTGGGCCAGATCGAAATCGACAAAAGCAAAGCGACGATGTCGTCGATACTATGAAACAGAGACAGAAAGCAAGTCAAGATGAAGACAAATCTGAAACGGCTATGTTTGAAATTCAAACATAAGTCACAGGATTCTCACCTATAAATAGAAGACTCCTGATTCAGATACAAGTGATGAAGATGAAAAAACAAATAATCCACTAAATACTATCAAGTTTTTGATTAAGAAAATCACCCTGCTGACATACACAGAGCTTTAACTGACTGATCAAGAAATATCTCCAAGTGTAACCTGCTATCAAGTTACATCAAGTACACACACTTGAAGACATCAAGCTGCTGATAATTTCATCCTGATCAAGCTGCTGACAGCTGAATCATTTACTTGATTCAAACTTTCTTTTATAAGAAACCTACTGAAGACAGAGAAGCACTTAGGTGTCAAGAACTGTTGTTTGTGGTGGAGCTGGTGAAGAGACAATCCTACCCTTCAAGGACTAGTGGAATATCTTGGAGCAGCAATCCTACCTGTTTCAAGTGTTCAGTTTGTGAAGCCATAGTTATTGGTGAAGGACAGACATCTTAGGGATTTTTGTAACTGCAACCTCAAAGATCTCTAGTGAATTTCCTCCAACATCACAGGAGAAGAGTGGACTGACAGGATTACACCACCTGGAACCATTATAAAATTTGCCTACTTACTTTCTGCATTTAGTAAATTGATCACATTAACCTAGTGAAACTAGCAACTGAATCACACACGTACACTGCTGAGTATCCAATACTTAGTATCATCTTTTCAACAACAAGTAATAAGGCTTAAACTAAATATGTTCCGCTGCAACAAATCCAGTAATATC
This sequence comes from Gentiana macrophylla, assembly GCA_026214975.1. Lineage (NCBI taxonomy): Eukaryota > Viridiplantae > Streptophyta > Magnoliopsida > Gentianales > Gentianaceae > Gentiana > Gentiana macrophylla. Next base: position 24,212,617 of record CM047816.1, on the reverse strand, counting down.
AACTGTCGTGAGACTCTCGAGCGATCGACAAGCTCATCGACATTCTTTGAGTTTGTTAACTCCAAAAGTTTTAAGTGTTAAGTTTATTCACCCCCACCCCTCTAAACTTAACCAAAGCCTTTTCAAGGGACCAAGAACATGCCATGTCTTTCACCCGAGCTGGCTTTACACAAACTCAATGTTGACCCGAGCAGAAGACCAGTTTGGCAAAAGAAAAGACACTTCGCCAAAGAAAGAATGGAGGCAATTGAGAAAGGAGTGAAGAATTTACTCCAAGCTAACATTATCAGGGTGGTGGTTTATCCGGATTGGCTAGCCAACCCAGTATAGGTGAAGAAGCCAGACGGAAGTTGGCGCATGTGCGTTGACTTCACTGATTTAAATAGAGCCTGCCCTAAGGGCTGCTATCCACTTCCTAAAATCGACAGGCTAGTTGACTCAACTGTGGGTTTTGAGATATTCGCATTTCTGGACGCATACAAGGGGTAACATCAAATAGCCATGGACCCTAAAGATGTAGAAAAAAACTGCATTCATAACAGAGTTGAGCACCTACTGCTACATTACTATGCCCTTTGGGCTAAAGAATGCTGGAGCTACATATCAGAGAGCGGTAAACAAGATATTTGACAACCAAATTGAAAGATGCATGGAGGTGTACGTAGATGATCTTTTGATCAAGGGAATGTCTCTTGACCAATACATGCTAGACGTCAGAGAAGTGTTCAGTGTGCTCAAACAAATCAGATGAAGCTCAACCCCAAAAAGTGTACATTTGAGGTCAGGTCGGGTAACTTCCTGGGGTACATGATCTTCAAGAAAGGTATCAGAGCGAATCCAAATAAAATCAAGGCATTGAGTCTTATGCCACCCCCAAAGAGCATTAAAGAGGTACAAAGGCTGACATGGTGTATGGCCGCCCTAAACAGATTTATGTCCAGATCGACACAGCGTGCCTTACTTTTTTTTCAAAGTTTTAAGAAAGAAAAGTCCCTTCTAGTGGAATGAGGATAGCCAAAAAGTATTCAAAGACCACAAGGCCTACTTAGCTGAACTGCCGACTTTGACCTCTCCTCAGGAGGGAGAAACTTTGTTTATATACCTAGCAGTTTGTGAAGAAGCAATCAGTGTGGTCCTGATCAGAGATGATGACAATATGCAGAAACCAATCTTCTATGTGAGTAGTGCTCTACATGGACCTGAAGTCAGATACACTAATGCAGAGAAGTTAGCATTGGAATTAGTGCATGCTTCGAGAAAGTTGAGGCCGTATTTCCAAGCACATCCGATAACTGTGGTAACATATCAGCCTTTACGGAAAATATGGGCTCAGCCAGACACATTAGGACGATTAGCGAAGTGGGTCATAGAGCTTGCAGAGTATGACCTTGACTTCCAACCTCGAACTGCGGTGAAAGCTCAGGCTTTAGCAGACTTTTTAGCTGAGGGAATCTCAGTGGACGTTGAGAAAGATCAACCGACCACACAAGTTGAGTTATGGACCCTGTATATGGATGGGGCAGCAGGGAAAGAAGGAGTAAGGGCAGGCCTTCTACTCATAAGTCCAAAAGGAGAAGAATTTCCTTATGCCTTGCGTTTCCAATTCAAGGCCACAAATAATGAAGCTGAATATGAGGCTCGGATCACCGGGCTCTGACTAGCCAGCAAGCTCGGTGCTATCAATCTACGAGTGTTCAGCGACTCCCAACTGGTAGTGAATCATGTCAAAGGGGAATATGAAGTAAAGGAAGAACCAATGAAGAAGTACTTGTCTGTGGCCCAAGCATTACTCAAGAACTTCAGGTCAGTCCAGATAGAGCAGGTCTCTCGATCTCAGAACAAGCGAGTTGATGCCCTTTCAAAGTTGGCCTTTAATTTCTTCTCAGATAAAAAGTCTTGGTAGAGCAGCTCGCTGAACGGAGCTATATCCAGAATGAAGGCCAACCAGTAACTCAACAAGCTACATGGATGGGCCCTATTATGTCCTATCTCAAACATGACATCCTACCAGCTGATAAGTCTCAGGCCCGTAGGATGAAGCTCTTAGCAGGCATGTATTCTCTTTTTAAAGAAGTTCTTTATAGACGATCTTTCGTATCACCTTGGCTCAGGTGTGCTTCAAAGGAGGAAGGGAATTATCTCCTTAGAGAAATTCATCTTGGCATTTGTGGAAATCATGTGGGGGCACGAACCCTGGCAAGGAAGTGTCGCATGTTTGGGTATTATTGGCCCACCATGCAAAGTGATGCAAACGAGCTGGTCCTGAAGTGATAGTCATGTCAGGTACATGATAACTTATCTCATCAACCTTCCCAAGAAATGGTTCTTATAGTCTCTTCCTAGCCCATTTATCAATGGGTTGTGGACCTGGTCGGGTCGCTCCCCTGATCCCAGGTAATCTCAGGTTCCTTGTTGTAGCAGTAGACTATTTTACCAAGTGGGTAGAAGCTGAAGCTCTAACTACCATCACTGCAAAAGCTATTCAAAAGTTTTTGTGGAAAAACATAGTCTGCATATACAGCATACCAAAGGCTCTGATCTTAGACAATGGAACTCAATTTGACGACAGGACAGTCATATCATGGTGTGCCAATCTGGGAATCACCCAACATTTTACCTCTGTTGGCCACCCACAAGCTAATAGGCAAGTTGAACAAACAAACAGGCATGTCAAGATCGGTTAAAAAAGAGACTAGAAGAGGAAGGAGAGAATTGGGTGGAATATTTGCCCAACATACTTTGGGCGTATAGGACTACACCAAACACAGCTACATGTGAAACACCTTTCTCACTAGCCTATGGAAGTAAGGCAGTCATCCAAGCAGATATTGGCCTCCCCTCCCCAAGGTTAGAACTTTACACGCACACGATCAAGAATCTGAACTCAGGCATTCTAAAGACGATTTGGAAGAAGCCAGAAAGGTGGCCTACATTAGAATGACCAAGTACAAACAAAGGATATCTCAGAACTAAAACTCCAGGGTCAAACACTCTTATTTTAAAGAAGGAGATCTGGTACTGAGAAGGAATGAAGTTAGCAGACAAGGTCCTCATGGAAAGCTCGACCCGAACTGGAAAAAGACCGTACAAGATAGTCCACGGGAAAGGAGCATACCAACTAGCTGATGCGAGCGGCAGGACCATACGTCGAAGCTGGAACGCCAACAACTTGCGCAACATTTATGTCTAGGACAGGTGCCAGACTTGCATTATTTTCTTTTCAGTCTTGTTTATTTCAATAAGATGTAATCAGACATCAAAGCATTTTACTAAAATTTTCTTTTTATAAGTACAACACTGTTAATATATAACCCTTAAAGGGAAATTTCGAACTGAGTACTGCAGGTCAGACTCAGAAATTTTGCAAAGGACAAACTTCCCATGTCTACAGGTTAGGATAAATTTCGAACTGAGTACTGCAGGTCAGACTTAGAAAGTTTGCAAAGGACAAACTTCCTAAGTCTGCAGGTCAGGCTAAATTTCGAACTGGTACTGCAAGTCAGACTTAGAGAGTTTGCAAAGGACAAACTTCCTAAGTCTGCAGGTCAAGCTAAATTTCGAACTGAGTACTGCAGGTCAGACTCAGAAAGTTTGCAAAGGACAAACTTCCCAAGTCTGCAGTCAGGCTAAATTTTGAAGGCCAGTCTCGCAGTCGACTCGAAAAGTTTGCAAAGGACAAATTCCCAAGAAGGTCAAAGCTAAATTTCAAATCGAGTCTGCGAGTCGATTCAAAAGTTTGAAAAGGACAAACTTCCAAAGTCTGTAGGTCAGGCTAAATTTTGAACCCGAAAATGCGCAGTCGACTCGAGAGAGTTTGCAAAGGACAAACTTCCCAAGTTTGCAGGATAGGGTAAATTTTGAACTGAGTACTGCAGGTCAGACTCAGAGACTTTGCAAAGGACAAACTCCCCAAGTCTGCAGGTCAGGCTAAATTTCAAAATGAGTACTGCAGGTCAGACTCAGAGAGTTTGCAAAGGACAAACTCCCCAAGTCTGCAGGTCAGGCCATCATCAAACGACAAAAAGTAAACAAAGATTACAATTAAAAACCATGTATGTCATCCAATACAAGGAGTAATGCATGCCATATGGGGAGGCAAAGGGTACCAGGTAAGTACTCAAACTCAAAATAGAAATTAAAGTAGAATTGCTTAATAAAAATGTAGTGGACAGAGCACCACAAATATCGGGAAAATGTACAAGTTTTCAAATGTTAGAGTACAACATAGAAGTCATTTTTCAGCAGCTGGATTATGCTGCTCTGCTGAAGGGGCCGGCTTAGTACTCTGTGAGGCAGGACGGTGTTTATTATACTTAGCTCCAATGTCCTCGCCTTCCTTAACCTCCCTTAGCTGGTCATCATAGATCATGCCCGCACCTACCTTGTACATCGTTTGATAGTGGGGAAGGTCGGGAATAACCAGGTCGACATGCTGCTCTTTGGCTTCATCAGCTCCAGAAGTATAGCCATACTGCATAACGGGGCCTAACAAATCCTTCAAAGTCTCAGCAAAGTGTCTAGAGGACTTATACTCATGAACGGCTTAAGCATTCTGAGCAGGAATAAAGGCTTCCAAAGCATCCCTCTCGGCCCGGAGTTTAACTAAGGGTTGCCCTAGCTCAGAGTTTTCCCTGGTATACTTGCCAAACACAGCTTGAAGCTCAGTGGTATACCGAGTCCTGGTCTGCTCGAGCTCAGCGTCACGAGCTCTGAGCTGCTCTTTCATAGCCTTGATTTCTTCATCTTTTGATTTGGAAGCATCCCTGTGCTTCTTGTGGCTTTCCCGTAGCTCTGCCAAAGTCTTCTTCAGAGCTTATTTAATTGCTGAGGACTCGGCGAGTCTCTTGCCTGACTTGGGCACCCTGCAAAAGCAATACGCATGCCGTAAGGGAAATGTATTAGCCAAAGGAAAGAAGGCTAGATAAAATAAAAGGACTTACAACAGCGGCGCCTGACGGGCTATTTCTAGACTATAACAATCCTTACCGGCAGTGTACCGGGTCAAATTGTAGTGCTAGTATGGTGAGTCAGGTGTCGAATCCTCAAGGAACGTGGTAATTCTTTTAAGTGTGGTTAAACACCAAAGAACTATTATTAACTCGATCTAAATCGCTGGTTTATCATACGAGTCACTACTATACTAATAAACAGAAAATAAATGCATAAATTAAAACTAAACTAATATAATATATATAAATACATAAATATATATAGTAATACATAAATAGTAATATATATATATATATATATATATATATATATATATATATATATATATATATATATATATATATATATATATATATATATATATATATACCAATATATTAAATACTAATAATTATTATAGAACTAGCCAAGATATATGTAATTGAATTATTCAATCTTTTAGTTTAATGGATGTGCTCGTTCTTCCTTTTATTAGGTCCAATTGAATATGTGAAACGGTGCACTCCTCAAACTCAACAGCTTCCTCTCACGAAAGGCATTTAAATCGTCATATGTCTCATCAACTGTCCAATGTCATCCAAAAGATTGGGTACTCCGTTTTGTCATGCGGTCAATGTTAAGGATCTTGATCAGAATGGGTGAATTAACGTAATTAGATATCGAGTACAGATAATTTCAAGAAGTGTTTCTCTTTTCAAAAAAATAAAACAATTCTACCCCCGGGTAGGAAATAGGATTCCGTTGTCACGTTTTCACTCTGCCATTTTTACCCTCCGGTTTTTCTACCTTTTTCTCATATCCTAACTTCACCGTTTAGTTCGTCATTAGGTTATGGTGCGATTCATATTGGTTAATTACGTCAATACGAATATTTTCAATACATTTCAAGTAGAAAAAGATTCATCAAATTCAATTTTAATCAATTTTAGTTATAGTCATCATCCATTTTACCAAAAAGATCGAAATATTTCAATTACATATCTTGGCTAGTTATAGATTTAGCCTACTAACATTATAAAGAAAAACATAAAAACAACAAACATAAAACTTTAGAATATTACCAGGTTACAATGCTGATTTAGAGGCCGTATTCTCCGGAAATTACAACAACTTCTTCAACATCGAACCCCCGATAACCGTCCAAGCATTACAACGATACTACGGCTTCTACGTTATTTATGGCATAATGCCTACTAATATATTCATTACTACTACTAATTTAAGAGATTAGAAGATATATATAAGCTAGTATATATATATATTGGTACCCTTTGGTCATCTCTGCATGAATGCCCTATTTATAGGCAATTTAGGTCAAGCGGATCGATCCGAGAAAGAAGCCGGATCGATCCGGGAATAAAATAAATTATCCCATAGGCTTATCCTCTGCAAAACCATATGCTAATCATCATTACTTCCTTATCAGATAAGCCGGATCGATCCGGGGTTAATCCGGATTGATCCGGGTAGCATTTTTCCAAATCTTGATCTGAAACTTGATAAAATCATAACTTGAGCCCTGGATCTCCAAATGACATAATTCAAAAAGCGTTGGAAAGATCTTTAAAATATCTATAACTTTCATGAAGGACTCTTCTTCAGAAAATGCCTTTTTGATGGGCCATTTGTTCGTTGAAGATATAATTCGATAATAATACTACGAATTGATGATCCACTTGAATTCTTAATCTCGTGGCACTTCCTTACTTCCTTCAAAAGACATGTTTAAACTTCAAAAAGTGTTGTCACTCGGGGTTTTGGTTTATCTAAAAATCTACAATAAAACATCAATAATACCCACGTAAATCTGACACGACACTCCGGTTACTAAACCGGTACAAAATTTATAACTTTTTATTATTTTTACTAGATTTTTATATTATTTTAGACTTATTCATAACTATTGATATCACATAAGATTATCGTTATAATTTCTTATATTTTATATAGAAAGAGTTGATAAAATATATAAAATATCGTAATTTTTATCATATAAATGTTATACATCAGCGCCCCTAACTTGATGGAGCTCTATCCTCAGTAAGGTCCTCGATGTCGCGAACAGGATGAGACTCATACCTTCTCTTCTTGGATCTGCCCCTTTGGGGGGTATCAATGGTTATAACATGGTTCCTTCTCCTGAGTCCGACCTCCTCCTCCTTTTCCTCATCACCTTGCACACCCGTATTCAGTTCCGAAAGGCCAACTCCTTCTAGTGCAGGTAGAGAAGAAGACCCGGGTACATCCTTGGGATGTTCGGATAAACTTTGAGCTGACGAGAAGTTCAGCACGGTACCCACATCTCAGGTAGCAAGCAGCTCAACACTCTCTATCCTCTCAGACCCCTGATCAGGCTCATTTTGGCCACCACTGGGAACTTCCTCTTCGAAGACATCAGCCAAAAGTTCAGCAAAGTTAGACACTGCATAACATAAAACAAGATAAGGTCAGCATAAGAGTACTCATAGTAGGAAACCAAAATTAATAAAATATATAAGAATCCTACAAGTTTTGTAATCTTCTTCGCTCATCTCAACATAAGGAAACGGACCGGACATGGACAACTTAGCGTCATCGACCAACTCAGAAGAGTACTTCCTTACTCCAAGACTGATACCACACTCTCTAATATCCTTTAACAGTTTTTTATCGACGTCGATAGGTCGGGGGTCGCTACCAAGGTCATTAGAGTTCCATCGGCCCAAATCGATCGCCACATCTTTACGGATAAATAAAAAACGGCGCTTCCAGTCTTTATAAGAGGACTCTCCCTTACTTAGAATGGGAACGTCGTTCATAAAATCCCCCCGACGAGAGAAGCAGTACATCCCAGGGAGTCCTTTACCAGTTTACACTGATAAAATGACCTGAAGTATTCCACTTTGAAAGGAATACAGACGCATTTGCACCAAATCGTAAAGCCTAAAATTGCTCTTATGCCGTTAGGAGCAATCTGAGTGATTCTTAACCCGTAGTGCCCTAGAACTGCCAAAAGGGTAGGCAGAAGTGGACTCTTAAGCCACAGTCAAACTGTTCCTTATACACGGCACAGTACCCCTCCGGGGCCTGGTAAGCATAAGTGCTGGAAGGAGGAGCCTGGGGGTCGTACCGCCTAGTGTCTATAGCATACTTCTTACAGATAGAGGCCACTGTGCCCTTAGTCAACCTTGAATCAATACCGTGGCAGACGGCCTGAGATCTCAAAGCCATGTGTGCTTTTAAGTTCAAGACGAACTTAGAAGTTCCAGAAGAGGGAGGAGGACCAGAATATGTAGGATCAAATCGGGGGGCTAGAATGAGGTGCTCAAATCCCCTACGATTGATTAAGGGTTTGGGAACAGGGTCTCCGCCGGTGGAAGAACAGGGTTCTCAGAATCAACCTTAAAATTAGAATTTTCACTTTCCGACTCTGGCTCAGACTCAAACAAAGATTCAATTGAACTGTCTGTAAGAACTATTGGCTCACTCATCAACAATAAAGGAATTAAAAATGGGGAAAAAAACCGCAGAAAGCTTACTTGTTTTTTAAGAGGTTGAAGATTGGAATGGCAACCGGGCAGACTTCAATCTCGGATTTAAATGAAATGTTGTAATGTCTGAAGAGGCATGACAAGACCAAAGGGGTTATAAGTCCCAAAAGTTGTATGGGGAAAACAACCCCATCATTAAGGCGCATATAGAAACGCTTCATTTTTCGTGCCTGTCATAACAGAGTGATGACGGCAATGCAACCACGTGGTAAGGCAAACCCTAACTCTGTGAAGTAGCCGAGCTGCACTCCACCAAAGTCAGATGTACCCCACTCTGAAGGAGTCTGGTCAGACCTAGGGGGCTTATGACGCTGGTCAGAGTAGGCATTCCCACGTGTCATTTAGAGAATGGTCGTGTAATAAATAAAGGAGGAGAAGAGTAATGTTTAAACAAGCCTAACCCTAGGTGGGAGGTCTGCACTGTCCCTCCCGATTTGACCACCGCAGGACGGCTCGGTCATAAAGGAGGACAGGACACCAGCTAGGTCGAGACGACCTGGGGAGCCCAACGCAGGACGTCTGGAGCTTCCCTTATTTCGATATTCGAACATGTGACTATATAGTAGGATAAACATGGAAAGAATTCCATTATTATAGGACGCTGATGCTGTCAATCAAATATCATTATAATTATCCATAAATTAAAAGGATTTGTACGCGTTAATCCTTAGAGGCTAGGAAATAAATCCTAGGTGCTTGCAGGACAAGAAATAGGGTGAGACGCCCACTATATAAATAAACTTTAAGAAACTATAAAAGACTTGATTCCAATTACATACATTGGATACGTAGGCAATTTGAGAGACATAACTCTCAGACTCAGTCTAAAACAAACCAAAATCACCATCCCCATTGTTCTGTGTTCTTGATAAGTCGTTCCAAGTGTTAGCTAGGCCCGGATTATTGAAGGGACAATATCCGACATCGTCATACCCTTTTTAAAACACTTTCTGACCTGACCCATTCTCAACCGAGTTCAATTTTTAGCATCGTATGGATCCTGGGTCTTGTTGATAGTTAGCATCGTATGGATCCTGGGTCTTGTTGATATTTTAAATATTTTCATGTTCGATTCTCAACCGAGTTCAATTTTTAGCATCGTATGGATCCTGGGTCTTGTTGATATTTTTAGCATCGTATGGATCCTGGGTCTTGTTGATTTTTAAATATTTTCCTGTTCGATCTTAATTAAGTTAATGTAGAAATCTAAGCCCAAGCCTATATAAGAGGAGAGACATCATCCCCAAAATCTAGGTTATAAGGTAATGGTAGTACATCTCTTAATATGGTGGGTGATACAATAACAAGTGTCCAATGTGGGACAACTTTAACGGTTAATGTTACAGTCCAACAAACACTAATAAAAGAAAGAAATAGTAAACGCGTTTATTAATTTGAAAAATTCTAATAGCCGGCCTTTAAATCAGATGCTTTCATGCAATTAGTAAAACAAAATCTTTAAAGCTATAAATTGCGTTGTGGATGCAAATTATTGTGTAGGAAATAGAGATCAGAAGAGGCTCTTTTCAACTGTCAGTCATTATGTTTTTCGCCCCTCGAGTCGTCATCTTCTCCATACTGATCACAATCTCAGTTTTTTTCATTTGTGTTGACGTCGTGTTTACTGATGCCTCCAAACTGTCTAATAATCGTGAAAGCATCCGTCAGCATGCTGCCGTACGTCACTCAGCCACCATCAGTGTCTCCGGTGATGAACGTAATATATATACTGCAGTATCTTAATTAGTTAATTAATTAACCATTGCGACATTAATTGTAATATTATTAAAATAACCATGCATCTGACATTTGTTATGTAGAAAATGCAGGTTTAGGCAAAAATAAGCTACATTCTGATTCATCATCATCAGGCTCAGCAGCAGGATTCAGAAGAAGCAAGAAGTTCCTAAATGATAAGGAAAAATGTGATGAAATACAAGAGTCATGCCCTGATAACGCATTCTGCATAAACCGTGGTGGTAAAGATTGTCACTGTGATCTTCTCTATGATAGTATATGTGTTTATGTTGAATCACCTGATCATGAATCCGAAGAAGCTGATGATCAACCCGAGACTTAATTCCAATTCCAGCTATATATCTAGCTGCAGGGTGTGGGGCGTGGCCGGCCGGCTGCTAAAACTTACTTTTGTTAATTGGAGTCGTCATATATATGCAATTTCAGTGTTGGAGACACTTCAAATCTCTTTCGTTAGTTAGACGTTAACTAATTAATACGAATAATTAAATGTCTTTTAAGTAATTAATCACCGGGCCGGCCACGTAACACACCCTGCTGCATGCTTGATGCTTTTCATTGATATTAATATCCTTTGAGTTTGGACTTTGGACCCAATTAAGTGCTAGTGTGATGATGTTTGTGGAGTTTGTTTTGTGAGAAAACTCGTTTGTGGCGAAAGGAGTAAAATTTTCACTTATGTGTCGTAATATGTATTTCATTATGTTTTGTAATGTTCTTAATTGGAGTGTTATATGAAAGTGCATGGTTTCAAATTCTAATGCTTAATTCCTCCAACAACAAAAAAAAAAAAAAAAAACTAAATTAAATTCTAATGCTAAATTTAGCGTGTATTTGCTTTGAATATAACTTCATAAGTTTAATTGTTCCGACTCTTTTCATGCGTCTTTTGTGAATTTTTATATGAGAAATGTTTATGCCGCAACAAAATTTACGCAATAAGCGTCGCAACACCTATTTTTTATTTGAGAACTCAACATTTTATTAAGCTTTCTCTGCCAAAGCGGCACAAATTGCATTAGGGGGAGGGGATGAACCCCAAGCCACACTACCAACATAACTAAGGCCTTCCTTTGCTAAGAGATGTGTTGGAAAATTTCCTCCCCTCTTAACAAAAGTGAATTTATCGTGAGAAAAATATTGTAAAAAAACATCGACACTTGTCAATTATGTTTTCAAGGTGGGACAAATCTTCTGTATCATTTGTCATCTTGTTTATAACCGTTAACGAATCACCTTCAAAAATGACATTGAAAAAACCCTCGTAGCATGGTACATTGCTAGTGCCTCTCCGATAATCGCATTGTATCCTCCCTCCAACTTTTTTGAGAAAGCACGCAAAATATTTCCATTGCTATCACGAGCTAGGACTCCCACAGAAACCTTACGGTCTTTGACAGCTGCATCCATATTTATTTTGACAATCCCCGATGGAGGAGGTTTCCAAACTGTTTTGTGTTGCGTAGGGAGGACATTAGAATTTCTTGCGGCATTAATAGCCTCAAAATATTTTGACAACACATTTTAACACCATTCATTTTTATAGGCCCCAAATGAATCAATAGGTCCCACATCAAAATCAATTATCCAAAAGTGTGTTGTGACACTTGTTGTACACATTTTTATTGTGACATTATCACTACTTTTTTTATTTTATTTTTTGAAGAGCACTACTTTTTTTAAGTTGTCCAAAAAGAGTTGGGTTAAAGCATTAAATCTCATTAAAGTATGCAATTTTTACATTCATACCATTGTGGTTTAATTTATTATGTATTGTTGTTACATATTTAGATTCAGTGTCTCTACCTTTTACTAAGTATTTTTATACTTATCCGTTTGTTATTGTTTACCCACCCCGAAAAGGTGGTATGTTGTAGGTTGGGTTCGGGATCGCTAAGGCGTGCTTCCCGAAATTTGTTGTTGTTGAAGTTATCTTCCTTTAAATCTCTTGTACTTTGGGTATAGAATCATCCTTATCTTTTGTATTGGATTGAGATAGTAGTACTTTCTGGTTGTAATTATAAGAGTCGTAATGAGGGGCAGTGCCACTAGTACATGGTATGATGTCAAACTTACGTGTATAATTGATTAATTTTACTTATATGCATGCCAGACATTTTTTTCCGGATAAATACATGATATCTAAAAACGGGACGTCACAAAAAATCTTCATTAGTGCACTTGTATTGCAGTTGGAAATGTTGAATTTGCATGTGTCCCAACTTCAAACAAACATATTCTAGAAAAACAGATAATACTACTTCAACAAGAACTCAAGCTGCCTTACATTCATCAATCACCTAAACATTCTAACATGTATACAATGTCGATCGAATACACCCTATGATTACTCGTTTTTTTGTACAACCAGAAATACCCCCGATTCCAACCTTTAGAGGCAAACCTCGCCTCTTACAGCATCTGAAGCCATTATAATTCCGTTAACAAGCTGTAAAAGCTATTTCCGGCAAACAATGGTGTATAGAGATAATAGAAACCATGAAAACTGCAGCTAAACCTGTTCTGGAGAAACAATGACGTTAAGGCTTCCAACCCAATGCACGCAGATTAGCCGTTTTCAATTCAATGTGTTTGCCAATCCTGCCATCGAGAGTCATTATCAACATTAAAAGCAAGTATATGAAAAAAAATTAGATACAACACAAGCCCAAAGCTGAACTGAGACTAGTAAAAAGAAAAATCACTAGGGTCCCACTCTTTTTACTGGTAGAGTGAGGCAATATGTAGAGCTTCTCTTTTTTACTTGTGGAGTGAGAAAATATGTCATGAAACAACTAACAAGTGATAAAAATTGCCAAAAGCATTATTTTGGATAGGAAATTGGTGAAGAAGGAAGGTTAAATAACACTCGGATTGATGGTTTTTTTTTTTTTGAAGGAAAAATGATGCTCAAGATTGAAACTAGCTAAAGCTAAGGTACGGTTTGAAGGTCAATCTGTAATGCAATTTGGGTGGAGTCATAGACAAAGGTCTGAATCTGAAGGAATGAAAAGGACGGCTTCACTTGACTGATTTTGGTTGATGATCTACATTAATGCCGATCCTAGTGTTCGATGGAGAGGAGAGTTAATTTAGTACATGGATGAAATAAGGATTGCATACGCCGCAGAGTGTAGACAGTACGGATACCTAACAAACCCTCCTAAAAGGGCTTTTATATGCCTAAGTTTCATGTGCATCACAAGTACACTTGAGCTAATTAGTTTCCGATTTAGGGCAAAGAACACTCACGAGTCACGACCCTAACTAGCACTCATGTAATAAACATAGTGGGGGCAGCTCAATTATAGGGTCAAATTTTTTGCAAAAAAAAGAAAGAAAAAGAGTAATGGTAGAAAATGCAAATACCCCAGGGAATGTGGACAGGCTTTACCAGTAACTAGCATAGCCTAGCTAAAAACTACAGCAGTTATGGTCAAACAAGTTCTCAAGTAGATCGTACGATTTTCAGCTATAGACATAGCAGCAGATGAACTCTTGGATTCTAGCCAAATAAAACATAAAACCCTTCTCTTATGCTAATAAGAGCACCCTCAGTCTGAAGGCTGACCGTTAAACATAGACTATGTAGCATTTGCCTGTTAATGTAGATACAAGGTTTTACAGCCGTGTGTTCCCATATAAAGCTCTTTTTTATGTAATGTAACATCACTAAAGAAAGATGGATGCAAGATAATTTTGACACATTGCTCCCCAGTATCAGTCAACAAAATATGATTTAGCTAGGGAATAGAAAAACAAAAAAAATGGGAAATCAAGGGGTGAAATTTTTGAAGGAGATACATAATTCTGAAGAAAGACTAGCTTGCAAACTCAAAATAAATAGGGACATGCTTATACTCTAAAGGGACTGCAGAAAAGTAAAGAGACAAGGTAACTAAAATCAAAATCTTCTAAAAAGAAAAAGGAACAAGTATCGGAAAAACTTACCCTAAATCTGATGGAAGCCTGAAACCACCAATGCGAACACGCTTTAATGCGTAAATCTGAAAGGACCAAAAAAATTAGAAGAAAATATTGATGAGCCATCCGATAACAACCAAATCATAACAAAGTAGGTCAAATAAGAGTCAACACTTAAAAACAATTGGCCTACGCCACAAGACTAAAATAAGATCCGGAGGGTATTGATCACTGATGGATACAAATGGAATATATACAACACCTACGTCAACAACAATATAATGAACTCTTGGTCTGGTTACTAAAAGAGTTGGAAGATTGTATAATTTCAAATTTAAATCTTAATTTTCTTTGCTTCTTTTCGCAGGAAACTATTATTTCAAGTTTCAGAGAACAATTATAAACATATAATTGGAATTACCTACTTATTCATTTACATACCAGTGGAAACGTTATTAAAAACAAAATGATATAGTTATTTTACAGTTTACATCGTCACTTACACTGATTAAAAAGGGAGAAAAGAAGCAAAACAAAAAGCATTAGCAGAAAAGCAAATGACATACTAAAATGGACATCTCATATATATACCTGAAGGCCAGCATGTTTTACGATTTCCCTTACTTCATGGTTTCTTCCGTCATGAACCTGCACCATTTAGAGAAATGATATTGACTTAATAATTGTCCAAACAATGAGTAGAATGCCAGAGAGAACAACTCTACTACATAGGAATAATTTCTCCAAATGAATGGATCATATGTTTGGTTATTACAGCGGAAAAAAGAGATGCAAATCTAGCAACAAACACATCTCACTAAGGTTCATTGATTCCAATGAGCCACTATGTAACCTCAGGTGCTAAAAGCAATATCTGTAATCGTTTAAAGCGGAGCTCGCTAAAAGCATATGAAAACCATTTCGGATGTGTAGGTTTGAGGGGAGAAAAGAGATTTTTTTTTGCAGCACAGAATGGGTATTCCACCATTCAATGAAAAGACTTAAGAAAAAAATTGATTGATATGTTTCTTGGTTCAGAAGTCTGGACAAAATTACGAAGAAAGAAAACTGTACCACAATTTTAACTCTTGGTCTTGATATATCTGGCTGTTGTGGTAAAAGCTCTACAGCATCAGGAACGATCGAACACCTTCCACAACAGTTCCTTCGCCAATAGCAATTAATTGCGATTTACTGATTGAACCATCTATAGTTGCAATATATCTAAAATAGTAAATGTGAAGTATGAGAATTGATTACATATCACAATACGGAAAAATACAGAAGCCCCAAAAACCACACTTAAATGAGAGGAGATGAAAAAGAAAAGGCCACTGAAAGATAGATCTCCACCTAGCAAGCAGAGTACTGCAAGGACTCCACGAGGTAGAAAAGGAATGTGGCAATGAATGAGTTACAATTTCAAGGCAAACCATAAAAATGAATTAGTTGATAACATATTAACACATCCGAACACTCAACCTTTTGGAGGATTGGAAGTTAAGAACTCAAATGCACCACTTAATGTGAAGTTCAAGCAAATGATTTGCTAACACAGAACAACCAACAAACACTACTTCTAGGAAACTATGAACATTGGCAGTTGGTGGCAAAAGAACTTATATACTCTAATCACTGTCCCCAAACCCACAACTAGAAAATGGATCTCACACAAGGCAGGTGCTTTCAGGTTATGCGTAATCTATACATTGAAACACTATACAAGGCCTTCAACACCTAATAAGAATTGGAAAGCTTGAGCAACAAAAAAACAGGCTTGGAGCAACAGTAAATTGGTTGCGGGGCTCCATGTAGAAAACAAATATGCAGAATAAATTAGAGATACTGCAGAATCTCAAAGAAATGCCATAAAAGAGACTTACTCCTTCGAGACATTAGACGAAGGATGTGTGAGCTTTTGTGCGAACTCCCCTAGACCAGAAAAGTTAATTAAAAACCAGCATCTTTCCAGTCACTATAAAGTAGTATCTAAGTTGGCAACCATGAATCTATCTGAGACGTACCATCATTTGTCACAATGATTAATCCTGATGTGGCAACATCAAGACGCCCAACAGTAAATAACCGTGGCTTTGGTAGACCTGGATTCCGCTTATCCTGAAAACAATGCCATGTAACATAAAGGCTTAGGCAAGAAATTTTTAACAGACCTAAGGATGATAGAGTAGCAGATGTGAAAAACAGGACAACAACTTTGATAAACGCAGTAGCTCTTACCCAACTCTTCATATAATCCTCAAACAAAGAGACAACTGACTTCTTCTCTTCTTCACCACATGAGCAAATGTACCTAGCACATTATAAACGATTTTCTTAACGCAAGTGGCTTCAGAAATTCAAGCTCTGAGGAAGACTCTAAGGAAAAGGACAAATACACAAAAAAGAGGGAAAAATGACAGACCCTTTTGGCTTGTTCAGAGCAAAATAGACTTTGGGAGGAAGTTTTTTGGACAAGCGGTTCCCATTAACATAAATCATATCCCTTCTGGGATCAACTTTAGTCTGCAATATGCATTAATAACCATAAGAAAATCACCATTATACTAACTGGAACTCTAATTCCGGAAACACGAGAAAAGGAAGCTAATGCAGACACATTCAAACAAATTGTTGCAGTAAAACTAACCTGTGGAGTAGTACAGACGGAACCATTAACAGTAACTTTGCCTCCAAAAATCAACTCTTCACTGCTTCTCCTAGATGCAACTATAAAATAAAATCATGTAACATCCACTGTCTCATTATAACTCTGTTTAAGTGTAAACATAATTTCAATTCAAAATTTGAGTGCTATGTAATGAACCCTGATTGAGTTTCACTAGTCGTGTTCGGTGTTTCCATTTGAAAATAAAAAAAACAAACACAACGTGGTAGAAAGTGAAAATCTTCTTACCTCCAGCAGCAGCTAAGACCTTGGAAAGACGCTGCTCAGGAGAATCCCTAAAATTCTCATTGTAAAAGCGTCGAGCAGCCTTGGAGAGCTTTGGAGCAGCAGTGGGAGTGGAGTGCTTAGCTTTAGCATCTTTCTCCTTCTTCTTCTTACCAGTATTCGCATTAG
Source organism: Gentiana macrophylla (assembly GCA_026214975.1). NCBI lineage: Eukaryota > Viridiplantae > Streptophyta > Magnoliopsida > Gentianales > Gentianaceae > Gentiana > Gentiana macrophylla. Next base: position 24,195,376 of record CM047816.1, on the reverse strand, counting down.
CCATTGCCTGGAGTAAACGAGCAGGAGGTGTGGTTTGAAGAGTAAGGTTGCCGTTCTCGTCGCGGACAATCCATGGTATGTAGAACTCTTCTCCTGATTCATCAGTAGTATCATCATCTGAGCTGGAAGTTAAGGTTTGAGAGGGCTCAAGTAGGGGTTTTAACTTTGGCTTCGGCTTCGGTTTCGGAGGAGCAAATGTAATGTTGAATTCGGTGGTGGTTGAGGATGAAGCCGGAGAGAGTGAGGCTGAAATGAGGGTGCGGATATGGCGGTGAGTTGTGATGAATTTTGGCTTTGAGAGGTTGAGTGTGGTGAATGCGGCGGAGGCTGCCGCAACGGCGGCAATGGCAGCCATATGCGGTGGCACTTGGTGGTAGTCAGTTGGAACTTTTGTGACGTTTCGTACGGATGATGCGGAGCCGGAGGGAAATTTAACGTGTATTTATTTAAGTAGACTAGTAGCTTTAATTTTCTTTTCTCAAAGACTCCGGTAACCAATTTATCCGACTAATCTGAATTTCGATCCGCATCATACATGCAGAGTATTATTCATGTCCAAAATTAATAAATATGAAACAATCTTTTTCACTTGCAAAAAGATTTAAAAAAAAAAAAAAATCAGACAAAAATTACCATTTTATTAACAATCATCGCAAGCATATCCTTCATTTTCCGATAAATGTGCTTCCGCTTCAGGCTTGTTTTTTTTTTTTTTTCAAACTTTCATAAATTTTTTGATTTAAACTCCGATCATCGAAAATTTTTCACCAAAATTCATTTTTTTTGCTCTTTAATTTGAGCCCTGATACGACACCCTTCCAACGTAAATTTTAAAAGCCAAAAACTATTTGCGTTAACCTGGGCGTTTTCTAAACGATCAGAACTTTTGATTTAAACACCGATCATCAAAATTGTTTCACCAAAGTTCATATTTTTTATCTTCATTTTGAGACTTCATTTGATACCTTTTTGACGTAGTATTTGAAAGCCGAATTTCATCGCAGTTATTTACACTAACACAAGAATAAAGAATACAAGATAAAGAACACGTTTTATTAACAGACAAAATATCACCATTAACATTGCGTAATACAAAAATCAATCACAAAATGGTGGATATCGTAATAAAACAATCTATCAAAGCATTATGGAGATTCAACTCCGGGAATCAAGAGAATAAAAGCTAATACTTATTGAATATAATCAAAAAGCCTGAAGGGGCTAAAACATTCTTCAGTTGTTGAAGACCGTCAACGATATGTTTTTACCATCTATGTAGACCTTTATCCTTCAAACTCAAGCACCACATCAAACTTCATGAAAGATGTATGAAGTAGAAAATGCATTAAATAACAAATAGATCGGCCTCATCAATAGAGAATTTAGCCCTCCATTTTTCTAAAGGCAAAAAAACACAAACATTGTCTCACCATTTGAATCAACAACCTTCAATTACTTCTAGCCAAAACCGCACCACAACAAATAAGGGAATGCAAGGAAAGATTAAAACCAAATAAAGTCACCATCTGCATGCAATAACACCTTTTACGAATAATACATAAATGATATTAATAAAGAATACAACCAATTATGTTTTCCTCTTCAACTTCTCAAAACACTTTTCAAGATCTTAATAACCACAGATAACAAAGACACGCTTGCATTTCTTATCCATTTATGCCTGAAATATCATCATTAGTATGCTTCCCAATGTAAGGGAGGGGGTTTGAAGCACACTACAACCGATTCTTTTTTGGAAAAAAAAAACATTGCAACATTGCATCTTTCGGTATATTTGAACAAAGTAGAAGAACGTAACAACATGAAGTCAATAAAAGTATTTGAAGTTTTTCACCCTGATGGGCCGGCTCCGCCCTCCGGCCCGCCGACCAGAACATGAACCCGAGTGGACCCACCGAATATGGGCAAATGGGGGCTAGAGGAAAGGTATACGGCTAGGCCCCGACGCGAAACATACTTGCTCTGGAGATGGGCTCTGATAACAGGCCCACGATGAGTAGAAGGGCGATGGATCCGTCAGAGATCTTTCTCCCCAATATCTGGAGAGTATGAACTGACTACACACCCAGCCGGATAGGGACACACAACGACCGCACAGGGATCTGCGCCGCCATTGCCTTATCGCGGCCCGGCAAGCCACCATAGATTTAGTTGTACTATGTCCTTAGTTGTAATTATGTTGAACTTAGTCGGTTCTCACCCTATAAATAGGGCTCCATGTACAATTCATAAACTAAGCTAAATATATGCAAAGCAAGGCAAAACTCTGCCCAATTTACTGTGCTCTTTTACTTAAGCATCACCACCACACTCACCTCCACACCACCATATAGCTCCACCGTGAGCCACCACCCTCACACCACAATCACAGCTAGATATTCACCACTACATCACCGCTGAACATCCGTGATAATTTCGATGTTATCACAACCCTGAAACACTTGGTTTTCTGCTCCAAAATCTGATTTTCAGCCTTATTCTTGGCGTATATATAACTGAAAATATCACAACAAATAGTGATATTAACAGTAACACCCCTCAAAACTAGTGTATTAGAAAGCTTAATGCTATGAACCAAATGAACAACACAATCAATCTTCTTTAAAACATCATAGATGCATCCTTAAACCAACCTTTAAACTGTGGGATCACCAATATTATCAACCACAACAGACTTACCATTATTTGTGTTTTCAACAGAAGTATTAGTTTCAGCTCCATGGTTATCAAATGAGTTGACAATGGTAGCTTCAATATCTACCATGGTAGTTTCAATACCTGCCTTGGGATTCCTCTCAACCCAGTTGCCAGAGGAATAGTCCCAGACTCAATACGCGAATTATCAGACTCAATGCGTAGATTTCCAGAATTTTCAGAACTTGAAATGCTAGGAACAGTAACATTAGCAGAAGTAAATACCTTCGAATTAGTCGAATTTGCAACCATGGCTGCCAAAATTTGAACAACAGAGTACCGAGACCAAAAGAAATATAGGTCCAAAATACAACTAAATATCTTGCAATTTGCAGCAACAGCAAAATAAGAAAATAATCACCAAATTAACCAGGTAGTTACAAAATTACATGGCCCCCAAAAGTTAAAGAAAATGTAAAGATATTTTACAATTGCAAAACAAAGGAAGGCTTACATGAAGATCAACCAATTTTTCAAGGATCAGCATATAGCCTACTTGTTGATCATGACGTAATACCCATAAATATAAGACTTATCATAGTTAATAAACACATTTACACCATTCAACGTTGAAAGACCATTTCTACAGCTAACAATTGTGTGATAACAATTCACATAATACACTTTTTCAGTTGTATTTAACTTTTGATTATGATTAGAATTGTATCGATTAAAGAGTCTTAAGTCTAAAAATGCAAGGAAACTTTAGCAATGGCAAATATGTGGTAGTGAAATCTCTTCCACAGGATTCTCTTCTGTTAACTTTATCTAGCTAAAATGTATATAAAAAAATAGCATTTTTTTCCTCAATTTGTTTTACAAAAAACAACAAGATATTGATAGAAAATAAATTGGTAAAAAGAAACACCATTTTTCTACTAGTAAATTGGTAGAGAATGATGAGTAATTATGAACCTTTGAGAATGGAAGTTGGAGACAAAGGAGGAGTATCCAACTGATACAAATTAAGTGCAGGGCCAACAAATCGAAACAAAATCTAACCTCCAATTATGTTAAAATGGAAGCATAAGCAAATTTATTGAGCCAAAAGAGAAGACATTTTCCCCCCACGTACACCTCCATTGCTTTCTCAGCGAAAGTCATGGATTCCCAATCTTTAGGTGGAGGTTTCTTCTTCTCTTTGAATAGTTGCGAATTCTCCTCCAATTACATTCTTCTACGTTTCGATCCTCTTCTGAACCGGATCTCCACCGCACCTGGCGGAATCGGTGGTGCTATAGGTGTGTCCGGTGGAAGTGTCGGTTCCTCTTCTTCGTTGTTGTTGGTTGGGGTTTTGGTATTATTGGTGGTGGAGAGAGAAGCAAAGAGAAAGCCGAATCTTAATCAACAATTCCATGTCTCAGTCCACTCGAATCTTCTCCAGCCAACTCGGCAACCTTGAATTCACAGCCGCCTCTTTGTCTTCATCCAATTCCGCTGATGGAAAAGGAAGCCTGAACACTGCCGAGACATTTGTGTTAGTAGGGTAGTTTAGTTTGAACGAAATTATTTTGTCCTTAAATTAAAAATTAAAAAAACTGGATTAAAATTTATATACACGGGGGAAAGATGACTAAAACCTAATTTTCTCTTTTATTAAATGATCAACAAGCAGAAATTACATCTGGATTTGGAGAAACTCCTCATTCCTTGAAAATTTCGTGGGAACAACTGTAATATTCCGATTTTCGGTAAAGGGTAGACGTGTCATTTTGCGAAAACGAAATATTAATATTCTTTCTTTTATTGGAGTTAAGTGTTGTATTAATTATATATGTATAATTTTCAAATATGTATATAATTAAAGGGAATTTCTGATTTTTGGTAATTAGGGATAAACAAGGAAAAAGGATTAATTTGGAAATTGGTATTTAAAGAAAATTAACACACATTAATCCCATAACCTAGAGTAAATCGTAAAATTAGTTTCACGCTCTCATCTCTGCGCAATTTGGAGAGGATCAAAGGGCTAGAAGAGTTCTTCAATTATCTAAAGAGCGCGCAACCGCTTTGATCGGATTAGAGATTTGGAATCGCCGCGTGAGAAGAGCACCGCTTGGCTATCGGTTAAGTGGGAAGTGCAAAGAGACTTTTCAAGGTCATTTGGCTCGCTTTTTGGTCGCAAATAGGTAAGAGACTCTTCCTATTATCTCAATTATCGCTTATAGGGTTTAGATCATGTTTTAAGGAGCTTTAATATGCTAGAAATATGCGTTTTTCATTGATCAAAGGATCATAGATGCTATGGTACGATTAGATATGTTTTTCTATGATTTACTGTGTTAAATTTGATATGAATTGGGTTAGAAACGGATTAGAAATCGTTAAGGATCGAAAAATCAGGTTTAGGGCATTCTGCGTTGAATGCGTACGCATTGCCTATCAATGCGCATTACCGGACCAGAACTCAACCTATAACTCTCTGTTTGATCAATACGTTCGCATTCTTATGAATGCGTACGCATCCAAAAACCAGAAGCCAAACCTGCTGCCTGCTGCATGAATGCGTGCGCATTGCTCATTGTTGAAACAGAAAGTTTCTAGCAGGTTCAGCAGCAGGGAATGCGTACGCATTCTAGCTAATGCCTACGCATTGCCCCCTGCTTTTACTTAATTGATGTTTAAGCTATGTTGTTCAGTTTTAAACCCTTAATTATGACATGTTAACATTGTATAAATATAAACAAGCCTGAATTGAGCTTCTGATTCATTCAGTTAAAACACCGAATGTACTCTTAAAGGGAGTTGGAGTTCGGATCCGTCAGAAGAGCATGATAGGCTTGTGCTTTGATGAATTAGTATTCATCAATGTCTGTGTAATTGCTAGGCTTTGCTAATGTCTAGTGGTCTAGGAAGAGATTAGTATTTTGTGAGGGAGATTAATTGAAAGCACTTAGGTGTTTAGTTAATCATTCTAATAAAAATACGTACTTGACTAGTACAAGATTAAGCAACATGTCTCTCTTGGATAGGCACCAAGCTATATTGCGATGTGTGTGCTACCTCTGAATGTGGAAGAACCCGTAGGTCAAAAGAACCACAAGTTCGGGGGACTCCACTGAGACGCATATACCATCGTAGTCTACTATTCTGACTTCGTGTGGATATTGGTGTGATCCACTAATATGTTGCAATCGATATCTCCTGGTGGATATACATCGGCGCGTAGTGCCTTGAGTGCGGTTGTAACATAGATAAGTTAAGTAGAAACGTTTAGTCAATTCATGTTGATGGACATGAAATGAACCCCAGATTGAGTCGGTCACACATAAACAACTAAACTTTTAAATATCTTTTCTTTATAAATTGTAATTGTAGTCATAGCTTCTCTTTCTTATTAAGTACGTTGTACTTACCTCAAATGCATGTTTTCTATGTGTTTGGGGGTGAGAAGGTGAACAGGTTGATCAGGGTTACGAGGATGAGTTCGAGGATGACGTTTGACGACGCCTCGTTGAAGATTATTTATTTATTTATATTGTTATCCTTTGTTAGACTGTTGTCAGTACTTTTGGTTTAGATTTTTGGTCTTTCGAGACTTGTAGTACCTTTACTTTCCGTTTGAGAATATCATACGTTCTTTTGGGATTTCGTACTTTCTTTGAATGTAATAAAGTTACATTTCCATCTTTAGATGTTGTTCTCTATTCTTGGATGTTTGGAAATTTTATACCCAGTCTTTTGCTTCCGTTTGCTTTTAATTGATACGACGTAGTAGATGCTTACGTATGAAATGAATTTATTTTTATTTTATACGTGCCGAACGTTCCTTTTCCGGATAAGGACTCGGTGTCCGGGAACGGGGCGTTACAACAACTAGCCCTTTCCAAAAGATGCAGGGGATGATTTCCTAAACGACTTACATAAGAAAATTACAAAGATGAGATAAAACACGACAACTTTATGCAGGCTTAGGAAATCAATTTTTGTATTCCGCCGCTCCAACCCGATTTTCCTAAATTACAATCAGTGTCAGCACTGAACTCTGGTTTCATATTACTATTTCATACGTTCAGTTCCGAGTCTGAACGATTCTGTTTTTAGTGCATGTTTCAAGTTCTGCGCATTTTGATTTGTTAATGATTTTCAACTTCCGCTCTTTGTATGATACGTCTGGTATGTGTTATGCATATATTTGCATTCGTTCACGAGATTCGCACGTGTCGAGTGGCATATGAAAATTTTGATATTGCATGTGGTTCAGGTCGTGACAATATGCCTGTTATGATAAGTTATCATGCCAAAACTTTAAAATTTATACCATTAGAAATCATCCCGTGCATTAGGCCCTCGTTTTCGTCTAGTATATATATATTTCATATATAAATTCATCAACTAATTGAACAATCATTCCTAATAAACAAATTGTGCCAGAAAATAAAATTGCGTATACCATTTTTTATAATTTAATTCTTAATGACTCTAACTTTAAATATCCATAGCATCTATATATCTCGGCAGATTTAGTGTTCAGTGGTAGAAAATTGAAAATTGAAAATTGAAAATTGCTGCGGTTATGACGGCTAAGTCACAACGAGGGATTGACACAATATTTTTCAACTTTTAATCATATCATGTAGGTCCAACATAATCAAAGGTGAAAAGACGTTAGAAAACATACTATGGAAATTCAAGAACCTCTAAATGACTGAATTAACCATCTCTTAATAAGTTGAGAAGAAAAAAAAGTAGTTAATATGATTATCAAAGACTCCTTACGTATGGAAACGTAGAATGATCATAAAAAGCTGGTACGTAGGGAAGATCGAAGGAGTTCGTTTCCCTTGAAATTGCGTTTTGCGTTGCGCTACATATAATTGTAACGAACAAACAACGGAAAGCATCAAAATGTAACAGCAAAACGCAACAAATCTATCAACGCATTAGCAGATCGATCCATGTTTATTGGAAAGCATATATATATAGATCATAGATGAAAACAAAAGTTAAATAGAAGCCACAAAATTAAGATAGTCGGAAATGGAGTGTGTGTGTGTGAGAGAGAGAAGCATTTATTTACTCATTATTATCATCATCTCTTCCCCAAGGATGGATATAGCAAAGCCCAGTGTTCCACTCATCACAGAAGCACCCATCTGGGTTGCATTGCCTCTCAGGGTCAGTAATTGAACATGGTTCCGGACCTCCACACCTCCTCAGCCTTTCCCGCCCGTAAGACGTATTCGGATCCCAAACATCCTCAGACATTCTCCTTTTCAATTTCTCATTCCTTGCAACTGCAACAACTATATATATATATATATAGGAAACATATATCATTTTTAATAATGTGTTAAATTAAATAGAATAAATTGTTTTATAATTAATTAAGAGGGAGAAGAGTAGTATTTGAAATGATAAAATTTATAATTAAGAGTAGAGTATATCATTTTATTTTTATGTACCTTTATTTTACTCTATATATATTGTTAAGGATATTAATCAAGAGTAACTGTGACACGTGTAGGGTGTGAGTAGATGACACTTGTGTCTTTTGTAGTGTTGACAAGTGTCCTAGAGAATCTATTGTAGATTGCATTATGCTAAGTATTTATCTCTGTACTCCTATTCTGTTACAATTGAATGAACCAATTATCTTTCCATAACAATCTCAAGTTGGTATCAAAGCCTTCCCGTGGCCATGTCCATCGCCGTGAAGACACCGGAGGATCCTCGCCCCACCACCCTTTACCACCGCAAGTGAAACTCCACCATCTTCCATCTCTTTTCGTCAATCCCGCTTCTGCTGCTACTATGAGCTCACCACCGACGAGTTTACAGATACCGCCATTGTTAAGGGTGATTTTATACGATTTCTAATGATATATTTTATAATGATTTCTCCACATTTATATAATTTGCATAGAAAATGAGCGTTTAATCGATTTATTGAGCAAGTGAGGTTTTAAACGGTTTAATTGCAAAAGTGGTTGATTTATGTGTTTTATCGTTGGTTTTATATGTGATTACACTTTGCAATGTTTTGATGTCTTGTAGATACATATTTTCGATCTAAAAAATGATTAAAAGATGATAAGGTTCGGATTTTGAGCATTATTATATCAACTCAAGTCATAATTACTAAAATGTATAAGTAGTAGCTTATCTATCTATCCATATATTTATATATATCTTCAAAGGAATAAAAATATTCCTTGGGCCCCATATATTCCTCTTTGTTTTTTGCTTGTCTCTTTGCTTTTTTTCTCTCTCGATGATATCTATGTATATATATATATATATATATATATATATATATATATATATATATATATATATATACATATACTTGCATCTTTATTAAACTGCTTGTTGTCGTAAATACTCGTAGTTCGCTTTGTGTTCGTGTAAAAGATAAGAATTATCATGAGACGGAACTAAAGATCAATCACGAGACGAGAGTTTTGCCTGATCAAGCAAGAAAAATCTAAGAGGGACAAAGAGAATATTTGGGGGGACAAAGAGAATATTTTGAGACAAAGAGAATATTTGATGAAGAATGCATGTTTTAGAATCCTAAAAGATGGATTTTGAGGAAGAGAAGAAGATGCTACGAGTTTACGAGTTAAAGGATCAATTTTGTCCAACGAGCCTTCTACCAGTAACTCTGTTTTCGATGGAAATTTGACCTGACTTAGAGGCATTTTCAGGGGACGAGGTCTTGATGAAAGTTGTAGATATTCAAACGAGCTTTCCAACGCATTTTGAATCACGCCAATCGGAGGTCTACAACTCAGCTTTATGAATTTTTTTCCGAATAAATTAAAAAAGCGGACGAACCGGAGATATTATTTTGCTATTCCAAGCCTACCCAACTAACTCCTACCCTCCCTCAAATGATACCTCCCTTATATCACCTCCCTCATTAAAACCTCCCTCAACTCTCCCTATAAATACACCCTCCCTTGCTACCATAATACTACTTCCTTCTTGGCCACTCTAGGCCAAGAATTCTCCCATCTCCTTTTCTTTTCTTCTTATGTTTTTATTTTCGTTTTGGGCCTGTATGTATATACATATGTCTATGTATGTATATATACATGTATATGTGTATAAATAAATAAAGTAGATCACTTGTTGTAATCTTTGAACCACCTTGGTGAAACTACCATCACCGGAATAAATAAGGATTTATGCATTTTTCGTAAGCTTTCTTGTTCTTCCTTCATGTTTAGAATTGTTTAAAGTGCAATGTGTATGAACAATACGTGTGTTGCATGCTAATCGAATTTAAACATACGAAAGTTGATAAATTCATAGATTACCGTGAAGAAGAGTGATAATATTTTTCCAACAAGCGAGAGTTGAGGAGAATATTGTTAGATTAGGATAATTTTTATCCAAATCTTTGATCCATAAATGCTTTAGTTGTACCGAAGGGGACTAATTAAAAGGCGATGAACCGAGAGAGAAAACGCCTCTTTAGTAGATTATAATCCAAGACTTACGAATGAGTGTGCCTTTCTTGTTAATTTCGTGGGGTGGTGAAACAATGGTGCGTTCTAGTTGTTTTAATTGTTTATCCGCCTAGAATAAGAAACACGTTCACTTTGGTATTTACAAACCACTTATCCTTGGGTTCGACTCTGCACTCATGTAGCTATTCTAACAATCGATCCGGTCCACTTCCGGTTAGAGAGTTGGTTTACCCACGGTTTTGCGAGTCTTTTATAAATGTATTTTTGTGTGGGTGAATTTCGAGCTCAACAAAATTGGCGCCGTTGCCGGGGATAAGTGTGCTATTTGTGATATCTTCGTGTGTGTGTTTTCTGTTTTTGTTTTCAATTTTCGAAAAAAAAAATAAATTTGGTAAATACCGAGTGGATTCGGTAATTACCGAGAGAAATTTATTTTTTTTTATTATTTTTTTATTTTTTTCTTCCTTTCGTGCAGAAATCCCATAGTCCAGTATCTACCGTCCCTTTCCATCCATTTTTCCAACGAGCCCCACAACTCCTCCAACGATTCCCTTTGGAGGTACTCTGAATCAAACTTGCAATGTCAAATTGGACCGTAAGACTTATCTGCTCTGGAAATCCTCAGTTCTTCCAGTTATTCGAGGTTACAAGCTTGACGGTTTTCTCTTTGGTACTAAACCTGCTCCTCCACAGGTGATCCGTAGCCCGATTGGAGTTGGATTTATCTCCAATCCAGCTTATGAAGAATGGCATACCACTGATAATATTCTTCTTGGATGGTTGCTCGGATCAATGACAGAGCAGGCTCTTACGGATGTGGTTGGGTGTGCCACCTCCCATGATGTCTGGGTCACCTTGGAGATGCTATTTAATAGCCAAGCACAGTCCCGTCTCCTTGAATTCAAAGGCGCACTTACCAAAACTGAGAAATGAGCCAAAACCATGGCTGATTACCTAGCCACAATGAAGCATTACTCAGACAGCCTAGCAGCAGTAGGATTCCCTATTCCAACAGCTGAGTTAGTTCTTGCTATTCTTGGTGGATTACCTAGAGAGTATGAGTCCATATGGTAAATATCACCTCTCTGGTTGCTTCTCTATCCTGGCCAGAAGTACAATCTCAGTTATTGACCCATGAACGCCTCATTTCCAGGTATCATACCTCTTCCCATATTGATCTTCCTTCACCTTCTACAAATGTTGCGTATACTCAGTCTGATACTGGTAGAGGACAACCTAGAAATAGCCAATCTGGTGGCAATGGAAACAGAGGCAGAGGTTTTAATGGCAATCGTGGAAGAAGTAGAGGAAGGAACCCTGGTAGTAGTGGAGGATCTGGTTCTAACACTGGCTCTAACACAAACAGTGTCCCTAGACCCATGTGCCTAATTTGCTTGAAGGTTGGACACATTGCCTCTGACTGCTGGCATAGATTTGAGTCTCAATATGTTCCATCACCACAGAGCCATTCTAATACCAAAAATAGTTCAGTCTACATTTCCACTCCTGAAACAGTGACAGATCCCAGTTGGTACCTTGACAGTGGAGCTACCACTCATGTCACAAATGATCCAAACAATCTCAGCTTGGGGTCACCATATATATGAGGGCTCAGATGCATTAGTGATTGGGATTGTTGAGAAACTTGTCATAGAACATACCGGTTCTGGCACTGTTGTCTTCCCTAATCACAAACACACTTTGCACCTTCATATTATTCTTCATGTTCCTAGGATTGCAAAGAATCTTCTCAGTATATCTCAACTTATTAATGATAATCCTGTTGTTATTGAGTTTACTAATTTCTGTTGCTTTGTTAATGACAAAAACTACCAAGGTCACTCTTCTGGATGGTCATCTTAAAGAAGGTCTTTATCAAATTCAGACACCTATCTGCATTGAGAGCTCCCCTCACTCCAAATTCTCTATCAATCTATCTACTGCACCTGCTTCTAGCTCTAGTTCTAGTCTGTTTCTGTTTTACATTCCCTTAAAGATGTAAACCTATGGTAGGCCACCCCTCTGTAAAGGTTTTACATCAAGTTATGAAGTTATGTAATCTTTCTGTTTCCACTAATGGAAAGATCGGGCCATGAGGCTTGCCAGTTTGGCAAATTGCATTCAATTCCTTACTCTAGTTCTGATCCTGTGTCTAAACCTCCTCTTGAATTGATCCATTCTGATCTTTGGGGTCCCTCCATTGTGAGATCAGTCAATGGCTATCAATACTACATTGCCTTTGTTGATAACTACAACAAATTTTCCTTGATTTTTCCTCTTAAACACAAGTCTGATGCTTTTAATGTGTTTGTTAACTTCGAAACTTTAGTAGAAAATCAATTCAATCAAAAAATCAAGACCTTTCAGTCAGATTGGGGGGGGAGAGTTCAGGAGTTTTGCTTCCTACCTTACCCAGTCTGGGATGCACTTCAGACACCCTTGTCCACACTCACATGCTCAAAATGGAACTGTAGAAAGAAAGCATAGGCACATTACAGAAACTGGTCTTACTCTCCTAGCCCAAGTAGGTCTTCCTCTAAAATTCTACTGGCATGCTTTCCAACAAGCAGCTCATCTGATTAATATACTACCTACACCTGTGTTAAATCACAAATCTCTCTTCACCATGTTGTTTCACAAACTCCCTGAATACCTCCAAATAATTTTTTTTGATAAAAAAATATTAGTATTTACTAAATTCAGTAAAAGTAAAAGGGTGTTAGTTTTTTTTTTACTGAATTTAGTAAATAATCTAAAAGTCTAAACGTAACGACTAGAAAATAAAAGATAAAAGAGTAAGCTGAGTTTCATTTTATATTTCCTCTAAAATTATCCTATAAAATATAATTAAAATTTCCACTATCTCTATCTAGTGAGTTGAGTTAATTAAAGAATAAATGAGTCAATTTTTGAATGCATTCAGACAATTGCAACTTTATTACTTATTTATTTTTTGTTTGCTGCACAAAACATTTGGTTGTGCCTGTTATCCTCTCCTCAGGCCATATCATACTCAGAAGTTTCAATTCCATACTAAAAAATGTACCTATCTAGGTCTAAGCCCGAATCACAAAGGTCATGTGTGTGTAGATTCCACAGGAAGAATCTATATATATCTAAGGATATCACCTTTGATGAGACTAACTTCCCCCACAAAGTTACTGTCTATCCCACTGACACTGCTACTACTCATCCTCCAACTTCAAATCCAATGCATGTACCACTTTTCCCGCCTCTGTAACACATCAGCCACAACATTCCCCATCTCCAAGTCCTGCATATCCTTCATCTCGAAGTTCCCTATCTCAGTCCGCACCTAGTCATCCAACCCTGAGTCCTATACCTAGCTGTCCTCCTACACTCACAGCTTCACCTAACATAAACTCATTCACTCATTCACAATCCACTACTCCAGGCCCTTCTCTGTCTCCTAATTTGTTTGATACTGAACCCACAGCTATTGATCATGTTCTTGTTTTTGTCTCAGGACCCCAACACTCCATGAAAACTAGGTCTAAGAGTTGTATTTTTAAACCTAAACGTTTTTTGAGTCTTGCTGCACAGGTTTCTCACCCATCCCAGCCTATAGGGCTGAGCTTGGGTCGGGTTGGGTTCGTTTGGGTTGGGTTTTGCATATTATTAGTCGGGTTGGTTTAAAAAAATACTAACCCAAACCAAACCAAATTATTAGAAAACCCAATGGTTTGGTTCGGGTTGGTTTCGGGTTGGGTTGGGTTGGGTTTCGGGTTTTACGCCATAAGCAATGTATTTATAATCAAACTTTGATGGAATAAATTACATACATGTATTCCATCGAAATTCAAATTTTTTACCACATGTCCATAGAGAACAATAATTAAACACAATTTTTTGTGGACATCGTATTACAAATCCAATAATGTATGACACAAACAACAACGATAGAGATAGTAACAAAGAACAATAGTTAAATATTAAGGAAATCATACATGAAAATTTAAAAGTTAAAGAAATGATCCATGATTAATTCAAAAACACTAATATTCATCAATTAGTCATTTTAGTCTAATTCTCGCAATCCTACGATGTTTCTTCATTTTTCAATTATCACACCACAAGAATAAATGTTGATCGAAAATGAATAGCAATAACATTTTTCGGGTTGGGTTGGGTCGAACCGAAGAAAAAATAAAACCCCAAACCAACCCAATAGCATTCGGTTGGGTCAAAAACCAACCCAAAATTTTTGGTTTCAACCAGGTTGGTTCGGTTTGGGTTTTGGGTTGGTTCGGGTTTATTGGATTTTTGCTCGGCCCTACCAAATTTAAAACCAAATTACAATTTCGATGCTCGCCTAATCCTCAATGGATAAAAGCCATGAAGGAAGAATACAAGGCTCGAGTGACAACCGCATACTGGAGTCCGGTGCCCCTCATCACTCTCAAAATCTTGTTGGGAATAGATGGGTTTTCAAGTTGAAACTCAAGCCTGATCGGAGTATACTGAATCATAAGGCACGATTGGTAGCTAAGGGGTTCCACCAACAAGTAGGAGTTGATTATACAGACACTTTCAGTCCTGTTGCCAAGTCCTTAACCATCAGAGTTGTCCTGGCACTTGCAGTGTCTCTCCAATGGCATATCATACCGGTAGACATCAATAATGCCTTTCTCAATGGCACACTCCATGAATCTGTTTTCATGCCTCAACCTGAAGGATTTATTGACCAGTCCAAACCTCATTATGTATGTAAACTACATAAAGCTCTCTATAGCCTTAAACAGGCACCAAGGGCATGGTTTGAAGAACTTAGCACTCTATTACTCCACTGGGGATTTGTCCAATTTGTGTTAGATACCTCTTTGTTTATTTTCAATCAAGGCTTGGTTCTTCTTTTTGTACTTGTTTATGTTGATGATTTCATCATTATAGGTAACTCTCTGATTGTTGTGCAAAGATTCATTAACAAATTAAATTCTAGATTTCTTTTGAAAGATTTGGGTGATCTGACACACTTCTTAGGCATGGAGGTGTACAGGGATAGATGTGGCCTGGTCCTTTCTCAACAGCAGTATGCATCACAGTTACTACACGAACTGGACTTGAAGAATCTCAACCCATGTCCTAGTCCTATGATTCTGGGAAGATACTCACTCCAACTGATGAGACACCCATATCAAAATCTGATTCCTTTATCTATAGAAATGCAGTTGGGGGACTGCAATATCTAACTTTCACAATGCCTGATCTGGCTTTTGCTGTGAACACACTAGCCAATTCATGCACTATCCTACAACTGCACATTGGTAGGCACTTAAAAGGTTGCTAAGATATGTGATATGTACCATCAAATATGGCCTGCACTACAAATCTATAAGCTCAATAGATCTACAAGGGTTCTCAGATACAGATTGGGGCTGCAACCCCTTTGATAGAAGATCAATTTTTGGGTATTATGTCTATCTGGCATGCCTTATCTCATGGGCATCCAAAAAGCAGTCAGTAGCGGCGAGGTCAAGTACAGAAAGTGAATGCAGATCATTGGCACACCTAGCAGCAGAGGTTCTTTGGTTACACTCCCTACTTAAAGAACTACATATCAACCTTCCTGCTGCTCCTATACTACATTATGACAATGTCAGGCGTAATCACTGCCAAGAATCCTGTGTTCTACTCTGAAACAAAACATATAGACATTGATGTTCACTTTATTAGACATTATGTCTTGGCACAACATCTCGTTGTTTGACACATTCCTCTCATCCACAATTAGTGACTACCTCACAAAGCTTGTCACTGATTCCAATTTCAATTTACCAAAAGCAAACTTAATGTTGCTATATCCCATTTAGTTTGAGGGGGGCTGTTAAGGATATTAACCAAGAGTAACTGTGACAAGTGTATGGTGTGAGTAGATGACACTTGTGTCTTTTGTAGTGTTGACAAGTGTCCTAGAGAATCTAGTGTAGATTGCATTATGATAAGTATTTATCTCAGACTCTATTATGTTACAATTGAATGAACCAATTATCTTTCCATAAAAATCTCAAGTTATATATAGATATATCATTTTCCTGCTTTTTACCTTCGCTTCTCAAGATCGCTTCTAGATATATCATGGGTCGTGCTCGCAGTGTCGACACTTACTCAGGGGTAAGGCCTGGCCAAGAGCTCTTTCAACATGGCGCCTCAGAGGAGAATCAAACCGGTGACCTCCCTAGGCATTCTCAAGTCACTTACCACTTGAGCCAAGCTACTTGGTTATTTCCTTTTAAACTTAAGCCGTTTACTCTTCACCTTCCACGTTACTCTTTACCTTCGTGTAGGGAGAAACACGGGATCACCGGAAGACAACTCTTAGATACGTGGGGGTGTTTTGCTTTGTAGCCATCGCTTTTAAATGCAATGTGTTAAATAGTGTAACGTAGAATGGTTCAGACTAGAAGTAATTAGATACCTTTATGTGAAATAAACTTAGGCGGTTAGTTTAACTACGCCAAACATAATTGAGAGACTAAAAGATTAAGTGGACTAGTCCTTGGTGATGCACGCTTTTTTTTCACAACCGGAGGGTCACAGCCCCAAGGTCGGCTAGACTCGGGGCCTTGGACTCGACTAGGGTTGGATCCATGTCATATGAAGGGATGAATGTGTCATGGTGCGCCACCATGCAAAGTGTTGTTGACTTGTGTGCAACCCATCCCTTGCTTAGTTGAGTTTTACTAGTTGGAATAGTAGAAGGGAGTGTGTCTTCATACATACTTGGTAGTAAATAAAGGCTTTTATATAGTTGAAATTTTTTATGCTAATCCTCTTGTTATTCTTGGATTCGCATTTACTACTTTTACGGAGTAATCGATGAGACCTAAACCTAACCTTGAAACGGCGCCGCGAAAAGTCGACGGACATTACCTAGGCTATACAGATCCTAACCGGCAATGTACCGGGTCAAATTGTAGTGCTAGTCCGGTGAGTCAGGTCGTATTCCTCAGGGAAAACATGGTAATTCTTTTAAGTGGGGTTAAACACCAAGAAGCTATTATTAACTCGATCTAAGCCGCAGTTTTATAACATTTTCCTCGGGTTAGATAGTTAGATCGCTTAGATTAGTTAGTAATGTTAGAGTTAGATGTTAGTAAAATGTAAAATAAAACAAATAAATACTAATATAATATATATTTTTGGATCTAGCCAAGAATACGTTCTCGAATCAATATCTTTTAGTAGAAATAAATGAGATGATCTTCCTTTATTCAAGGTGTAAATTATATATGAATCGGTGTACTCCTAAGCTAGACAACTCCTCCTCACACGAGCGTTGAAATTGTCATATGTCCATTGTCATCACCCAAGGTCCACAATCATTACGGTTTTTCCGAATGTGTCCCGAGTACAAATCTACCTTTAGATAAAAGGAGTCATTCCGTTCGCCAAACGGTCAATTTTATTTAAAAGGCTCCGGTTGTCAAAGCCGGACGATTCAACTTTCCGGTTTAAGTTTCAATTAAACGATGATTTAACATTATTACGATCTCGAGTACAAATGTCAATAAAATTTATCTTTCCCAAGACAAATCCGCCCGGTAGGAAATCGGGTTCCGTTGTCACGCTTTCACTCGCCAATTTTACCCTCCGGTCTTTCAATTTTAACGTTTCATTAAGCGCAGAAAGAAAGAGATTCATCATAATTGATTTTAATCATTATTACCGTAGTCGATCATTTATTTTACCAAAAGATTAACTAATTCGATTCATATCTTGGCTAGATATATTTTTAGTTTAACATAGATATATATATCGATTCATTCAAAATGTCATGGATTAAACGGTGGAAGTTTTCCATAATAGCCTTCACAAGATGACAAAATTCTATTACAACCAAATTTAGCCTTATGATCCAAACACTTATCAAATTCTCACATATATATATAGATAGATATAATTATATAGAACAACAAAAGTAAAACTCAATAAAATTACCCGTTTACTTGAGATCTAAGTTGTATTCTTGAAAATAGCAACTTTTCCTAAAGCATTTTCCTTCGATAATTTTCTCTCTGAAAGCATTACAACATTACTACTATTATTTATCAAAACATATATACATACATAGACATATGTATATACGGGCCCGAAAATAAAATAAAAAGAAGAAACGAGATGAAATAGAAATCTAGATCTAGATATATATATATATCATATATATATTCATACATAGAACATACATATATATATGTATATAAGATCTACAAAATAAAAAGAAAGAGGATGGACGAGAAGAAAGAACAGAGAGCAAAGAAAGAAAGGGGCAAGAGTTGCTGCTGCTGATGCTCTGTTTTTATAGGAGAAAAGGGGGCCGGATCGATCCGGGTAGGAGTCGGATCGATCCGGTGGTGATCAATTCTAGATCCTTCTAAAACTTCTAAAATTCATATCTTGAGTTGTAGACCTCCAAAAATTATGATCCAAACGTCAAAATTAAGATCTCGGAAAATTCTTCAACTTTCATGAAGGACTCTTCTTCATAAAACTCCTTTTTGATGGGCCATGCCCATTACGCGTCGTTTTGCGACATTTTCCTTAATACAAATCAATTAGCCACTTGACCACCATTTGAGTTGTAGAAGCCCGATTGACTTGATTCAAAATCCATTGGAAAGAGTTCTTGAAGATATACAACTTTTATGAAGGAAACTTCTTCATAAAATGTCGTTTTGATGAGCCATTCGTATGTCGTGTCGTTTTCGGGATTTTTACTAATCCGAATCGGTTAGTCTCTTGACTACTATTTGAGTTGTAGACCTCCAATTGACGTGATTCAAAGTGCGTTGGAAAGCTTATGTGAAGATCTACAACTTTCATTAAGAAGTCATCCCCTGAAAATGCCTCTAAGCTGGGTCAAATCTCCGTCGAAAATATGTAACGATTTAAGTACTTAGAAAATTTGCTCCGTTGAACTTATAAACTTGTGGCACCTTCTTCTAACCCTCTAAACACATCTTTTAGACTCAAAACATGTCGTTACGTGGAATCTTGGTCAATATATAATCCTGCAATGAACCACCAAAATACCAAACGTAAATCCGACACGACACTCCGGTTACTAAACCGATACAAAAAATAATAAAAATACGATAATTTATATAACAACTACTACTTATACATTTGAATAAAACTTAATAATTTTGACTTGATTTGATATAATAATGTTCAAAATGGTATCGAAAAATGGGCGAAATATCATAAAAGCGATCATAAATTTATCTCTCATCACAACCCCTACTTAGCTTTTGGTCGTCCCTCGATCAAAACAAGCGATAAAACAAAATGAATAAGAGATAAATTCATGAAGATAGAAGGTATAAGGAACAACCGAGATAATACAACCTTTAGAATTATAACCAGTGCTTTAACCTCAATATAAATGTATAATGTGTGTGTGTGTGATAAGCCTTTTCAATTTCCACTATCCTCTCTTGAATAATTCAAGCAAACGCACAAATATCCATTTAGACAAAATTTCTAATGACTTTCCTAGGTATAGGCGTGGCTTGATTCCACACAAAGTTCTCTGTGTACTTATTAGGATAATCCCTAAAGCATATCATTCATTTATACTGGGGATAGTGAGGAAGATAACTAAGTTTTTAACCACTCTTAAACTTTTTTTTCTTTTCTTTTTTTTTTTTTTTTTTTTTTCATATGTGTAGCATATGCCCTCATTCCCAAAGCATAGGGCGTTTCGTGATAACACCCTAGCCGGACTACTATCATCGAGCGAATGGGAGCTTTTAAACCTCATAGTGATATAGGGCGTTTATGATAACGCCCTCTGCACTCAAATCATTGGTAGCTACAACCGAAATATAAATAGTTCATCTTAATTTGGTATTTTTCTTTTTATTCCACTGAACTTATATCCTTTCTATCACATTCAAACCTTCAGATATTCACAGTACACGTTCAAAAGTTAGGTACTAAGTTACTGCAATTATCTATAGAATAACCACTAGGATACTGAATGGATACAGTTTAAAATTTTCCACTTCAATATCAAAGGCTTACGTGAACAATGAATTCATGTTACACAAATATATTTGGAATTACAATGCACTTACGGTTCACGTTGGTTATACACATCCAAATTGATCATTATATCTTCAAATCCATGAAATATATACCTTATACAATTTATTTTAATCAACTAAATAATGCTCGAAAAAAAATCGAAAACTAAGAGATTTATTGATACAAAATAAACATTAATGCCATTGCTAGACCAACGACTCCACTCCCCACTTACGAACTTACATTGTCCTCAATGTAAAGTGAGTGTAAATAAGTTGTTGGGAAAGCAATGGTGCACTAAAACAAGTCAAAACAAATACTCGGATGATAAAAAAGGGTGGGTGGGTGGGTTAAAGTTATGACCGTTGTGTGTGCAAATGAAATAAAAGTGTGTGAGTGTGACAAAGTTGTAATGCAAAAGGGTAGATAAACACACCACATAAACTTTTATTGATTTAAAACACACAATATTCCACAGTAGTTGAACTAATACATGTCACACATTATTTAAAACAGACTAGATCATGATATGAAATATGTGAGAAAGTATTAACTCTGAGTCTTTTATACCCATATCCTCAAGGGTTATTTCAAATCGTTCGAACAACCTAAGTCCAAGAAATGACGCATTTGAATTTTTCTCTTTTTTCTCCATCAGGATTTTCGGATAACCACCTAATCATTCCCATTTTTTTTAATGACATTCAAACATTCATCCTAAGACTTGGTGAAACAAAATGAAAATCAATCCGAAGTATTCGCAAAGTATCATCCAAAGTATGAGTAATTATTATATTTAACATTTTTACGGGCTGCCTCCCGGTAGCGCTTTTGGTTAACGTCGTTTGCTCGACCAAAATGATAATGATTAACTAATATAATATACTAAACAAAACGGGATACTTCTAACAATTACTCACAAAAGCACGTAACAATTAAGCACATAATCCACTAAAAATAAATGCTTAAGGAGTAAAAAGGAAGGATAGTACCCGTCATTGACTACATTTATAGTCTATAGCCAGACTTTATCGTGCTTTAGTTTTCTAATGTACTGGTGGTGGGTCATCCTCACACACCGCATCCTTCTTCAATACTGGTTTCCAACAGAGGTTAGACAATTTCCACCAATCCACACGATTCTTGAACTTTTCCTTTGATTTTCGAGCTTTCGGTTTGCGAGCCTTCATATTATTGCTAAAGTCATCTTCTTCAATTACCTGCGTGTTAGTACAATCCACAACAAGGGAACACAAAGTGTCTACACAAGAACTAGATTCTAGTGTAATGTATGGATATTTCAATGAATTATAAATGTTGAAGACAACGCTCTCATGATTAACTCCCAAACTAAACTCTCCCTTACAAACATCGATGAAAGGGATATTAATATTTAAGCACCGAAAAGTGTCGAGAAAACATGCATACTTTTCATCGTTAAACGAAGATGGTAAAGCTTCCTTGAATGATTGTGCCTTTTGAGGACATTGTGTGTCATCATTCAGTACATTTTTCTTCAAAATATGCACTGGATATGGTGTTGTCCTATCTGGTTGAACCGAGATGAATTTGGATTGAGCCGGATAAGGTTTGGTTTGAATTGGCCCTTCCAAACTTGATTCATTCTCAACATGATCATTGGTCAAGGTCCTACTCATTCTTGGATTTTTCAATATTCTAGGAATCTTGTCCCATTCCTCATTTTCAGGTTCAATATATCTGTTCTGTCTTAGGAAATCTTCAATAATGTCCTCTTCCTCTTTAGTGAATTCCGGTTTATTTTCCATATCCTTTTCAAATTTACCATCTAAATCATCCTCTACTTCATTAATTCTCATGTTTTCTAATCCATTACTTCCACAGATTCTTCCACTTACGTAATAACAAAGATTTACCCCACTCAGTTTCTTTCGATATTACTTGGCAATCCTTCTGAGGGTTTACTGTTTTTACGTTCTACTTCTCTACTCAAATGATATTCCAAATTCCGTAATGAAGCTTCTACAATTCTCAATCTGGTATCATGTCCACTTATAGATGTTTTCAACGTACTCATATCCTTAGTGACTGTACCTATAGAAGTCATCATGTTTTCCATATTTTGAGCTTGAGTAGATATCATACCTATCAGATTTTCCATTAATTTCTCCCATTTGTTAACTCCTTCAGGTTGAGTTGAACTCTGAGTTACTGGTATGCTTTGAGTGGTATGTTGTGGATATGATCTAGGTAATGATTGTAGATTCTGATTCGAGGTATCTCCTTGATAAACTCGATATGGATTCTTGTATTGAACTGGATACAGCGGTTGTCCTTGCTTACTAGGGGTTTCAGACCAACGAAAAGTAGGGTGATCTCTTTTAATAGCATCAAACGAGTTTGAATATGCATTGTTCAAATTCCTATGTTTGTAAAAACTCACATTTTCCTTGAATATCCTTTTGGTTCTTCCATCCCTAATGACACATTATCATGATTTGAGTAGTCATTTGTTTTACTATTTCCCGAACTCGTGTTCTTATTCTCGTTGTAAACCATCAAATTTCCTACTCAAATTCTCCAAGTGTGCTAGAACTTCCGTATTCGTGTGTATTCTCCTGCAAAAGCTACTTTTCTTGTGCTAGAACCGGTTTCCCACATACGATTATTTTTGGAAATCTTTTCTATAACATCGTAAACTATTTGGGCTTCACTCATCATTAACGAACCACCACATGCATGATCTACATCACGCACGTGAGTCTTTCCTTAATTTACGACGAAAAAGTTGGATTTGCACATCTAAGGAATAACCATGATCGTGACAAGCTCTTAATAATTTTTAAATCTTTCCCAAGCATTCCCAAGCATTTCTTCGATCCTTGTTTAAAGTTGGCAATTTCGACTATTAATTCCAATTTTCTACCAGGAGTAAAATATTGCTTTAAGAACTCGGATTGAATCTCCTCCCAACTAGTCAATGAATGATGTGGAAGTGACAAAACCAATCTCGTGCTCTTCCTTTTAAAGAAAAAGGAAACATAGACATCCTCGTTAATTCCCGATTATCACCATGACTTTTGGTCAGTATTACACAATTCTTGAAAAGATAGAGGTGATGATGTGGATCCTCATCATCTTCTCCTAGAAATTGGGCTCTTGTGTCAATTAAACCAAAAGATGAGATTTTATTTCAAATTATTTGCTCCTTTATTGGGTAAACGAATTGGATTATTAATCTGGTACCTTCTACGGTCCGATCACATATAGGTCTCGGGTTAGGTTTGGTTTCGATTATTACGATTATGCTTATTCCGATTCTGATTATTTCTATTATTCTGATTCTGTTTATTAGGTTGAGGTAAACTCTTATTAAGGTTTTGGCCATACCCTTGAGCATGAGCAATCCCTTGTTCAGGTGTTTCACCAACGGTTTCGGCCATTTTCGTAACTCGATTTGACAATTCTTGTGGAATAGAAAATATCGAATAAAAATAAACACAAAGTCGATAAAAAACCACATTTTTTTCCTCGGTAATTACGAATCCACTCGATATTTACCGAGTAGTTTTTTTTTTTTTTTTTTTTTCTCTCTCTCGGTAATTACCAAGCCACTCGGTATTTATCGAGTATTTTTATAAAAATTGATATCTTACCAAATAGGTAGGTACCAATGAAAATAAAAATACAAATGAGATTGAGAAATGTATTGACTAATCCTCAATTTGTTATGACCACGTTACTTTCTACTATCGAAAATAGAAAATAACTCGAATTTAATAGAAGAAGAAAATTGGTAACTAAAAGAAGGTAGATACCAACGGAAAAATAAAAAAGAAATGTGATAAGAAGAGTGTTGACTTATCCTCGAGAATTTTGAGCTAATACAAGTAGTAACCCTAGACACAAAGAAAGAAATTAGCGACGTTTTCCCGCAACGGGCGCCAAAATCTTGACAGACCTAAACATAACCTTGGAACGGCGCGGTAAAGTCGACGGACATTACCTAGGCTATACAGATCCTAACCGGCAAAGTGTGCCGGGTCAAATTGTAGTGCTAGTCCGGTGAGTCAGTCGTATTCCTCGGGGAAAACATGGTAATTCTTTTAAGTGGGGTTAAACACCAAGAAGCTATTATTAACTCGATCTAAGTCGCAGCTTTATAACATTTTCCTCGGGTTAGATAGTTAGATCGGTTAGATTAGTTAGTAATGTTAGAGTTAGATGTTAGTACAAAGAGAAAAATAAAACAAATAAATACTAATATAATATATATTTTTGGATCTAGCCAAGAATACGTTCTTCGAATCAATATCTTTTAGTAGAAATAAATGAGACAGATCTTCCTTTATTCAAGGTGTAAATTATATATGAATCGTGTACTCTAAGCTAGACAACTCCTCCTCACACGAGCGTATGAAATTGTCATATGTCCATTGTCATCACTCCAAGGTCCACAACTGTTACGGTTTTTCTGAACAGGTCCCGAGTACAAATCTACCTTTAGATAAAAAGGAGTCATTCCGTTCACAAACGGTCAATTTTATTTAAAAGGCTCCGGTTGTCAAAGCCGGACGATTCAACTTTCCGGTTTAAGTTTCAATTAAACTGATGATTTAACATTATTACGATCTCGAGTACAAATGTCAATAAAATTTATCTTTCCCAAGACAAATCGGCCCCCGGGTAGGAAACTGGGTTCCGTTGTCACGTTTTCACTCGGCCAATTTTACCCTCCGGTCTTTCAATTTTAACGTTTCATTAAGCGCAGAAAGAAAGAGATTCATCATAATTGATTTTAATCATTATTACCGAGTCGATCATTTATTTTACCAAAAGATTAACTAATTGATTCATATCTTGGCTAGATATATTTTTAGTTTAATATAGATATATATATATCGATTCTGTCAAAATGTCATGGATTAAACAATTTGAAGTTTTCCATAATAGCCTTTCACAAGATGACAAAATTCTATTACAACCAAATTTAGCCTTGCGATCCAAACACTTATCAAATTCTCACATATATATATAGATAGATATAATTATATAGAACAACAAAAAGTAAAACTCAATAAAATTACCCGTTTACTTCAGATCTAAGTTGTATTCTTGAAAATAGCAACTTTTCCTAAAGCATTTTCCTTCGATAATTTTCTCGAGCATTACAACATTACTACTATTATTTATCAAAACATATATACATACATAGACATATGTATATACGGGCCCGAAAATAAAATAAAAAGAAGAAACGAGATGAAATAGAAATCTAGATCTAGATATATATATATCATATATATATTCATACATAGAACATACATATATATATGTATATAAGATCTACAAAATAAAAAGAAAGAGGATGGACGAGAAGAAAGAACAGAGAGCAAAGAAAGAAAGGGGCAAGAGTTGCTGCTGCTGATGCTCTGTTTTTATAGGAGAAAAGGGGGCCGGATCGATCCGGGTAGGAGTCGGATCGATCCGGTGGTGATCAATTCTAGATCCTTCTAAAACTTCTAAAATTCATATCTTGAGTTGTAGACCTCCAAAAATTATGATCCAAACGTCAAAATTAAGATCTCGGAAAATTCTTCAACTTTCATGAAGGACTCTTCTTCAGAAAACGCCTTTTTGATGGGCCATGCCCATTACGCGTCGTTTTGCGACATTTTCCTTAATACAAATCAATTAGCCACTTGACCACCATTTGAGTTGTAGAAGTCCGATTGACTTGATTCAAAATCCATTGGAAAGAGTTCTTGAAGATATACAACTTTTATGAAGGAAACTTCTTCATAAAATGTCGTTTTGATGAGCCATTCGTATGTCGTGTCGTTTTCGGGATTTTTACTAATCCGAATCGGTTAGTCTCTTGACTACTATTTGAGTTGTAGACCTCCAATTGACGTGATTCAAACTGCGTTGGAAAGCTTATGTGAAGATCTACAACTTTCATTAAGAAGTCATCCCCTGAAAATGCCTCTAAGCTGGGTCAAATCTCCGTCGAAAATATGTAACGATTTAAGTACTTAGAAAATTTGCTCCGTTGAACTTATAAACTTGTGGCACCTTCTTCTAACCCTCTAAACACATCTTTTAGACTCAAAACATGTCGTTACGTGGAATCTTGGTCAATATATAATCCTGCAATGAACCACCAAAATACCAAACGTAAATCCGACACGACACTCGATTACTAAACCGATACAAAAACTAATAAAAATACGATAATTTATATAACAACTACTACTTATACATTTGAATAAAACATAATAATTTTGACTTGATTTGATATAATAATGTTCAAAATGGTATCAGAAATGGGGCGAAATATCATAAAAACGATCATAAATTTATCTCTCATCAAGTACGTTTGTACTCACCCATTTTATTATTGTTTTCCCTACCCCGAGAAGGTGGTATGCTATAAATTGAGTTCGAGGTCGCTAAGGAGTGATTCTCGAAGTGGTTCCGTTGAATTTATCATCTTTCTTTAACCATTTGTATTTTGGGTATAGAACCTTCCTTATCTTTTGTAATAGATTGAGACAGCTTGTTTGTTACGTTTGTAACTATGATAGTTGTAACAGTTGAATGGCACTTTGGTCATTGTGTAATAGTTTTGGGATGTTGTTTTAGATGCAGCTTGCATTGATTATATATTTTTTGTAGAAGTCTTTTAGTTTTCTGAGTCTAACTTTATCGTTTTCCGCTTGTACTCTGATGTTGATGATGTCAGGCTGACGTATATAATTGATTAATTTTAATTATGTACCTGCCGGACGTTATTTTCGGTTAAGGACTCGGTATCTGGAACATAAGCGTCACAACCATGCTGCATTGTTTCCATTTAGGCACGATGTTAAAGTGTGACTTGATCTCTAATCTGGTGGAACTAATCTAGGATCAGCTGAGAGTGATGGTCTGCTGATCGAGAGTATTCAATCTGGAAAGTCAGCTGAGTTTGAAGTGGCAGCTGAGTTTCATCTACCAGCAGTCTGCAGTGTCTGGGAATACTACTGAGTTCAGCAATCTGGTCTGCTTGATTACAAGTCTGGAAAGTCAGCTGAGCTGAGCTGAGTTTCGTCTAGTGAAGACAGTTTGAGCTGGGGTCCACATCTAGGTATTTATGACAGTTCCGACAAAGATCTTATGGCGGCTAGGGTTTAAGGAATTATGTCTATAAATACTAGTATTTTAATCAATGTAGAGTGTGTGAAAACCTTGTAACTTTATGCATGATAAAATATCTTCTTTCCTGTCTGTGGACTAGTCGGCATAACGCCGAACCACGTTAAATCACTAGGTTCTCTTTGTTTTTGCATTTTAACAATTTAAGCCATTATCTACTGTTAGATTGCATCTATTTGTTCTTTATTATAGTCCAAGTTACTCTCATCTGTGTTAACAAACTGGTATCATAATGTTGGTTCGGAGAGATTTGCAGGTTGAACGGAGTTGATCTTCACCAAGACCGGTGACCGGTTCTAGGAAAAATGTGATCAAAGGTATGTTTTTTCGCAAGAAAGATGTCAGAAATTAACGTAAAGATTGATAGATTTAATGTGAGGAACAATTTTAGTCAATGGCAAATCAAGATGTGGGCCTTGTTGAAACAACAAGGATTGTGAACTCCTTTATCAGGTAAAAGGGATGCCGGTGCAGCAGATTATGCCAGTCTGGAGGAGAAAGCATATTGAACCATCATGTTGTGCTTATCTGATGATGTAATCATATAAGTTGCTGAGAAAGACACCGCTACCAAGTTATGGTCAAAGGTTGAAAGCTTGTATATGACTAAGTCACTGACCAACAAGTTGATGCTGAAGCAGAGGTTGTATAGCCTGAGAATGCATGAGGGGACTCAGCTAAGAGATCATCTTGATCACCGAACACAATATTACTTGATCTCGTGAATATTGATATGAAGATTGAGGATGAAGATGAAACTCTGGTTTTGTTGGTATCACTACCAACTTACTATGAGAACTTTGTGCATTCCTTCACAGTTGGGAAGGATACAGTGGTTTTAGAGGAAGTGAGGTTAGCCTTTAATGCAAGGGAGCTGAGTCATGAGGCAGTATGGGCAGACAATCATGCTATTGGACTAGTAGTCAGCAGTTGTAGTAGGAAAGGGCATGGTTAGTGTTAAGTCCCTATATGTTAGAAGTTTTGATGATACCAAAATAGTTGGTTTAGAAACCATAAGTTTTCTTAGTAATTTGACATGCGAATTGCATAGGATTGGTCAGAATTTGCTTGTATTTGTACTTAATCGAATATAGTCTAAGTTAGCTAGGCTTGAAGAATCGTAAGACTAGAGTCTCATCCATCCATCAAGCGGACTACTTATCCGTAAATCGGTGTTCTTACCAGAGGCAAAATAGATCGCCAAGCAAGTAAAAGCGCATTTGAGTAAAGCATTCAAGAATCAGACGAGTCAAGAAACAGAATAGAGACACAAGTATGCTCCTAAGTGACTAAACAAAACATGAAGTGATAAATTAAAGGGTGTGTAGCCAACCATACGATCAACACTTGATTAAATGGCTACACAATAATACAAGTGGAAAGATAAGCATTTAATGCTAAAAACCACATTCTAGAAGCCATCAAGGACAGGCTTCCAACTGGCAAAAGATGAACATGGTTTTTTGAATTAAGTGACAACTCAACATTAAATGAGGACCAGTCATTTACTCAACGGCACATCTACCCTACGAGTATAAAGGCATAAGGAAGAACGACTGAAGAAGTAGTTCTGGAAAAGTTCTTGAAAATATTCTGAAAAGCTATCTCTGATACAAATCACTACAAGAACAAGATCATCATCTCAACACTTACCATTCCAGATCTAGAAATCAAGCATATCTACATCAACAAAGCTAAAACAAAATATCTAGTGATCTACTTGATCAAGAGAGTCGCAACCTAAACTTCAAAGCCGAGATTCAACAAAAGCTCTCACATTTGTATCATTTATTTGATACATCACCAACTCTATCAACAATCAGCCTACAAGGAAGAGAAAACTTGTTGAAACATCCGTGGCATGTGAAGGAGCAGAAGAATAGATGAGTCATTGGAGAAAGAGAGTTCTTGGACACGCTGCGTACAAATAGACTATTGAAGCATATGCAGGTGTCAAGGATTGGCTATTTAGAGTGTGAAGCATCGGCGTGGTGTCAAGGACACTTACCTATTGTATTAGGGTAGAGTACAATAGTGATACCTCCTAAGTCATAGGAGAAGTGGACACGCCGGAGATTACGCCACTCCGAAGATCGATAACACTTCCTGTCTCATTTGCATTCAACACTTTATTTTATGTACTTGCATATTCCATATATAGCACACAACTCAACACTGAAAAACCAAGCCAAGTCTTATTTTGAACTATATCATTTTTCCGCTACACTCACCTTTTGAAGTTAACCGGCCCAGTAAAACCAGACGAGTACTTTACCAGTCTGTTCTACTGATCAGTGTTGTTCATTAAGTGAGAAACTCCAAAAATCGAAGAGAGTTCATTCACCCCCCTCTGAACTCTCGCATGCCTTATTTTACGGACCAATAGTTAGTCTGGAAAGAAGAAGTCCAAGAAGGCAAGGTCTAAATTCACAGATGTCTGCAATTACTTTAAGGAGCATGGACATTGGATGTCCAGTTGTCCAAAGAAAAAGAAACAATAGGAGAATAGTTCTGGCACATATTATGTGGCAGATGGGCAACCTATTACATTATCCAACAGCCTAATGACATCATTTTAGGAAATTAATAAAAAGACAATAAATAAAATAGAACTCAGCTCGAAAAATGCAACTCGAT
This sequence comes from Gentiana macrophylla, assembly GCA_026214975.1. NCBI lineage: Eukaryota > Viridiplantae > Streptophyta > Magnoliopsida > Gentianales > Gentianaceae > Gentiana > Gentiana macrophylla. The sequence goes on along the minus strand of CM047816.1, from coordinate 24,165,383 downwards.
TTGTGACAGCTAACATAACTAGGCACGAGTTGATGAGTGTGATCTTTAAGACTACCGTGATGCATTGTTTCTATTTTAGCAATGGTCTGGGGAATGTGATACCCCGTATCTCCGTAAATGGTGTAAAAGACTTTTTACAATTTTATGTGACCCGATATTTTTAATGGGTTATATTTTAATTAAATAAATAGTGTCAAGATAAATGTTAAAGGGTATTTACGGTATTTTAAAGGTGTAATTTTAATTAAAGGTAAAAAGATAAATGTACCACCTCTGTATAAACCCATTTTAACCCCAAACTTATTCCATTTTCATTTCCACCTTTTTCCAAATGAAAGCAGCCGGCTAAGATAGAAAAAAAAGTGAGGAAAAGTAAAAGAAAGGAGAAAAAGGAAGAAGAGAAGGAAACTTCCCATTTCCGGGCAATCCAACCGTCGAAATTACAAACCAATTACGCCAAAATGCTTCTCTTGACGAGAGCTCAATTTTGAAACAAGTTTCACTCCGATCGGATAAGAGTTTCGAAAACCCATTTTCTAGATCAATAAGTGTTCTAGAGTGTTTTTCTTAGTTTTTTGATGTTATAAAGATTGTAGTAATCGTAGAACTTAATTTTGGTTGTAGATTCGTAATGGGTTGCTTAGATTCTTGGACCTTCGCTTGTGGATCTAGGATGTCTTTAAGTTTCAAGTTGGTGTTCTTGGAGCTTTTTGGTGAAATCATAGGTAAAGGGATGTTCAACCAAATCTAAATACGTTATTTTAGTGTGTAGATGTCGCTTTTTATTTCAAGTATGTTTTAGAGTAATTTCATATCACATTACTTGAAATTCATGTTACATTGGTGTTTAGATCAGTATAAAGTTACAAGCATTTTGTAGAATAATTTTAAGTATTATTTTGTATGGATTTGGAGTAGATTTAGTGTTTAAATGATAAAGAAAACATGGAATTTGTGGGCTGATTTTCTCAGAAAAACGGGATAGAAAGTTATGTGGAATGTTGTAAAGTCAAGCGTACGTGTTCTGGTGACTTTAGCTCCGCACCGTGTCTCATGGGAGCATTGGAACACTCTACATTTGGCCTTATGTGAGGTTGATTTGAGTTCAATGTCTTACTTGTAACATGACGAAGTTAAGGGTTCGGTTTCTGGTGTATTCGGCTCAGCACCTTGTGGAGACCCTCTGCGGGGAGATACTTGGGATCACCGGAAACCTTATTTCTTATCCTCGTGGATATTAGATTAGACTCTAATATTTCTGTGCAATGTGCTAAGTAGTGTAATGTTGAGTTTGTCTAAGGCCTAGTGGTCCTTACGAAGCCTTTTTATGTGCAACGAACTTAAGTGATTAGATTAAACGCTTAAATACGTACTTGATGAGTCTAAAAGCTAAAACATGTTTGGTGAGGCACGTTTACATATAGCAGCATGGAACTATTACACCTCCACACTTTTAGATACTTGTGTCATATGAGGTGCTGAATGTGTCGTGGTGCAGTCTTCACCATGCAAAGTCTTCACCATTTGGGTGTGTCTACTAGCGAGACTAATAGAGTGATGTGAGCGAGTGAAACATATGTTTTATTATGTTTGTTTGACTTGCCCTGTGATATTATTATTATTATTAATGATAATCCTTGTGACATAGCATGTGTAGATTCGGTGCTTCTACCCTTTACTAAGTACTTTTGTACTTACTCTTTAGTAAATTGTTTTTCCCCCACCCCGAGAAGGTGGTTTTGTTGTAGGTTGAGTTCGAGATCGCTTAAGAGTGGTTTCCGGAGTTTCAGCTGTTGAAGTCTATCTTTCTTGCTTTATGTTGTATAATGGTATAGAATCTCCCTTTTTCTTTTGCAATAGATTAGACAGTTGTACCTTTGGTTTGTAAATAATGGTTTGTAATAGTTGAATGGATATTCAACCTTGTGTATTTTTTTCTTAGGATTTTGGCTTTAGTTGCAGCCCCGTGCTACTTGTCAATCGTTATAGTGATCGTTTAAAGTTTTTCCCGAGTCTTTGTTTTCGCTTTCCGCTTGTTCTCTGTTATTGATGATGTCAGACTTACGTATATAATTGATTTATTTTAATTATATACGTGTCGGGCATCCTTTTCCGGTTAAGGACTCGGTATCCGGATCAGGGTCATCACAGTTGGTATCAGAGAATGAAGTAACGCCGCTGCATAAATTTAGACGTCTTAATAAATGATCTTGTCAAGTTTAGACCTATAAGTTGTAGATTTTGAGGTTAGACTTTTCAAGTGTTAACCTCCTAAGTTAGATCTTCTCTGTGTTAGAACTCGTAAGATTAGAAACCCTCAGCTTGGGTAGTGTGACCTTAGGCTAAGTATGAGTCTTTTTAAGTGAACCTTTTAAGGTAAGAGTTTTAGACCTACGTCCTAAGGTGGTGAACCTTCATGTTGGGCTTCGTCAAGTACCTTAATGGAACCTCTCGGTTTTCTTCAAACTTTACGGATTTTTCTTTTCATCAATGTTTTTTATATGATTCATCGTTTTTCAAGGTTTCCGGCTTATTAATATTCATTCAAACTTTTATTTTGATCATATTGTTGCATTGTCATTTTCACTTGAGCTCTTCAAGCTTTTTCATCCATGGTACAACCTTTTAAATTCAAATATTCATTTTTACATGCTTTTACCTCTAGCATACAGTTTCCTCATCTTCTTGCAACTTTGCTCTAAGCATCACAAGCACATGGTTTGATTTACATGATTATTTTCAGTGTACAACCTTTTTCCTTACCCCATAAATTTGAAAGTTTTACTCATCAAGAAATGATTCATTTTCTGTAAGTTCTTCTCTTGCATTTACTTAACTTTTCAAAAGGGTTACACTAACGAATTTAAAAATAACATTTGGAATTTATGTTTGAACAAGAAATAGTGTTGATCATCTTTTCTTAATCCTTTTTTCTTAATAATTCATACATGTCCAAAGATTTGATCCTTGCATATGTTATGACCAACACTATGATCTACATTCTCTCTTTTGACCCAAGTACGATTCATTCTAGCTTTGAAAACAATTTGAAACTTATTTTGGAGTTTACTAACTTGGAAAAATAATTTGATAAACGTTTCTTTTGCACAAACGTAGTTGTATTTGGCTAGCCCCTTCATGTTTAAAGACATTCCGTTTTTTTGGTTATCATTTGTCAAACTCCAAAATCTATAATTCTCATCCTTCTTCATTCTCAAAATCATTTTCATTTGAGCTACACATGTCATTAATTTTCAAACATGTTGCTCGAAATAATTTCAACTTCTCAAATGCATAATCTGAAATGATAATCCCCACCTTTTGGTTGTAAGGTTGTGGTATAGGTTTTGGTGTGCTTAGAGGAATAGTTTTGAGGAGTTGCTTCTCTTAGTTTAAGTTCTTCATGGTCTTAGAAGTGTAGTAGGAAGGTTGTGTGGGTTGTCGTTTTAACGCTTTCCGTTCGTGAGTAAACAAACAGTTATCTTTCAACACACCACATACGTTCTTACTTCCTTTTAACCTTCACCAACCAAGTTCCCTTTCAAACAACTTGCACCCCGGTTAAACATTACCGCCTTTTGCCTTGTTTTGTATTAAAAGTACACTACTTTATGATTTCTTCTAAAAGAAATTCTCGCTGCTCTACTATTTTGAAACTAAGAAACAAGCTTCCTTATAATTTTGTAATTGTTGTGTTAAATTTTCAACTTCCTTCTTAAACCATGTCCGACAAAATATTTTTGTCTACTTATGTTTACTCTTAACCACCTTCCATAAAGAATGTTTTTGTTGTGGTTAACTTTTATGTTCTTGATAATGCATTATTTTAAGTGTGTATCTTTGTTCTTGGTCAGAACTTTAATCTTTTGTAACAATCTCTTTTTGACGTATCCACAACTTGTATAGTATGAACTTTTAGACTCTCGCTTCAAGAAAAGATAGTTGTTTACCGAGTTACTTTCTAAATAGTTTCAGTTAATATCAACTTCTCTAAATTGGCAGTCTCAAGTTCTTGGCAATTTGTATCCACATTAAGATTTTCAGTAATTTCTTTTTCATCATTTCAAGACTAATTGTATTCTTGATTTTAGTCCAGAGAGCATTTTCATAGTAAATACTCCAATCATTTCCTTTTGTTTCCTTCAAGTTGTTCTTCCTTTTTGGGCGCTCAAACTTGTTTTTCCAACCATTTTTGTTGAGCAATCATTTTTAGGATTCTTGTGGACTGAAACTTTTTTGACAATCTAATCAATAACTGAAGTTTCAAACTGGCCGTTTTAAGTCCAAACGTTTTTTCCTCTGTTTTGAATGTTCCTAAGTTCGGTGTTTGACACCTTCCATTTCGACTTTCATCTCCACATACTCTTGTGATGTTATTTGCCTTTTCTTTCAAGCCAACAAGAGTTCTTTGCAGACCCCCTTGTTCTACACGATGCCTCTTCCTTTAAAGAATCTAATCTTCAAGGTGTTTTCTAAATTTTGACACTCATCTTTAGCATGTTGGTTTCAATGCCCATCTTTCAATTTTGAATCAACTTTGAAATTATTCTCTTCTCAAGAGCTCTTTGCTCAAGTTTCTGTTGATGTGCCAATCAACCACATAATTTTTCAGAATAACGAAACCTTAACCAATCTGGGAACCTTCATTTGGCGTTCGGTGGCGTCAAACACCACTCTAAGTTTATCTTTTTATGGTTTCAAGTTTGTCATATTTTGTTGTAAGAGTTTTATACTCCCTTTTAGCTTGCTTTGGTGTGTTACTTCACTAGTGCACAACTTTTCATCTTTCAATTATTGTGACCAAACAAACCTTGTTGTTAATCCGTTCAGAATTGGTTATCTGAAACCCGGTTCATCAAAAGTTTGTTTCGATGTTACCCTTCATTCAAGATCAAATGTTATTTCTTTCTTTGATTTAAAATATTTTAAGCTTGGTAAATATATTATCTTTTGCGGATCCTACTTCAAGAAATGTGTGGATGTTGTTTCTTCCTTTAAAACCAGTAAAAGGTTTTTCATAAGGTGCCTCACCGTGTCTTTTGTGCTTTTGAAGTAATTTCTTTTAATGTTTTAAAGGTAATAGTTGAAGGAAACAAAAGTTGTTTTTAGATCTTTGAGTGTTTTCATATCTACGTTTGATTTCAAGTTTTATTCAATAATACCTTTTAAAACTTTGATGCTTTAGCATTGATACGAAAGTGTTTTGATCTTCCCTTGGAGTTCGGACTCGCTACCTGAAGTTGCCTTTAGTTTCAGAGGAGACCTTTCAAGTCCGTTGCAACAGTTGTTTCACCTGGTTAGATGAGTAAAAGTGGTAGAACATAATTGGTTGTTGGAATAGTTCCTGAAAGACATACTTAGGTGTTAACCTTAGACTAAAAGATGAATTGTTTCATCAAAGGTTTGGACCGGGACGTGGTTTTAATGATATAACGAGTTTGTCGAGTTTGTTGTGGTCAAGTGTTTTTGAATCAGGAAGTATCTCTTGGAGTATAAGGTGAAATGTATAGGACTAAGGTGAGTTAGTCTTAGATATGGAAATTTCTTGTTGGTGGACTAGGTTGAGGAAAACCCTAGTAGACTCAAAAGCCGAACCTTCTTGTGTGTTGTTTTTCTTTGGAGTTGTTCTTTTAAGAAGGTTGGAATAAGATTTGAAGTGCAGAAGGACTAAACCGTAAGTGTTTTGTAAGGGATAGTGCAAAGCTAAGTTGAACTGTCATGTTGGCTTACGGAGATATCTTGAGGTAAGAAAGGGTGTTTGATGAAGAAAAGTTTAATCTGCATCTTAGAATCTTTTGAAGACAAGAAGGGTGCATCGCTAAGCTTGAAATGTTTTCTGGTTTGGTTTAGTAGTACTAAGTTTGGATGAAAGTGGGACCTTAGAAATAGTACGTGAGAAGTTCAGTAGTTGGTAGCTTAAGATTTAAATGCGCGTTGGTTTGAAGTGTTAGGTTTGGCGGCCATATTACTCAAGAGTTTCGAGGACGAAACTCATATAAGGGGGAAAAATGTGATACCCTATATCTCTATAAATGGTATAAAAGACTTTTTACAATTTTATGTGACCTGATATTTTTTTTGGGATATGTTTTAATTAAAGAAATAGTGTCAAGATAAATGTTAAACGGTATTTTAAAGGTGTAATTTTTAGTAAGGGCAAAAGGTAAATGTACCACCTCTAGATAAACCCCTTTAACCCCAAACCTATTCCATTTTCATTTCCACCTTTTTCCAAATGAAAGCAGCCGGCTAAGATAGAAAAAAAAGTGAGGTAAAGGGAAAGAAAGGAGAAATATGAAGAAGAGAAGGAAACTTCTCATTTCCGGACAATCCAACCGTCGAAATCACAAACCAATTATATTAAAATGCTTTCTTGATGGGAGCTTAATTTTGAAACAAGTTTCACTCCGATCGGATAAGAGTTTCGAAAACCCATTTTCTAGATCAATAAATATTCTAGAGTGTTTTTCTTAGCTTTTTGATGTTATAAAGATTGTAGTAATCGTAGAACTTCATTTTGGTTGTAGATTCATAAGAGGTTGCTTAGATTCTTGGACCTTTGCTTGTGGATCTAGGATGTCTTCAAGTTTCAAGTTGGTGTTCTTGGAGCTTTTTGGTGAAATCATAGGTAAAGGGGTGTTCAACCAAATCTAAATATGTTATTTTGGTGTGTAGATGTCGCTTTTTATTTCAAGTATGTTTTAGAGTAATTTCATATCACATTGCTTGAAATTCATGTTACATTGGTGTTTAGATCTAGTATATTGTTACAAGCATTTTGTAGAATAATTTTCGTCTTATTTTGTATAGATTTGGAGTAGATTTAGTGTTTAAATGATAAAGAAAACATGGAATTCGTTGGCTGATTTTCTCGGAAAAATGGAATAGAAAGTTATGTGGAATGTTGTAAACTCAAATGTACGTGTTCTGGTGACTTTAGCTCCGCACCGTGTCTCACGGGAGCATTGGAACACTCTACATTTGGCCTTATGTGACGTTGATTTGAGTTCAATGTCTTACTTGTAACATGACGAAGTTAAGGGTTCGGTTTCTGGTGTATTCGGCTCAACACCTTGTGGAGACCCTCTGCGGGGAGATACTTGGGATCACCGGAAACCTTATTTCTTAGCCTCTTGGATATTAGATTAGACTCTAATATTTCTGTGCAATGTGCTAAGTAGTGTATGTTGATTTTGTCTAAAGTCTAGTGGTCCTTAAGAAGCCTTTTTATGTGCAACGAACTTAAGTGATTAGATTAAACGCTTAAATACGTACTTGATGAGTCTAAAAGCTAAAACATGTTAATCCTTGGTGAGGCACGTTTACTTATCGCAGCATGAAACTATTACACCTCCACACTTAGATACTTGTGCAATATTCCACACTTTTAGATACTTGTGTCATATAAGGTGCTGAATGTGTCATGGTGCAGTCTTCACCATGCAAAGTGTCTTTGGATTAATTTGTAACAAATGTCTTATTTGGGTGTGTCTACTAGAGAGACTAATAGAGTGATGTGAGCGAGTGAAACATATGTGTTTTTATGTTTGTTTGACTTGCCTTGTGATATTATTACCCTTTAGTGTGTTGTTTTTCCCCCATCCCGTGAAGGTGGTTTTGTTGTAGGTTGAGTTCGAGATCGCTTAAGAGTGGTTTCTGGATTTTCAGTTGTTGAAGTCTATCTTTCTTACTTTCTGTTGTATAATGGTATATAATCTCCCTTTTTCTTTTGCAATAGATTAGGCAGTTGTACTTTTGGTTTGTAAATAATGGTTTGTAATAGTTGAATGGATATTCAACCGTGTGTATTTTTTCTTAGGATTTTTGCTTTAGTTGCAGCCCATCGTTACTTGTCGATCGTTATAGTGATCTTTTAAAGTTTTTCCCGAGTCTTTGTTTTCGTTTTCTGCTTGTTCTTTGTTATTGATGATGTCGCGCTTACGTATATAATCGATTTATTTTAATTATATACGTGTCGGGCGTCGTCATTTTCGATGAAGGACTCGATATCCTGATCATGGTCGTAACAGAGAAACACTAATATTTAAAAATAAAAATAAAAATAAAAATAAAAATAAAAATAAATGGAGAGCACCTGAGAGAATGAGGAAAAGCAGGACAACGCTAGCGCCCTTTGCCATATGATTTTGTGCGTAGGATCACTAAGGAGATTAGAGAAATTGAGGTTGAATTGATTGCTAAATATGACTAGTAGTATTTAAAGACTATTTGCCGGCCAATACAACTGTGTAATGTTGGAAATAATTTAAATTTCTATAAATATTTAATCCCGGATAAAGGACAATAAGCTGATACTGATATAATATCTTAATAAAATACTTCCGAATAAATGAAAATTTATGATATATATATTGCATTGCATGGTTAATCTAGTCAACCGTTGCTCATTCAAAGAAATCAATGGAGACAAATGGAAACGGCAAAACGTTTAAGCATTTAAGTAATGAAGCATACGTTTGGAAAGGTTCATACCACCTTATATAAATAGTGAATACTTTCTTTGTTTGGCTCACCGGGAAAAACAAAAATATATTTGCATAGTTTATATTTTTTAGAAGTGTCGTTGAACAGAATACACAACAATAAAATTTCGCTGCATTTCGATGTTTGAAGTGTCACTACTTCGAAAGAAAAATCGTTGTATCTTGGGAGACGTTTGTGTTATTTCATGAGCACAATGTCGGAGCGTTTAAATCTTAGTGATGAACGTTATCGATCGTCTCGGTTTGTATTTTCATATTTTATTTTGCTCCGTATTTGTTTATTTTATCGTACGATATTTATAGTATTAATAAAATGTTACTTATACATTTTTAAGCTCATATAATTACAATCACCAAAATCAGAATCTGTCACACCCTGGGTGTGACAGCCTCATATACACAAAATAAGTTCACATACAAAAATAGCCTTTGTCACAAGTAGGGTGTGAAAACTTCATATCGTAATACCCCTCTCAAGGTGGAGCGTGAATGTCCCAAACGCCCAAACTTACGTAGTAAAAACTCAAACTGCTGCTTCCTTCATAAAAATATCTGCCAACTGCATCTTCTTGGGAACATAGAATCAAGTCAACTGTGATGGCATCCCGAATAAATTGCCAATCCTCCTCGATATTCTTTGTGCACCCATGAAAAAAGGGTTTCGCGTGATGTACAACGCTGGCTGACTGTCACAATAAAGCCGCATCCCTTGAAGATGCCGGACCCCTAGCTCACCTAGAAGTTGTTGCTTTAACTCACACGTGACGGAAGCCATGGAGCGATACTCGGCTTCTACTGATGAACAAGAAACCATGTCTTGCTTCTTGGTTTTCCACTAAAAGGGTGAGAAACCGAGAAATATAAACCATCCACTCAAAGACCTCCGAGTCAATGGACAACTCGCCCAGTCGGAGTCACACCACCCTTCCAAGCACGAACAATATGCCCTAACATCTTACCTCAAAGAGTTCTAGTGAAAATTTTCCTCCTACATCACAGGAGAAGAGTGGACGTACATGATTACACCACCTGGAACCACTATAATTCTTGCTCTATTTACTTTACGCATTTACATTCTGTTATTTATTTATTCAGCATTTATTACAGTTTATACAACATACTGAAACTGATTGTTATACTCATTCACAGTTCACAAACTGACATTCACCAGAATCCAATTTTGCATACTCAGCTTTTTCCTTAGAAACAACAAGATCCAGATAAAGGCTATAACTTAAATCCGATGCCGGTTGTTTTGTTATAAGTCAGTTTGACTTAGACTCGGCTTAGTCAACTTAACTCCACACAAGTTAAAACTGAACCTTAATCGTTTTAGATCTAGTTTTTGGTGACAAGTTTATTCAACCCCCCCCCCCCCCTCTAAACTTGTGTCAGCCTTTCCAATGGACCAACACATGAAATTGAGTGTTTCTAGCAACAAGGATGTATTTGTTGGTGATGTCTAGGAGTATAGCACCATTGAAAGTGTTTGAATTCCCAAGATAGACACAAGTCATGCATCCGAATCAATCTTTGTTATGTATTACTGAAGTGTGCAAGAGAAAACTAAGCAACCAAAAACCTTGAACATAGAATAATCTGGTTTGGTACCATAAAGCACCTCATGAGGAGTGTTTTACTTCAGTAGTGGGGTGGATGTTTCATTAATTAACTTTATAGAATGTAAAAGCCAGAAACCCCAATACTCAATGGGTAAGTTACTCTAAAATCTCAGACCCTTGGCAACATTCAGTAGAAGTTGATGTTTCCTTTCAACAATACCATTTTGCTCAGGTGTGCTGACACATTATGTCTGATGTATAATACCATGCTCATCATAGAAATCAGTGAGCTGAAACATGGATCCATTGTCAAACCTAATTACATTAACAGTTTTATGAAACTGAGTGGATACAAACTTAACAAAAGATTTAACAATATCAGAAGCTTCAGATTGGTTTCTCATGAGAAAAAACCAAGTTAACCTAGAAAAATCATCCATAATAGTAAGAAAATATTGATGTCCATTCACAATATGGTGCCTCAAAGGGCCCCAAATATCCATATGAACAAGGTCAAAACAAAGATTCACATTAGTAATACTTAAAGGAAAGGGTTTTCTTTAATTTTGCCTAGGACAAACATAACAAAGATCATGCTCACAAAATTTGACATTAGTAGATCGAGAACGATAACTTGCGGCTGTTATCGGTAGATGTCCTAGTTTATAATGCCATAAAAGCATCATCTAGTCTATCGGACAAAGTGTTATTCTCTACAAACATTAATTGCGACATATCTTGACCGATTGGTGTAAGACATGAGTCATCTCTCGCAACTCATCTCGAACCAATCACTTTCTGTTCTTGTCTGAAACACACACTTTTTAGCGAAAAAACAGTTGCACCTTTGCAATGGTTAATCAAAGAAGGTAAAGATAATAGATTGTATTTAAAACCAAGAATACAAAACCCATCGTGTAGGACTAACTGAGAATTCACCCTTACTTGTTTTATATGTGTGATAAAAACATTATTCCCATTAGGTTATCCTATTTTTATACCAGAAGAAGGCTTGGGATTACTTTATAGATCTAAGAAACCTACAATGTGATCTATGGCACCAAATCCAAGATCCATTGTATAGAGCTTGTGGTAGGTGAAAAATGGATTGTGACTGCATTAGACTTCCCAACAACAAACCCCATGCCTAGGAGGATCGAACTCAAGTAGATCCATCAACGCTTTCAAGTTGATGTGCGAGAAGAAGACTAGAAACCCTGGTCCAACGGACCTATTCTCGCGACCGATCTTCTTCTGCGATTGTTCCTCTTCTACTAAGTAAGCTCTCATTGATTTATGACCAGGTGGATAACCATGTTTCTTGGAGCAAGTTTCTTCAGTATGGCTATTGAAACCACGGAAACTGCACTGAAGCTTATTGGGATTTTTTGGCCTAGAGTTGATAGCAGGTGCAGAACCAGATCTGCTGATTGCTGAATGTTAACCATGTCCATTCTTCTAAGAGAGCATAACCATAGAATCTTGATTTTTGCCTTATTTGCAACATACAACTTCTATCTCTCAAATTTGATTGTCATTGCAAAGGCATCATAGATCTTTAGAAATAACACCATCAACATTGCCTGGGAAATCATAGGCTCAAACTCTACTCTCAAACCCTTAAGAAATTTCATAACAAGTTCAGTTTTCATAGGATCTACAAGTATTGGTGGCATTGCAGTGACATTGAGGATCACAAGAATACAATGGCACGGGCCTAATGGTCTTGATTTCTTCCCAGAGAACCATAAATTTTGTAAAATACTGATTAACAAAATTAATACATTGTTTCAAAGAGATGCATTTATTCAAGAAGATCTGAATGTCTCAATGCGTCTACATTAGAAAACCTAGCAATAAGATTTTTTCATTCGCATGTGCATTCTTGAAGTACATTAAACTTTGTGTGATTGCGTTCTCAACAAAATTCAAAATCCATTATCTCACCATTGTATCACACCGCCTACACACATGAAAATCTTCTTTGAATTGCTTCGCCCTCTTGATTGTGCCGTCTCACGAAGCCAATCATGTTCTTGGTGATTATCACCATCTCCATGTACATCTTCCATGGATTGTAATTGTTTTCATTCATTAATGGTAGCACAAGCACCAAGAATGGATTCTAATTAAAATGGACACAAAATGGACTAGATGGGCTCAACTCTTGCTTTTTAGCTACCATGGCTATCAAGAACTCAAGAAATGTATCAGTTTATAACAACATAGGAAAAACGATCAAGAAATGATCAAACCACAAAAAATAACTGCAATTTGCTCTCAAGAAAATTGAGGAAAAACTCAGAATGATGAAGAACACTCTCTAGATTCTTCAAAAAAATCATAGGAAAACATAGAAAAGCATCAGAAACTCTCAAGTTTCTGCTCTAATACAATGTTGAAGTTGTGAAATACAACGAAAATGAAAGAAAGAACATGGAAGTGTATTATTCAAAGAATAACTCAAGAGTTAATTTCTTATCAATACTCACGATCATGAGGTATTTATAGCATCATACACCTCATGAATTAGTTAAAAGTAAGTTACAAGCGGTTATAACAGTAATCTAACTAAATAACCGTTTTCTATCTAAATACATCATGCTGACTATCTCAGCAGGCTGCAAAGTCCTCTGGTGGTCTGATTATTCTTCAGCAGTCAGCTGTCTTGCACTCAGCACTTCTTGTAGCTCATACTCCCTCCGTCCCAATTTGTTTGAGACTTATTCATTTTTGGTCATCCCAAAATAAGTCTCATAACTCTAAATAGATTTAAAGTTTTTGCTTTGATCGCCTAAATTGCCCCAACTCATTAATTGATGTCTCTTTGAATATTGTGAAAATAATGCTACATATAAAAGGATAAAAAGGTAAATTAGTCAAGTTTTAAATGACCAGACAACTCATTAATTCATGTCTCGTTAAATATTGTGAGTTCCAAAATGTCCCAAACAAATTGGGACGGAGGAAGTATAGTGTAACCAAAAAGAAGAATCATTATCCTACCGGATAATCCGTTGAGATTTTATGTAGACCACAGTAGAAGAAATTAATCGTCTCGTCACCGGCAACCTTTGTACACCAACAATTCTTGTTTTCGTAAGTTTCTCTTTTAGCCCCAATTCGGAATCTGAATCGTTTCTTGTTAAGTTTCTGAGTTTTAATAGTGTAGAAAGTGGTTGTAATCGTAGAATAATGTTTTGTTTCGTACATTATTCGTAGAGGTTGAGGAATCTCTTTTTGGATGGATTTTATTCGCTATTAAGGTAAGGGGTGTTCTAAACAGATTTTGGGTGTTTATATTATGTATTGTTGTTGTAAATATGCAGGTTTTGTGTTGTTAAAAGGTTGGAATTATTTGGTTTGAGAAAGGTCTGGATTTGTCTTTGCAATGTGATCAGAAACTTGCATGGTTCTCACTGCGATTAGTGCATGCCAAAAGGTGTCGTCGCCAAAAAGTTGTCAAGCAAGAAACAAAATGATCTATTAGGCTTAGCACGTGCCAATGAGGTTTGGCAGGTACCGAAATGGAAGCAAAGTTGAGCAAAATGTTATGTTCATCTTTGGCGAGCGCCACGGATGTTTGGCGGGCACCAAGGTAAAATAGAATGATATTAAGGTTCTGTATTGGGTTTAGCGCGCCAGAGGGAGCTAGCGCTCGCTAATTGTATGTCCACCATGTTTCAATGTTTTCTTGTGTACAACTTGTTATTGCTTGGTATGCATGCCTTTGAGGGCATTTTCTGATAATTTTCAATGTCTAACATTGACTTCTGGTAGCCTTAGCTCAACACCACAATTGAGACCATCTGCGGGGAGAAGGTGGGAGCACCGGAAAGCGACTGTTTGGGTCTTGCGGGATATTGACTTAGTAGTCAATGATCCTTTTACAACGTGTTAGGTAAAATTAATTAGAATGTCTAGGACTAGAAGTCCTTAAGAAGCCTTTTATGCAAATGAATCAGATGGTTAGATTAAACTCGTAAAAAACATATGTGTTGTGTCTAAAAGTTAAAACACTATGATCATGGGTGAGGCACGTTTAATCTTCGTAGCATAGAACTATTGCACCTCTCCACTTGGTCGATGCCAAGGGACTCGTGTGATCAACTCACGGAACTGTCCGTGCCCTCGAGGTTTCAACTGTGTTGTGGTGTGGTGTTCACCATACATAGTGTCCTCTGATCTTGGTGTAACAAACTTACTTGTGCAATGTTGTGCTAACTGAGCTAGTAGAGGGTGAATGGGCTCTTCTATTACAATCTACATTGTAGTGTTTATAAAACTTATTCTGTTAGATATATATATATATATATATATATATATATATATATATATATATATATATATATATATATATATATGTGTGTGTGTGTGTGTGTGTGTGTGTGTGTGTGTGTGTGTGTGTTATCTTGTGTATCAGAATGTTATCAATTTACTTTATGCATTTTATATTAATGTTGGAGCTGAGATAAACATTGACGTTTGAGAGTAGACTTTTATCATATCTATTTCCATTTGGGATTGTAACAGTAAAGCAACATTTATTTCGTTGTTTTAGTCTTTTGGTTTTCTTAGACGTGGAGTGGAACGGTTGATCCGTTTTTGTCTGTCTTTTGTCATTCCCGATCGAGTCGTTCCTTTTTAACTTTCCCGCTTTACTCCGATTAATTGTTACAAAGCTTACGTATATATTACTTTTGTTATTTAAAAAGAAAATACATACTTCTCGGACGTTCTTTCCGGATAAGGACTCGTGTCCGAGAACGGTATGTCACAAATTCTCATCAGAATATGCAATGACATGCACCATTAGACCATATTCAATTCCCAGAAGTTGTTATTTACCGGTGACAATAACTTAGTCACAAGACATCGTTTGGAACAAGGAATTAGCAGTATTAATTAATGAAGTGCACGAGCCTGTCCAGCTGGTTAACAGTATAAAGGAAGGGGAAAAAAAAAGTTAAGGATTTTCTCTACCTACAAAATTTGAATTTCAACAAGACATATATCTAACTTTGAGCCCTGCTGGATATATGATGGCCTGTTCCTTAATTTCACGAGCCAATTCAACCCCCACTTCTTTCTTCTACAATGCTTCCCTATATATAAATCACATTCTCAAACCCCACCAAAAGATACATACCAAGAAAAAAAATAAAAAAATTAATTGGCATTATGTCTACCTCTTTGTACATCATAGCCATGATCCAGCTCTTGCTGCTTTTCTCAACTCTTGAGGTCTTCTTCAATGGATCGGAGAGACCCGTCTTCGTCGAGGCGGCAAGAAGGCCGTTTACGGGGTCGATGTCTCAAGGTTTCAAGCCCAAAATCGATCCAAAACAGCCTCTTGGTGGTCAAGGACAAGGAGTTGAGAATTGCATGCCTAAAGGTGTTCGACCTAATTCCGCACCTAGTCATTACACACACGCTCAGACTCTTGGTTCAAATACGTGCTCACCAAGTCATGAGCAGCTGAAAAATGTTACCCCATGAAGAAAGTTTCATATATACACACTTTTTATTAATTTCGAATTTATTAATTATTTCTTTAATTTGTATACATAGATTAATTATTGGGTATGTGATATATAATATAGTGGTTCCATACGTAAGAATATTATTAAAGTGTAAATTGTTCATGGAGAAGTTAGCTACGAATAGTTAAGTAACTGTTCAAATAAAGGACGTCAAAGTTAATGATCACTGCAGTAAAAATACTTTCTTCATCTTTTCTCTTCTCTTATACGAAGCACGGAAATTTTAATATTGTTCTGACCCAGGTATAACTTGCTGATTCAGGATCAATAAGAAATTAGATAAAATTGATTTTTAAAATATATATTCCACTTATTTCTAGATTTACCCTTCTTAATTTTAAAATATCTTATTGGTGAGCAATTGTGATATGATGTCGCAGCCCACCACCATAAAACTATCAGATAAGTACGCTCTTTTCTATAGATTGATATAATATTTATTGCTCTTTATCTTATTCTACCTCCCGTGAAATTTTAGGGTGGTCCAGGTGCAAGTTTTGGACCACCAAGTCAGCACTTTCAAAGGGATACATTAGTGGAAAGTTTTTACAGGTAGGGGCTTATTTTAGAATGTTGGATTCCTATTAGTTTTGGTGCACCAACTAAGATTTGCACCAGGTCCAGCATAAAATTTGTGCTACCGCTATTAACAATCCATCTAAATTCACCGTAAGGCGTAAACCACTTGCATTAATTAATATCAAAATTTTATACATTTTTTAATAATCTCCATGACTTTTTTCAAAAAAAAAAAAAAAAATCTCCATGACTTTGGAAAGGGTAATTGTAATAGCTAGCCTGAGATCGATTTTATGGATAGATTACTTACGGGTCTAAGTGAAGGGAAGTTATTGTGTGGTGAGGGAATTTGAGGTGAAGTGACGGGTGAAACGATCAGAACCACACAGTTTTAATACAGAATGAAGGTGTGTGGTGTGGTGTGCCACACGGTGTCTCCGCACCGTATGGAGACACCATACAATAATCTCCCGTAAGTGATAGCATAAAGGCGTCATATATCATTAAGTACATGATATAATGCATCGGTTTTTGCGTGCACAAAGACTGATGAAATGCATCAAGTGAACCCCAAAAATCTAGTGTATTAGGTGTAGTGTCCGAAAGACAATTTATGGTATTTGTTTTTATAACTAATGGATGACAGATTTGTTTATCATATTGTTATATGTTTCGTGCTCATATTTAATACACTATTGAAAACTCTAAGTTGTATCACATCTAGTCATATAACTTAATGTGTGTCACACGTGAGTATTAAGTTTATGGTAATTCATTGTTAGTCCGTGGTGAACTTAATCAAAATATAAGGTCTATTGATTAAATCACAATAATATGACCAGAATACTTTATGGTGTGATCGATCATCATATCTGGACCGCCGGTATTGGTTATCTAAGTGAGACATTTATATATGATGTAGTCATATAGGACTTGATCAATTTAATCTCATTAAATCACAATATATTAGGATTATATTTGTATATTTTGTATTTATTTGTATTTATTGTTCCGGAATATTCCATACGTGTATATTTATACTGATGTACTGTAAACCTAATTCAATCAATGAAATACAATTTCCAATTCATCTGTCATGGTATCAGAGCCTAGAGAATTCAATTCTCCCTTTTCAATTCTTTCTCCAGCCGCATATCCTTAATTTTTTATTTTTCCAGCCTTTCGTTCTCAATTCTCCTGCTTCCCGTTTTTCTTTTCTTTTTGGTTCAGTCTCCCATCGGTAATTATGTCTGCTGCAGATTCAGCGTCCAGCACTCCTCAGCCGTCTCCCTCCACCGCCCACCCACAGTCCATTGTTGCCCTCAACCCTACCCTCCATGCTCCGATCAAACACACCAACTCCAACTATACTGCCTGGAAACTCCTACTCTCAACCCTCCTCGCCGGCTATGATCTTTTGGGCTTCGTCAATGGCTCCACCGCTACTCCGCCCAAGCTTGTCACCGTTGATGGTGTCTCCTCCCCTAACCCCGATTATGCTCAATGGACTCGGTAGGATGCTTTGGTGCATAATGTAATTCTAGGATCAGTCTCGCCGGATCTCGTCACCATTATTTAGCATACTACCTCGGCTCAGGAAGCCTGGTCTACCCTTGCTGACACATTTGGTAAGCAAAGTCGTGGTCGCATTAAACAATTGAAACATCACCTTCGATCCATTACGAAAGGTAATTCCTCTGTATCTGCATACTTTATGTCTATCAAATCCAAAGCTGATGAGCTTGCCACTCTTGATTCCGCTGTTGATCCGGAAGACTTAGTTGATCTTATTTTGCAAAAAATCTTGGACCTGAATACTCTGAATTGGCCTGTGCCATTCAAGCTCGTGACTCGTTAATTTCGCTTCCTGAACTGCATGAAAAATTGCTCAACCATGAAGCGACTCTTCTTCACCAACACGCAGCCTCTCCCTCTCCGGGCTACACTGTATTTGCAGCCCATTACCCCTCTCGGCCACCCACTCCACCGCGTTCCCCACAGCCATATTCCCACCTCCACCTTCCTTTCCCCCACAACGCCATTCTCACCTCCTAGAGACCTCTCCTCACCCCCAATCCCAAATTTCTTTTCCAAATTCGCAACCCAACTCTACCCGAGTTCCACGTCCTTATCAAGGTAAATGTCAATTGTGTGGTGTTTTTGGTCACTCCGCTAAACGGTGTCCTACTTATCCGTTTTTCTACAACTACCTCATCCCCCAATCTCAATCCCAACCCGAGGCCTCATCCACCTCCTCAGGCTTATCCGGCTCAAGCTACGTCACCTTGGTTACTCGACAGTGGAGCCTCGCATCAGATGACTTATGACCTCAATCTCTTGTCATTGCAAGATCCCTACACAGTTTGGATAATATTATCATTGGTGATGGTCGTTCCTTTCCATTAGTCATATTGGTTCCGCACATCTTTCTTCTTTTTGCTTGACTAATGTTTTGTGCGTACCCAGCTATCCCGAATCTTATATCTGTTTTCAAATTTTGTTACGATAATTACTGTCTCCATTGAGTTCTTATCCGATTCCTTTTGGTGAAGGATTCAAGACAGTCGATGCCTCCACCAGGGCCAAGGTAAAGATGGTGTCTACACTTGGTCCCCTAGTCCATTGCTTGCTTTTTCTGCCAATAAGACGACCACTTCGACTTGGCATCGTCGCTGTGGTCATCCTGCATTTCCGATTATTCAATTTTTAGTTAAAAACAATTATTTGGACTTATTGTCTGCATTGTTTCTTCCCTTGTGATGCTTGTTTAAGTAATAAAAGCCATAGGCTTCCTTTATCGAATCTACTTTAAAATATTCCCGCCGTTGGATATTGTTTTTCGGATGTTTGGGCTGCTCTCATTTATTCTGTTGATGGCTACAAGTACTATGTCATTTTCGTTGATCACTTTACGCACTTTATTTGGCTTTATCCTCTAGTTCATAAATCGACGTGTGTCTACTATTTTTCAAAAATTCAATCCTTATGTGGAAAAACTGTTTGATGCATCCATTAAAACACTTTATTCGACAATGGCACCGAATATATTGCTTTACGTCCTTTCTCATCCTCACATGGAATTTCCCATCACACTTCTCCACCTCACACTCCCCAACATAATGGTATTTCAACGAAGCGACACTTACATATAGTTGAAACGACCTCACCCTCCTTACATATCGCGTCATGCCTATCACTCTTTTCGTCCTATGCAACAAGATCGCCAGTATATTTAAACAACAGGATGCCCACCAAAACCCTGGCTATGCTCTCTCCCTATGAAAAACTCTACTCCAACCCCCCTAACTATGATAAGCTTCGTGTGTTTGGTTGTCTTTGTTACCCTTGGGTTAAGCCATACAACCACCATAAATTAGACTCTTCTTCCATACCATGTGTTTTTCTTGGGTACTCCCTCACCCAAAGTGCTTACCTGTGTTATGATCTCTCTGGGGCTCGTATGTATGTTTCTCATGACATTCGGTTTGTTGAGGATCTATTTTCCTTTGCCACCACTCCTTCCGATCCCGATCTTCCTTCTCTTGCCACATTACTTTCGCCCGACATGTATTTGGATCTTCCCATCCCCCTCCTTCGACTGCCTCACTCCCTCTGTCCTCCTCCGCTCCATCCGCCCCCTTCCCCTCCTGAACCCGTCTCTCCCTCCGACTCTCCTTCCACTTCCTCCTCCGCTGCCTCATGATGGGAGTCAACTTTACGTGACTCCGGTGCATTATTTACCCCCGTTTACCACACTTTCAGCACATATTTGGGTGATTTGGACCGTTTTTCGGGGTGATATCGTGAGCTTATAGCACGGGGAGTGAATCCGTTACCTTGATGGATTACTACCCCTTTTTGTTTATATTAACCCCATTCCCGAGCACTTTTACCCTCCGGAATTGTTTGGATGTTTTTGGTTGTTTGTGATGTTGAAGGGTATTGGTGTCTCGAGGACCCGAGAGGTGATGATTTGTGGCAAAAAGGCATGATCGAGGCAAGAGGAGAGATCAAAGAGAAAGAAAAGTGAAGTTTTTGGAGTTAAGGCATATATCCGTACGGACAAACTTTTGTCCATACGGACAACTCTCAGCCTGGATCAAAATGTTGAACAGAGAATTAGCCGTACGGATAGTCATTTTATCCGTACGGACGGCCTGAAGCAGTAGAGACCACTCATCCGGATGGATAGAATGCCAGCCGTACGGATAACCTGGAGAATCAAGAACTATCCGTACGGATAGCCTGTTATCCGTACGGATAAGCTGAAATTTTGCCCTAGGCTATAAAAGGGCACCTCAAACGTTTTCTTCAGCAGCTTTTGACGAATTTAGATAGTTTTAGCCGCTTTTGGGCGATTTCCTTCGTCCGAAAGCGTAGAATTAAGTGCCATATACCATTGTTCTCGTCTTTCTATCCTCTATTACCTTAGATACATTACAACATCGATCCGTTACATTTCGGTTGTCAAGATTTGATTTTTGTGAGCACAACTTTGGTACTTCATCAATTTTCAATAAAGTGGGTATGGTTTCTTGTTCTTTTATCGTTTATATCATGAATTTCCTTACTGTTTATTGTTTCAATTCGATAATGAGTAGCTAAATCCTTTTCATAGTCAAATCATGTGAAATTTAGTGAACTCACCCTTTGGGTGATGAAATTGGGAGTGGGTATTGCTTTTTATTGTTGTATCTTGTATGTTTCACGTCTTAGAATTTGTTATAACAGATTTGGGCTAGATTGATCACCTAGGTCAAAATCACACACATCAATCTAAAGAGTTGTTCAGATAGAGAGATGTGGGAAAAGTGGTTCTAAGATCGCGGCGTAGACCCGGCTTAGTTGTTAAGCCCGGGCCCAAAGTGAGGTTACTCGTTTTGACGTTTAAGCAGCACTAGTGCATAATATGTCTTGTTAGTGAATCTTCTTTAGGGAAAGGTAGTAAACTTGGCATAAGGTGTTAGGAGAGAGTTGTTTAGACCCTAGCACCGGGATTAGGAGTTTGCACCCGTGAAATTGAATGCAAGAGTTCGTATGTTATAATGCACACTCCGGTTTTGTCTACCTTGGGGTTGAAACTAGCTATTTTGATCATGGTTTGGCTATGTCCCTTAATCAATCTTTAAAACTTAGTAGTTTAATCTTCTTTCTCTCTTTTCTATCTTTAGACTCGTTAGTAAGAATCACTTTAGTGTCGTTGTAGTTATACAAATACTTTAAAAATATTGATCACCTAGACTAAGTAATGCGTTCACTTTGGTACTTGCAAACACTTTTCCCTTGGGTTCGACCCCGTACTCCTGTAGCTATTCTAGCAATCGACCCGGTACACTGCCGGTTAGAGAGTTAGTTTGCCCACGGTTTCGAGTCTTTATAATTGTTTTTGAAGGGTGAATTTATCCTCGATCACCTCACCACCCCCGTCTCCTTCCCCACCACCACCACCTACTCATCCTATGGTTACTCGCGCTCGCAACCACGTCTTTAAACCTCGCCAGCTTCTTAACCTTACTGCCCAATTGGATTCTCGATTCTCTGATACTGAGCCCTCCACTTTTAAACAGGCCTTACAAAGTTCTCATTGGCGCCTTGCAATGTCTGAGGAATTTGATGCGCTTGTACGCAATGGCACTGGTCACTGGTTCCTCCTGCCTCTGATCTTAATGTAGTTGGTTGTAAGTGGGTCTTTCACATTAAGCGCCATCCTGATGGCTCCATCGATCTCTATAAAGCTCGTTTAGTGGCCAAAGGTTTTACCCAGCGGCCTGGTATTGATTATTTTGAGACATTTAGCCCTGTGGTCAAACCTACAACTGTCCGCTTGGTTCTCAGTATTACGGTTTCTTTAGGTTGGTCTATCCGCCAACTCGATGTCAACAATGCTTTCTTGTAGGGATCTCTCACTGAGGATGTTTATATGACTCAGCCTCCGGGCTTTGAGGACACGGATCATCCAGCATTCGTCTGTAAGCTTCATAAAGCTATTTATGGCCTTAAGCAGGCACCCCGGGCTTGGTATCATGAACTCCGGTCTTTTGTTCTCTCAAATGGTTTTACAAATTCTACTGCGGAATCTTCTCTCTTTATTGCTCGCACTTCATCTAGTATTACTCTTTTGCTTGTCTACGTTGATGATATTATTATTACTGGCAGCTCTCCCTCTCAGGTACGGCAGGTTATTGATTCTCTTGCTCAGCGGTTTTCTATCAAGGATCTTGGGCCCTTATCATATTTCTTAGGTGTGGAGGTCACTCCTAATGCTCATGGTTTGTTGCTCACTCAAACGAAATATATCCATGAGCTTCTCTCTCAGGTTAACATGCACGACTCCAAGCCGGTCTCCACTCTGCTTCCTCTAGACGCCTTTACATATAGTGACTTGGCATCCCCCCCGCACTCAGATGTTACTCAGTATCGTCAGGTTCTAGGTGCTTTACAATATCTTCTATTTACTCGACCTGATATTGCTTATGCAGTCAACAAACTTTCTCAGTATATGCACTCGTCTTCAGATTATCACTGGTCTCTTGTTAAACACATTCTTCGTTACTTGGCTGGTACATTGCATGAAGGTTTGCGGTAATTCTCTTCTTCACCGCTGGCGCTTCATGCATTTTATGATGCTGATTGGGGTGGCAACCAAGATGCCGGTTACTCATCGACCTCTGCTTATTTGGTTTTTCTTGGCAAAATCATTCTCTCATGGAGCTCGAAAAAGTAGACGTCAGTTGCTCGTTCCTCTACAGAAGCCGAATATCGTTCGGTTGTTTGATCATGCCATGAGATTGCTTGGCTTACTTATCTTCTCTTCGATCTCGGCTTCTCAGTTGATACTACTCCGGTCATTTTCTACGACAATGTTGGTGCTACTCAATTATGCGCTAACCTTGTTTTTCACTCTCGTATGAAGCATGTCGCCATAGATTATCACTTTATCCGTGATCATGTTCAGCGTGGCCTGGTTCGTGTATCATATGTCTCTAGTGCGGACCAACTCGCTGATGCTCTCACCAAACCCCTTTCTCGGCTTCCATTTACACACTTCAAGTCCAAGCTGACTTCGACCTCCTCGTCCCCCACTTGAGGGGTATTAGGATTATATTTCTATATTTTGTATTTATTTGTATTTATTGTTCCGGAATATTCCATACGTGTATATTTATACTGATGTACTGTAAACCTAATTCAATCAATGAAATACAATTTCCAATTCATCTATAACAATATGATCATATATTGATTAACCTTAATCCTAAAGTGATTGCAGACTCCTCTTTGTTTCAAGATAGGGTTTGTGCTCGTTAAGGATTGCTAAGAGGCGCATTCCAAATCACTTTCACGTTAGCACTGTTCGGGAATGAGTAGCGAGTGTGTGTTTCACAGATACGGAATACATTCCTTCCTGCTGGAAGTAGAAAGACAATCACCTTATTAGTTAATCCTAAAAACTGATCGATCCGTGGAGTTCATATTGGTTATGAACTAATTGGTCACTAGTGGTTAATGGTAAATAAGGATAAAATGGAATTGAAAGGTTTACAAAAACATTACCGCTTCATTATGGATAGTATATGGAGGGTTGGTCTATATGTAATGATTATATCAATGGACGCTTATTAACATAAGATATTGAGAATAAGTTATATCTATAATCGATAGAGTTCGGTTTGGATTTATGGTGGCATAATTACGATTTAATAAGTTGAATAGAAATGTTCTATTCAATTAATGTTTTATTCAATTTATTGGAGCAAATGATTATAGTCCATGGTCCCTGTGTTGGCTTCTTAACATGCGAGTGAATTCTCGTATTTTGGAACCTTGAGAATAAATTAAATAATTGATCTATTTAATGAATATGTGAAATATTATTTATTCGGTAATTAATATGTAATATAGAAAAAAAAAAAACATTTTCTATTACCCCAGTTGGCATAAAATCAAATACACATTTTTATTAATTTTTGGAAAAGATAATTTCTTTTAATTATTTATAATGTGGAAATTATAATTATTTATGTGTTAAATAATTATAAATAAGAAATTAGTTTTCTTATTGGATAACTAGGAAATTTGTTTTCCTATTGGATAAAGGTTTTATTTTCCTTAAAGAAAGATAAATTTGTGTATATAAGATAAACTCTCAAACTATCGGTTATTACCCTATATAAAGAGCGCTTTCTCCCAACATCACAGAATAATAATAATAATAACCCACGCTGTTATTAGAGAGAGAAAATGGAGAAAATTTATCTCTCTTGTCCTAGCAATTGTGTAGAAGTAAAACTAGGGTTTTTCTTGGAGTATATTCGAGAAGGTTCGAATACAAGATCGACGTCCACAAATCTGCTTGGAGATACAATCCGGAAGATCACGGCATCTCGATTCGATTGGGTAATCTCGTAACTTTTTCTTTAAGGTTTTAATTAATTAATTGTTCGTTAGTTAATTAGATCACAAAATTCATGCTTCCACTATAGATCTTGATCTAATCAAGATCTAGATGAATCTGTGTAGGTTCTGGCTCTACCTAATTCGTTTGAATTGGGTTTTCGGGTTGGATTCTGATTCCGGCAACTCCAATAGGACCAACCATGTAGAAGGAGATATGTGGGTTGACAAGATGGAGACCAACTCAATTATAAGTCAAGACATGATAAATGGCTTTTATTATTGGGAATCTAAAGTCAGTCTCTAGTTGAGATATGTATACAATGCAATATCCTTCAGGGGGTCATCAGCCCAATCTTTAGAAATGGGGAAGATTGGAACAAAGACTTCCTGATTGATTTTTTATCATTTGCAAAACCAGTTCATCTGGGCCAAGGAAAGAGAAGAAATGGTACTTTTCACCAAAAGGCTTCATCCTCTCTCGAAATATGAAATATCCATGGCTCGTGAGTCTTGAGAACTCTCTTCTACGTCATCCTCGTCTCGAGGCGCCTCATTGAGATTAATCCTATTTATATTTATGGAATCTCTATTGTGTTTGCCACAATCATTCCTCGCCACATTATTGATTATTAACGGAGGACCCATCCTTTACCGCTTATGGCACAATCCTTCCTCGCCACATTGATTAATGGAGGACCAAAGATTACTCTAGTGAGGCTTTACATCACCTCCAATACCTCGGGCGCTATCCGATAATTCACTTAATGCTTACTTAATGATTTCTTGGGAATAGTGGATGCAGATGCATTAGAAGGTTTCTTTTTCTCAATTATGTATTGACATAGGGCCACCTAGATCGGGTAACCGGGAAATTCATCCCACAAACTTGGCATTTGTATTTGTATGTTAATTCATCTTCGAATATGTGGTCTTCTATTGCTTGTTTGCTGGAAGAACTCACTGACAGACCTAAACCTAACCTTGGAAACGGCGCCAGAAAGCTGACGGACATTACCTAGGCTATACAGATCCTAACCGGCAGTGTACCGGGTCAAATTGTAGTGCTAGTCTGGTGAGTCAGGTCGTATTCCTCAGGGAAAACATGGTAATTCTTTTAAGTGGGGTTAAACACCAAGAAGCTATTATTAACTCGATCTAAGTCGCAGTTTTATCAGTTTTATCGGGTTAGATCGTTAGATTAGTTAGATTAGTTAGTAATGTTAGAGTTAGATGTTAGTAAAACAGAAAATAAAACAAATAAATACTAATATAATATATATTTTTGGATCTAGCCAAGAATTATGTTACTGAATCAATATCTTTTTAGTAGAAATAAATGAGACAGATCTTCCTTTATTCAAGGTCCAATCAATTATACGAAACGGTATACTCCTAAGCTAGGCAATTTCTCCTCACACGAGCGTATGAAATTGTCATATGTCTTGTCCTCTGTCCAATGTCATCCTCAAGCATGGGTCACTCCCGTTTTGTCATTCGGCCAATTTTAAGGTATGTCAATTAAACAGGCGAATTTAACGTGATAATCTCTCGAGTATAAATTTCAATAAGAGTTTGTTTCTCCCGAAACAAATCTACCCCAGGTTTAGAAATCGGATTCCGTTGTCATGTTTTCACTCGCCAATTTTACCCCTCCGGTCTTTCTATTAACGAGTTCATAAACTAACTACGAGGCGTCAATTCATAATTAGATTATGAATTCTTTCATATCGATTAGCTACGCTAATACAAACATAGAAAGAGATTCATTATAACCGATTTTAATCAATTTTAACATAGTCGTTATCTATTTCCCTAAAAGATAAAACTAATCCAATTTCATATCTTGGCTAGATATTAAGTTAGCCTAATATCATTATACCTAATATATAGATATGAAAACAAACAAACATAATAACATTAGAAAATTACCGATTACAACTGCTGAATTGGAGCCTAATCCTCGTGAAAGTAACAACAGCTTCAGAGACAACAATCCTCGATAATCTTCTCCAGCATTACAACATTACTACGTTTATTCATACATATAAGCATATATACATACATACATAGACATATATATGTATACATGGGCCCAAACATAAAAGAAATAGAAAGAAAACGATAGAGGAAAGTATATATATAGATATATACATAAATTCCAGTAAGTAAATTGATCAAATGAGCTTGAGAGGAGTATTTATAGACCACATTACCGGCTCGTGCCGACCTCACCGCACGTGCCGGCTACACAAAGGCATTTTTAATCATTAGGATCTTGTGGGCCCAGATTCGAGATTTTCCCGCCATATTCGGCCTTCTCCGGCGCGCGGCGGCCATACAACATATCCTATGTTCAGTAAAAACCGATCTCGAGCTGTAGACCTCAGATTGACATGATTTAATATTCGTTGGAAAGCTCTCTTGAAGGTCTACAACTTTCATCAAGGACTTTTTCTATGAAAATGCCTCTAAGTTAGGTCAAATATCCGTTGAAGATGAGTTACGGTAGAAACATTAAGGACAGTTGATATGTTCGAACTTGTTAACTTATGGCATAATCTTTTATCCCACAAAACTTATGATTTATGCTTCAAAACATGTCGCTTACTTGGGATCTTGGTAAACGATAATCCTGCAATGAAGTACCAAAACACCAAACGAAATCCGACATGACAATACTCCGGTTACTAAACCGGTACAAAACTTAGTAAAAACTTATAAAAACACGATATTTTACATAATAACTACTACTAACATAATTAGATAAATATAAGGGATAATTGACTTGAATTGGTACAATAATGCTCAAAATGTATCAAAAGTGGGGCGAAATGTCATAATAATGATCATAAATTTATCTCTCATCACAACCCCCTACTTAGCTTTTGGTCGTCCTCGAGCAAAACAAGCGATAAAACAAAATGAATAAGAGATAAATTCATGAAGATATAAGGTATAAGGAACAACTAGATAATACAACCATTAGAATTACAACCAGGCGTTAACCTCAATATAAATGTATAACAGAGTGTGTGTGTGACAAGCCTTTTCAATTTCCACTATCCTCTCTTGAATAAATCAAGCAAAACACACAAATATCCATTCAGACAAATTTCTAATGACTTTCCTAGGTATAAGCAAAGAATAGCTTCCACAAAGTTCTTCCGAGTACTTATTAGGATAATCCCTAAAGCATATCATTCAGCTTTATACTGGGGATAGTCGTAAGATAGCTAAGTTTTCAACCACGCTTAATTTTTTTTTTTTTTTTTTTTTTTTTTTTTTGATGAACTTAATTTCACATGTGTAGCATATGCCCTCATTCCCAGCAATAGGACGTTTCGTGATAACACCCTAGCTGGACTACTATCATCGAGCAATGGAGCTTTTAAACCTCATAGTGATATAGGACGCTTTCGTGATAACGCCTCTCACCGCACTCAAATCATTGATAGCTACAACCGACAAACATATAGTTCATTTCTTCTTCTCTTTTTTTTTTCATAAACTTAACTTATATCCTTTCTATCACATTCAAACCTTCGATATTCACAAGAGACACGCTCAAAAGTTAGGTACTAAGTTATCAAGTATTATCTAGAATAACCACTAGATACTTGAATGGATACAGCTTTAAAATTTTCGCTTTCAATATCAAAGGCTTTACGTGAAGGAATTCATGTTACACAAATATATTTGGAATTACAATGCACTTACGGTTCACATTGGTTATACACATCCAAATTGATCATTATATCTTCAAATCCATGAAATATATACCTTATACAATTTATTTTAATCAACTAAATAATGTTCGAAAAAAATCGAAAACTAAGAGATTTATTGATACAAAATAAACACCAATGCCATTGCTAGCCAACGACTCCACTCCCCACTTACGAACTTACATTGTCCCCAATGTAAAGTGAGTGTAAATAAGTTGTTGGGAAAGCAATGGTGCACTAAAACAAGTCAAAACAAATACTGGGATGATATTAAAGGGTGGGTGGGTGGGATTAAAATATGATACTTATCATCACCACTCCCCACTTAGCTTTTTCTCATTCTTGAGCAATCAAAGCAATAAATATAAGGATACAAAGGAGATAATGTAATTATCCAGTTTAAGATTCTAATGCAAAGTGATGTATGCATTCAAAGATTAAGATCATATGATGATTATGTTTTTCTAAGAGATTAATAGAGGAAAGTAGGTATAACTATCAAATTAATTATCATACATTATCTAAATGAAATTCTACATGCATTACTTACTAGATAGTTAAAATTTACAAATACTTTCAATCGCCACTAATGAAGATCCGAATCAAAGACTAGGTCAAGTAGTTGGCAAAATGGCTTATAACGTTCAGGCTCAGGGTGTTGGCTAATCAAAAAGGATAAATAAAGGATATTTAAAGAAGAAAGAAACAAGTTGTACATACTCATACTTTCATCTCAAAAACACTTTTGATTAATAACAACCCCGATATTTATTCTGAAAACATAAACTTTCTTTTTCTTTTCTGTTTTTCTCTTTTTTCTTTTTTTTTTTTTTTTTTTTTTTTTTTTTTTTTTTTCATAGGATATTAACATATCCGAACTCATTGCCAAAATCGACTTATATTTTCAAGTGTCATGAGGTGAGATTGAATACATCAATACCTATCTAACTTTTCCAATCTCAGCATATACCATTCTTCTGAATATCGATACTTAGCTCTTTTATGTCATCATCTCCTTTCATAAGCACGTACAAACTCGAGGGATTTCAAGGAAATGTAGACCAAAATAGGCTAAGGGTCGGTTATTTCTAGTTAATCATAATGGCTATTTCGAGTGAGGTCTTGATCACTCTAACAAGGTCGAGGTGGGGTCAAAATTGGAAATTTTTATTCAGTAGGCTATTTGGCTATAGTTTATCAAAGTTATGCCAAAAATCTCATCATCCCTAATCCGATTCCATATTCATATTCGCCTTGACAGAAAACTTTTCTAAAATTAACTATAAATGCAAGTATACTTGTCTAATTCCATAAATAAAATATTTGATAACAATTATCTAATTATACATACTCAAAAATAATATTAAAATCAAAGATAGACAAATATTATATTATCATAATGCTTCGTGTTACTCACATTATTAAAAACTTATTCTTTCAAATACACTACATCAAGTGTGTCAATTATATTTTATCACATTTGAAATACCTAAAAATAATTAAAAACTAAGTGTTTCTCAAACATTTTAGTCTTCTATCCCCAGCATTCTCAATAGCAACCTAAGTCTAAGAAATGACGATTTGAACTTTTTCTTTAATTTCCATCGATTTTCGGATAACCACCTAATCTTTCCTTTTAATGATATTCAAACATTCATCTTGAAACTTAGTTGTGCTTTACTACTAACAGAAAAATAAAAAACATCCAGCTTCTTTAATGTCTCATCCGTAAAAGACTAAATTATGATTTTTATATTTTACGGGCTACCTCCCAAGAGCGCTTTTGGTTAACGCCGCTTGCTCGACAAAATTAAATGCCTAAAACGAAAATATAAAATACTAAACATAATAGGATACTTCTATCATTTACTCACCAAAGCACGTAACAATTAAGCACATGAATCAACGAGAAATAAATGCTTAAGGAGTAAATAGGAAGGATAGTACCCGTGATAGTTCTAAATTTATAGTTTATAGCTAGACTTTATCTTGCTTCAACTTTTAATGCACCGTGGTGGGTCATCCTCACGCACCGCATCCTTCTTCAATACCGGTCTCCAACATAGAGCGTATAAATTCCGTTAATCCAACGATTCTTGACCTTTTCCTCCGATTTTTGAGCTTTCGCTTTGTGAGCTTCCACATTGTTGTCTGAGTCATCTTCTTCAATTACCTGCGTGTTAGTACGATCCACAAAAAGAGAACACAAAGGGTCTACACGAGAATAAGATTCTAGTGGATATTTCAATAGATTGTAAATGTTAAAGACAACGCGCTCATCATTCACTCCCAAACTAAGCTCTCCTCACTTAACATTGATCACAGCCCCACTGCTGCTAAAATGGTCTACCGAGGATAAGGGGTGCACTCCTACCTCCATATCCATAACAACAAAATCGACGGGAAGTAGAATTTATCTACCTTAACCAACACGCCTTCGATGACTCCTTTAGGATGTTTAATAGATCTATATGCCAGTTGAAGAGTCATCTCTCAGACGCTTAAGCTTACATATGCCAAGTTTCATGAAATCATTGTAGACATGAGGTTTATGCTTGAACCGAGATCACATATTGAATTCTCAAACAAAAGCCCCCAATATCACATGGGATAGTAAAACTACCCGGATCTTTAAGTTTAGGAGGAAGCTTATGTTGAAGCAATCATGGAACACTCCTCACTTAGACACACCATTTTATATTCTTCCAACTTTTTCTTTCGGGATAGTATGTCTTTAAGAAACTTACCATATTCCGGCATATTGATTAGAGCTTCAATGAAAGGGATATTAATAGTTAAGTGCGAAAAGTGTCAAGAAAACGTGCATACTTCTTATCCAACTTCATCTTTTTCGAGAATAGGAAAGTAATTCAAGATCAATTAAAGCAAAGTGTTAGAATGTATACTTCCTTACCCTTGTCGTTAGATGAATATGGTAAAGCTTCCTCGAATGATTGTGCCTTTTGAGGACACCGTGGGTCATCATTCTGCACCTTTTCTTCAAAATATGCACTGATGTGGTGTCGCCTTCTTTCAGTTGAACTCGAGGTGAATTTGGGGTGAGTCGGATAAGGTTCGGCTTGAATTGGCCCTTTCAAACTTGATTCCATTCTATCCTGCTCATTGAACAAGGTTCTTAAGTCATTCGATCTTGAATTTTTCAATATTCTATGAACCTTGACCCATTCCTCATTCTCCCTTTCAGGTTCAATTTGTCTTAGGAAATCTTCAATAATGTCCTCTTCCTCTTTAGTGAATTCGGTTTATTTTCCATATCCTTTTCAAATTTACCATCTAAATCATTCTCTACTTCATTATATCCGAAGTTTTCTAATCCATTACTTCCACGTATACTTCCACTTCTAGTAATAACAAACTTTTACCTTTCTCGGTTCCGTTCGGTATTACTTGATAATCCTCCCGAGGTCTACTGCTTTTACGCTCTACCTCTCTACTCAAGTGATATTCCAAATTCCGTAATGAAGCTTCTACAATTCTCATTCTGGTATCATGTCCACTTATAGATGTTTTCAACGTACTCATATCCTTAGTGACTGTACCTATAGAAGTCATCATGGTTTCTATATTCTGAGCTTGAGAAGATATCACACCCAACATATTTTCCATTAATTTCTTCCATTTATTAACTCCTTCAGGTTGAGTTGAACTTTGGGTGACTGGTATGCTTTGAGTGGTATATTGTGGATAAGGTCTAGGTAATGATCAGAGATTCTCGATTCGATGTATCTCCTTGATAAACTTGATATGGATTCTTATACTGGATTGGATACGGTGGTTGTCCTTGCTTACTAGGGATTTCATACCAACGAAAAATAAGGTGATCTCTTCTAATAGCATTAAACGAGTTTGAATACGCGTTGTTCAAATTCCTATGCTGTAAAAAATTCACCTTTTCCCTTGAATATCCTTTTGGTTCTTCCATCCCTAATGACACATTATCATGATTTGAGTAGTCATTTGGTATGATATTTTCTCGAGTTTACATTTTTATCAAGCAAAAGCCGTCAAATTTCCTACTCAAATTCTCCAAGTGTGCTAGGACTTCGTATTCGTGTACATTCTCCTGCAAAAGCTACTTTTCTTGTGCTAGAGCCGGTTTCCCACATTCTCGTTAATTTTGGAAATCTTTTCTATAGCATCGTAAACTATTTGGGCTTCACTCATCATTAATCGAACCACCACATGCATGATCTACATCTCAAGACGTGAGTCTTTCCTTAATTTACTGACGTAAAAGTTGGATTTGCATTTCTAAGGAATAACCATGATCGACAAGCTCGTAATAACTTTTTAAATCTTTCCCAAGCATTCCCGAGTGTTTCTTCGAGATCCTTGTTTAAAATTAGCAATTTCGAATATTAATTCCAATTTTTTCCAGAGTAAAATATTGCTTTAAGAACTCGGTTTGAATCTCCTCCCAACTTGTCAATGAATGATGTGGAAGTGACAGAAACCAATCTCGTGCTCTTCCTTTTAAAGAAAAGGAAACATAGACATCCTCGTTAGTTCTCGATGAGCACCTTGACTTTTGGTCAGATACACAATTCTTCGAAAAGATAGAGATGATGATGTGGGTCCTCATCATCTTCTCCTAGAAATTGGGCTCGTGTGTCAATTAAACCAAAAGATGAGATTTTATTTCAAATTATTTGCTCCTTTATTGGGTAAACGAATTGGATTATTAATCTGATTCCTTCTACGATATGATCACAGATCGCCTCGGGTTTGGTGGGTGATTAATACGATTATTCCGATTCCGATTCTCGATTATTTCCATTCCTCGGCATGATCAAGCCCTCGCCCGGTGTTTCATCATCGAATTCGCCATTTCCGTATTTCGATTCAAGATGATCTCGTCATCGCCTAACGAACACGTAAAAATAACTCAAAAAGATAGTAGTAACAAAATTGATAACTTACCTATAAGGTAAGTATCAACAAAAAAGAAAATAGAATTGAGATAAAGAAGAGAGTTGACTTATTCTCGAGAATTTTGAGCTAATACAAGTAGTAACCCTAGACACAAAGAAAGAAATTAGCGACATTTTCCCGGCAACGGCGCCAAAATACCGACAGACCTAAACCTAACCTTGAAACGGCGCCGTAAAAGTCGACGGACATTACCTAGGCTATACAGATCCTAACCGGCAGTGTACCGGGTCAAATTGTAGTGCTAGTCTGGTGAGTCGTCGTTTCTCGTGGAAAACATGGTAATTCTTTTAAGTGGGGTTAAACACCAAGAAGCTATTATTAACTCGATCTAAGTCGCAGCTTTTATCGCTTTTATCGGGTTAGATCGTTAGATTAGTTAGATTAGTTAGTAATGTTAGAGTTAGATGTTAGTAAAACAGTAAAATAAAACAAATAAATACTAATATAATATATATTTTTGGATCTAGCCAAGAATTATGTTATCAATCAATATCTTTTAGTAGAAATAAATGAGATGATCTTCCTTTATTCAAGGTCCAATCAATTATACTAAACGGTATACTCCTAAGCTAGGCAATTTCTCCTCACACGAGCGTATGAAATTGTCATATGTCTTGTCCTCTCATTCAATGTCATCCTCAAGCATGGGTCACTCCCGCTTTGTCATTCGGCCAATTTTAAGGTATGTCAATTAAACAGCGAATTTAACGTGATAATCTCTCGAGTATAAATTTCAATAAGAGTTTGTTTCTCCCAAACAAATCTACCCCGGTTTAGAAATCGGATTCCGTTGTCATGTTTTCACTCGCCAATTTTACCTCTCCGGTCTTTCTATTAACGAGTTCATAAACTAACTACGAGGCGCCAATTCATAATTAGATTATGAATTCTTTCATATCGATTAGCTACGCTCAATACAAACATAGAAAGAGATTCATTATAACTCGATTTTAATCAATTTTAACATAGTCGTTATCTATTTCCTAAAAAGATAAAACTAATCCAATTTCATATCTTGGCTAGATATTAAGTTAGCCTAATATCATTATACCTAATATATAGATATAAAAACAAACAAACATAATAACATTAGAAAATTACCGATTACAATCATTTGAATTGGAGCCTAATCCTCGTGAAAGTAACAACAAATTTCGAGACAACAATCCTCGATAATCTTCTCCATCATTACAACATTACTACGCTTATTCATACATATAAGCATATATACATACATACATAGACATATATATGTATACATGGGCCCAAACATAAAAGAAATAGAAAGAAAACGATAGAGGAAAGTATATATATAGATATATACATAAATTCCAGGCAAATGATCAAATGAGCTTGAGAGGAGTATTTATAGACCACATTACCGCTCGTGCCGACCTCACCGCACGTGCCGGCTACACAAGGCATTTTTAATCATTAGGATCTTGTGGGCCCAGATTCGTAGATTTTCCCGCCATATTCGGCCTTCTCCGCGCTGCCGTGCCGCCATACAACATATCCTATGTTCAGAAACCGATCTCGAGTCAGTAGACCTCAGATTGACATGATTTAATATTCGTTGGAAAGCTCTCTTGAAGGTCTACAACTTTCATCAAGGACTTTTTCTATGAAAATGCCTCTAAGTTAGGTCAAATATCCGTTGAAGATGAGTGACGGTAGAAACATTAAGGACAGCTTGATATGTTCGAACTTGTTAACTTATGGCATAATCTTTTATCCCACAAAACTTATGATTTATGCTTCAAAACATGTCGCTTACTTGGGATCTTGGTAAACGATAATCCTCGCAATGAAGTACCAAAACACCAAACGAACTCCGACACAATACTCCGGTTACTAAACCGGTACAAAACTTAGTAAAACTTATAAAAACACGATATTTTACATAATAACTACTACTAACATAATTAGATAAATATAAGGGATAATTGACTTGAATTGGTACAATAATGCTCAAAATGTATCAAAAGTGGGGCGAAATGTCATAATAATGATCATAAATTTATCTCTCATCACTCACCAAAGTGTTTGGTGTGTCTATAACTAGGAGTTGCTGACAAACTATTACCTGGAAGATAATGATTGTAATCAATGACGGAGAGACATATATATATATATATATATATATATATATATGTATAGCAGTTTTTATGTTTAAGATAGAATATATAAAATAAAAACCGACTTGATTTTGGTTTTAAAAAGAGATTTGGTTTTCTTGAGTGGTGCTACTGCACGTACTTCCTCAAGTTTCTGGTTCCCCCAGTAATTGTGATGAAGAGGAGAACTCAAAAGAGGCGGCGATCATCGAAATCCACCAGCAGCTTTATTTGTTTCTCTTTATTGCAATTTTTCTTGAAAGTGATTGGGAGCCTCTCATTACAGCAATGAGAAAAGATTTTGCTACTTGACTCCTCCTCGTCCTTATCAGAGCTAGATTGCTCTTTGTTTTCTTTTGAGCTGGTCATTACAACATCGCTTAGCTGGTTTAGGGTGGGGCATTCATCATCATCATCATCTCCAATAAGCTATTTTAAACTTGTTGTCGCCACCCCCTTCGATCCATTATCATCATCAGGATGAGTTTTTCCATTCATCAAAAGCCAGAAACTTATGGCACCTTCAAGTAGTTGTTTGTCCTCCTCTATCAACTTATGAGACGCGGATGAAATGGATCTACCTTTGATGATGCCTCTTTTGGCCATGATTGACCAACTCTTGAATGACCTAGTCAACTTGATGTTGCTGCTGCTTCTGTTGTTTTATAGAGAAACAACAAAGCAGCAGTGAATGCAACCTGGAACAGTAGGTAGAGGAGGTTGAGATCCTCTCCACTCTCTCTTAGGATGACAACCGAGGTGTCCAAACATGGACTTATCCGAACGAAAAAGTCTTGGGACATAAAGAGCACTCAATTCCATGATCATCTTCATTGATGGTTTCTCGGAGGAGCAAAGCAAGTTATATCCCTTTATTCTTGAACTTCATGGTTTGATTGGGCTTAAGGTCTTTGTTTCTTTTGGGTGGTTGTTGTTGTTGTTCCGGAGGATGATGATCTTTTTATGGTTTTGGAAAATGAATTCTCTTGTGACCCCTTAAAGCTTTACCACCATTAAACTATTTCTTACAATATTCAAAAACCTTTTTCTTATCATCTAAAACACCGACTCATCATGGACGACTAACATTCCTCTTTCACTTCACTATTAACGGCGTGTGCTTCGCTTTCGACCTTCTTCTTTTCATCTTCTCCTCCTTCTCCTCAATTTTCAACCAATCTTGATTTTTCATCCGCCATTTGACCAGCTGCAGTTGAGTTCATTAGATCAACTTATCTTTAAACCAAATATTTTTTCACAAATATTAACTAGCTAAAAATTACATTTTTTACCTGACTCCTTAAGAGTTAAGATTCCCAAAACGCCAAAAGCATCATGTAAAACTAAATAACAGAAAATCTCGAGTCACATAAAAGGAAACTAAAAAAGCCTAAAACAACAAAATCCCCCAAAATCCCACTTATTTAGAAAAGTAAGAGTCCATGAGTATGATGGAAGGAATAACCATGTAGAAGCAGATACGTGGGTTGACAAGATGGAGACCAACTCAATTATAAGTCAAGACATGATAAATGGCTTCTATTATTGGGAATCTAAAGTCAATCTCTAGTTGATATTTGTATACAATGCAATACCCTTCAGGGGGTCATCAGCCCAATCTTTAGAAATGGACAAGATTGGAACAAAGACTTCTTGATTGATTTTTTATCATTTGCAAATCCAGTTCATCTGGGCCAAGGAAAGAGAAGAAATGGTACTTTTCACCAAGAGGGCTTCATCCTCTCGAAAATATGAAATATCCATGGTTCGTGAGTCCTGAGAACTCTCTTCTACGTCATCCTCATATTGAGGCGCCTCATTGAGATTAATCCCATTGATGTTTATGGCATCTCTATTGTGTTCACCACCATAATTCCTCGCCACATTATTTATTATCGGAGGACCCCTCCCTTTACCGTTTATGACACCATCATTCCTCGCCACATAGATTAATGAAGGACCAGCTACTCCATTTAGGCTTTACATCACCTCCAATACCCTGAGGCGCGGTCCGTTAATTAACTTGCTGCTTAGCTGATGACTTCTTGGGGATTGTGGATGCAAATGCTTTAGATGGGTTTTTTTCTCTCTAATATGTATTGACATATGGACACCTAGATTATGGTAAACAGGGAAATGAATCCCACAAACTT
This sequence comes from Gentiana macrophylla, assembly GCA_026214975.1. Taxonomy (NCBI): domain Eukaryota; kingdom Viridiplantae; phylum Streptophyta; class Magnoliopsida; order Gentianales; family Gentianaceae; genus Gentiana; species Gentiana macrophylla. The sequence continues at coordinate 24,127,910 of CM047816.1, read as the reverse complement.
GGCATTCATATTTGTATGTTAATTCTTCTTTAAATCTGTGGTCTTCTACCACTTGTTTGCTGAAAGACTCAACAAAGTGTTTGGTGTGGCTATAAATATGAGTTGCTGACAAACTATTACCTGGAAGATGATGATTGTACTCAATGACGGAGATATATATATATATATATATATATATATATATATATATATATATATATATATATATATATACACACACACACACACAGCATTTTTACTGTCTAAATTAAAATATAAAATAAAAACCGACTTGGTTTTAGTATTATAAAGAGATTTGGTTTTAATGTGTGTGTGTATTTTATATACCATTAATGATGATGACACCAATTTTCTTGAGTGGTGCTACTGCACGTACTTGCTCGAGTTTCTAGTTCCCCCAATGATTGTGATGAAGATGAGGACTTGAAAGAGGCGGTGAATCATCTACATCCACCATCAGCTTTCTTTGTTTCTATTTATTGCTATTTTTCGTGAAAGTGGTTGGGAGCCTCTCATTACAAATTTATCGAAATGATTTTGCTACTCGACTCCTCCTCGTCCTCATCGGAGCTAGATTGCTCTTTGTATTCTTCTCGAGCCGCCATTACGGCATCTCTTAGTCGGGTTTAGGGTGGGGCATTCATCTTCATCATCTCCTATAAGCTCTTTGAAACTTGTTTTTGCCTCCTCCTCCGATCCATCATCATCATCACGACGAGTTCTTCCATTTATCAAAGGCAGACATTGATGGCACATTCAAGAAGTTGTTTGTCCTTCTCTACCAACTCATGAGATGCAGTTGAAATGGTGCTACCATTTATGCTTCCCCTTTTGGCAGCAATTGACCAACCCTTTAAAGACCTAGTCAACTTGCTTTCTGCTGGCCGCTTCGTTGTTTGATAGAGAAACAATAGCAGTAGCAGCGGCAATTGGGGAAGAGGTAGAAGGAGGTTGAGATCCTCTCCTCTCTCTCAAGATGACACCTGAGGTGTCCAAACATGGACTTCTCCGAACGAAAAATCTTGGGACATAAAGAGCACTCAATTCCATGATCATCATTTTTTATGGTTTTTTGAGGAACATCAGGTTGTTTCCCTTTATTCTTGAACTTGATGGTCTGATTGGGCTTTAGGTCTTTGTTTCTTTTGGGTATTTTTTGTTGTTGTTCCGGCGGATGATGATCTTTTGGAGGTTTTGGAAAATGAATCCTCTTGTGACCCTTTTAAAGCTTTACCACCATTAAACTCTTTCTTACAATATTCACACACCCTTCTCTTATCTTCTGCAATCGACGACTCATCATGACCGTCTAAATATTCCTCCTTCACTTTCACTATTAACGGTGGTAGAAGCTTCTGCTTTCGACCTCCTTCTTTATCCATCTCCTCCTCTTCCTACATTTTCAACCAATCTTGATTTACCATCCACCATTTCACCAACTGCAGTTGAGCTCATCCGATCAACTTATCTTAAAACCAAATATTTTTTCACAAAATTAACTAGCTACAAATTACATTTTTTACCTCGACTCCTTAAGATTCCCAAAATGCCAAAAGCATCATATAAAACTAAATACCGGATACCTCGGGTCACATACAAGGAAACCAATAAGAAACCCTAAAACAACAAGATCCTCAAACTCCGACATATTTTGAAAGGTAAGAGCCTTTAAGTATGATGGAAGGACCAACCATTGAGAAGCGTATAAGTGGGTTAACAAGATGTAGACCAACTCAATAATGAGTCAAGACATGATAAATGGCTTCTACTATTGGGAATCTAAAGTCACTCTCTAGTTGAGATATGTATACAAAGGCAATACCCTTCGTGGGAGTCATCACCCAATCTTTAGATTGGGCAAGATTGGAACAAAGACTTCCTGGTTGATTTTGTATCATATGAAAAACCAGTTCATCTGGCAAAGAAAAGAGAAGAAAGGGTACATTTTAGCAAGAGGGCTTCAGCCTCTCGAAAATATGAAATATACATGGCTCGTGAGTCCTCAAAACTCTCTTCTACGTCATCCTCCTATTGAGGCGCCTCATTGAGATTAATCCCATTGATGTTCTTGGCATCTCTATTGTGTTCACCACCATGATTCCTCGCCACATTATTGATTATCAACAAAGGACCCATCATTTTACCATTTATGGCACCATCATTCCTCGGCACATTGATTAATGGAGGACCAGCATTACTCTAATGAGGCTTTACATCACCTCCAATACCCCGAGGCCCTCTCCGTTAACTTTCTGCTTACTTGATGACTTTTTAAGGACTGTGGATGCAGATGCTTTAGATGGATTTCTTTTTTCTCTATTATGTATTGACATATGGCCACCTAGATTATGGTAACCGGAGAAATGCATCCACAAACTTGGCATTTGAATTTGTATGTTAATTCTTCTTGGAATCTATGGTCTTCTACTGCTTGTTTGCTGGAAGACTCACCAAAGTGTTTGGTGTGTCTATAACTAAGAGTTGCTGACTATTTATTACCTGGAAGAAGGATGATTGTACTCAATGACAGAGAGACATATATATATATATACACACACAAACAGTTTTACTGTTTAAAATGAAATAAATATAAAAACCGACTTGGTTTTAGTATTAAAAAGCGATTTGGTTTTAATGAAAATATATAAATAATGAAATAAAGAAATAAATATATATACCATTAATAATGACTCCAGTTTTCTTGAGTGGTGCTATTGCATGTACTTGCTCGAGTTTTTGGTTCCCCCAGTGATTGTGATGAAGATGAGGACTCGAAAGAGGCGGCGAATCATCGAAATCCACCAGCAGCATTCTGTGTTTCTCTTTATTGCAATTTTTCTTGAAAGTGATTGGGAACCTCTCATTACAACAATCATAAATGATTTTTCTACTCGACTCCTCCTCGTCCCCATCGTGAGCTAAATTGCTCTTTGTTTTCTTCCTCGAGTTTCCCATTACGGTATCAATAAGCTTGTTTAGGGTGGGAATTCATCATCAAGACATCTCCAATAAGCTCTTTTAAACTTTTTTCACCGCCTCCGATCCATCATCATCAAGACGAGTTTTTCCATTCATCAAAAATCCAAAAACTGATAGCACCTTCCAGCAGTTGTTTGTCCTCCTCTATCAACTTATGAGACGCAGTTGAAATGGTGCTACCCTTGTTGTTGCCCCTTTTGGAAGTGATTGACCAACTCTTGAATGACCTAGTCAACTTGTTGCTGCTGCATTTGTTGTTTGATTGAGATACAACAAAGAAAGAAGAAGTGGCAAATCGAGGAAGAGGTAGAGATCATCTCCAAATACTTCTTAGGATGACACCGAGGTGTCCAAACATGGACTTCTCCGAAAGGAAAGTCTTGGGACATAAAGAGCACTCAATTCCATGATCATCATCATTGATGGTTTCGAGGAGCAAAGAAGTTGTTTCCCTTTATTCTTGAACTTGATGGTCTGATTGGGCTTAAAGTCTTTGTTTCTTTTGGGTGGTTGTTGTTGTTGTTCCGGAGGATGATGATCTTTTGGTGGTTTTGGAAAATGAATCCTCTTGTGACCCCTAAAGATTTACCACCATTAAACTCTTTCCTACAATATTTAAAAACCCTTTTCTTATCTTCCTGAATCGCCGACTCATCATGACCGCCTAAATATTCCTCTTTCACTTCACTATTAACGGCGGCAGAAGCTTCTGTTTCCGACCTTCTTCTTTTTCATCTCCTCCTCCTCCTCAATTTTCAACCAATCTTGATTTATCATCCGCCATTTGACCAGCTGCAGTTGAGTTCATCAGATCAACTTATATTAAAACCCAATATTTTTTCACAAAAATTAACTAGCTAAAAATTACATTTTTGTAACCTGACTCCTTAAGATTCCCAAAACGCCAAAAGCATCATATAAAACTAAATGTCAGAAAATCTCGGGTAACATACAAGGAAACTAAGAAGAAACCCAAAAACAACAAGATCCCCCAAAATCCCACTTATTTAGAAAGGTAAGAGCCCCTGAGTATGATAGGAGGACCAACCATGTAGAAGCAGATAAGTGGGTTAACTGTTGGGATATTGTTGTGCCCACAATAATCCATATGTGGTTTAATTAATTTTACAATACCTTATCTATGTGCCATTATATTTTATATGTCACTAACTTTACCAAGAAGTCTTATGACTTACAATGACATTTTATTTGTTTTGCAGGTACCCTGAAATACACACTATATATGGTTAAACACATTATATGATATTTCTTATCATTACATTATATGATACAGTTGTATATCTCAATATTGGATAATGAAGATTGGGCCCAGCAGTATTCCACAATTAGCCCAGTCCTCCTGTTACCCAGATATTATTGCTAAATAATCAGGCCTGTTACATTAATTAATCCATCTACTCAAACCCGGCCTATTTACCCATATCAATCTATAACCCAACTTCTACCTGGACTATAATAACCTAAACCTTAACACAACCCTCACTTTTCCGCCGATTCCATTTCTCAGCCTCTGAAACTCTATCATTCTCATAACCCTAAATTGGAAACTTCATCTGATGATTATCTCCTCCGATCTTCTAAATCTGTAAACCTCACTATTAGCATCAGCTGAGAATAATTCTTCGATGAAGTTGTTTCATCTTCTCCGATAATGATTAGGCACTTTCACTATTCTGATAATGATGAGCTTACTTCTTCAATCATGTCATCACCAAACAGACCTAACCTACAATATGCCTCCTAGGTCAAGTCTAAGGGCTTTTGACATGGGGTATGACCCGACCTCATATACGTGACACTCAAAGAGTCAACTTGGATCTTCTAAGTAAAACGGACCTAATGAGCTCAGCTCGACATTAGGCCTTGAACAAACATTGATCTCAGCGAAGTGGACCTTATGAAGCCTAGGTTGCCCTCAACGCATCGACACGGCACAGTTCGTCTTGTGCCCGTCCCTTACGGCCAGTTCGAAGTAAGAAACTCACCAGCTCGTACCACCGACATGGTGCAGGTTCACCTCGGTATGGAACTCACACATCGGTACAAGTCTACAACAAACTCAGACAACGGTTATGCAGTCAACATGATTTTGACCCACGATCTTGTAACGCTCCCATGATTCAAGCATACATGGTCATAATTACACCATGACCGCCCTCATAACTCCTTCAGATCATTGACCAGGACTTCAATGCTTGCACAATCAACTCCCCTACTAGGGAAACCTATGAAAGGATAATCATTTTCACAATTCAGAACTACGTTAATAGCTTAATCCCAAATCTCTCTGGTGCGTATGCATCCAACCTCATTTTTCTCAGCTATAATTCATTACAAATTCCACCAGTCAAGTAGTTAGGTTATCCTCACGTAGCTCAATTAACCGATTAAAGAACCGATTTCATTATTGACTATTTTAGACGTCTATTTGCTTATAAATAAATACTCAATCATATTATTATGTTCACACTATAATATCAACTATAAGTCAATACATACGTATCTTCTTATATTTATAGAATAATACACAAGCATGTTATTTTCTTTACTATCCTTCGAGATATTTCATGATTTAACCAGTTGTAGAATATCAGATCAAGTCGACATACATTGTAGCCTTTTATTTTTACACTCTTTCACATAATACACTTTTATAATGTGTGAAATGTTAGAAATGATAGATTGTAATATACGCTACTTGATACAACCTTCATACAAGTTTAAGTTATATATATAACTCAATCCACATCTTTTTGATTGTCCGAAAATATAAGTCATTTTATATCACCAATGAATCATTTATTACTATTTTATCTATCTTACCCATAATTTATTAACAATCCAACCACTTTTCAATATTTTATAACTATTTCATTAATAATAATCAAAGATATTTTCGCTATTTCTACTTGATATTTATGTCATTCAATCATTTTCTTAATTTGCATAAAAACACTCAAAATAACTTATATTTTGGGACGGAGGTAGTATATCTTATTTAAAGGGGCTCTATCGGCACCATTTTTTTTATTTTTTTTTTTCTACTTCCTGCAACACATATATATTCTTGTTTTTACTTCCGACACCACTTTTATAAGGTAAACGTCGGTGCCACTGCCTTTAGTTTTTGAACAGCAACTGACTTTGGTTTTTACTAGAAACATCAATGCCACTAACATTATGTTCATAAAAAATAATTATGATGCCGAAATATTTTTTTATGATGTCGAAAGTAATCGTATGCCAGTATAAAAAAGGACCTGGATCCTCTGCTGTATCTGTCTGTGGTGTCCCCTGCTGTGATAAGACAATTGTTCCAAAATGACTTCGTTTTGAAACAAATGGAAAAAAAAAAACCTCTCAAAACGACATCATTTTCAACCGGATATGACTTACACAAAGAAGTGCTGTGATTTGGGATTCAGGGCAAGGATCCCAATTCGTATAAAAAAATGGGGTTGCCTATAGAAGTTGTTTTATACTAGTATTTCTTAAATCGATAAGAATAGTATCGCATTGACCGACATCGCTCTGCTTTCCCCTTCGTGTCCTCCGATTAACGAGAAAGTGTTTCAAAATTCCTGGCTTTAACTCTTTCTTGAGCTAGAAGACTAGATTCAATCCAGCAGCCATACAAAAGATTTGGCAGACAACTTCCAGAAAAAAGCAGATAACGCCGCGAAACTCGCTTTGCCATGGGTTGCGCCTCATCAGTTCCTGGTAAATGAAGCTTCTATTCTCAATCTTTTGGTTTCGAAATTTGTTTCTTCTTTCAATCATCTGATTGCTCCATACTTGGAACGGAATATAGCTTGATGTTATGCTGATCCCAAATCCCCCAAATTTTGAATTTTTTTCATTTTGATTTCTTGACCCTTTTAGTTATTGTTTTTTTATTATTGTAAATTAGGTTTTGAGGAATGGCTCGGGTTTTGCTATATCTTGATGTTATTGTTGTTATAAAAAAAAAATTGGGTATATATTTGCTGCAGATAGAAGCTCAGGGCATGTAGGCGGACTTAATCCAGAGACGAGCAACGCGAGTGATGCCAAGAACCTCCGTGTAAAGGTAAGATGCTGATGATAATGATTAAATCTATGGCCTTTCGATCATATGATACCTATGTTTCAATGAATTTTGTAATAAAGGCTCTATAGTTTGTCACCATCAAACTTTGTTGCTAATAAAATGAATTTGCTTCTCAGCTTTTTGTGATCTATGGTGATGGTAAATACTAGTATCTTTCAAAGTTTTGGGCATTTGAGCATCGTTTATAGTTAGTTCAGCAGCTGAATTTTGTGTTGTCTGCTTGTAATAAAGCAAGTCGAACACGATTGAGATCATATTAATCATGGAGGTTGGTTATTCAAGCTAATTAAACTTTGATGGATTGGGATTTATTACATCCTTCTGTTACAAAATCTATGAGTAGCGATTAATCTGAGTTCACGGGGTCGTTGACTGGTGATGATATTCATGTACGTGTGTTGAGAGGTTTACTAGTGTATCCCACTAGAGCAATTGATGCTCCGTGATTTCTGTGTATTCGAATCTTTGTTAACTTGTTCAAACATATTCCTGTGAAATGGAAAAGAATGAAGGGAATGAACATTATTGGGTTGGATTCCAGGGTTTGCGGTGATAGTGATAGAGAGATGCTATTTGTCTTCAACCCTCGTTTAAAACCTAGAACCCTTGCTTGTTGAAGATTCCCATGTTGTCATCCTGCTGGCTCTTTCTACACTAACAATGACTGGATACCTTCTAGGTGATTTATCTGACCTAGTTAGGTGGTGTCGTTTTCTAGCTTTTTTAAGCACTACACAAGAATGTTTTGGTGATTGATGCTTGCTAGAGTAATAGATTTGTAGAAAGTGTGGAGTAGTGCATCTGATTGTGTTCTTTGATGATGTGGTCAGCTGGTTCTATTAGGTGATTCTGGTGTTGGAAAAAGCTGCATTGTGCTTCGGTTTGTTCGTGGTCAGTTTGATCCAACTTCCAAGGTGAGAAATTATCATTCTATTGAGGCGTTTTATATTCGGTTTACTTTTTATTTTTCTCTCTTTCTCTGTCTTTTACAAATGTGCTACATACATTTATTTGTATTTTTTTGTTGGGTTGAACCTCAGGTAACTATAGGAGCTTCATTCCTGTCTCAGACGATAGCCTTACAAGATTCGACGACTGTCAAGTTTGAAATATGGGATACTGCTGGTCAAGAGAGGTCTTTTGCACCTTGATCTCGTTTATGTGATTTAAGTTTTCTTTATTAAATGAAGATTAAAAAAAAAAAGTCAAGCTGAATCATTTCTATTCGTTTTTGTGCAGGTACGCCGCATTGGCACCACTATATTACCGTGGCGCTGCAGTTGCAGTTGTTGTTTACGATATCACTAGTCCTGAAACATTTGCCAAAGCACAGTATTGGGTGAAGGTATATATATCTCAAGATTAGAATGTCATCTCTTCATGAAAATTTCTTGGTATAATCAATGGTTAGAGCTTTTTAACTGTGAAGAAACAAAAAGTTCTTTTCTTGCATTGAAATCCTAGAATTGGTAGATATGACTAAGTATTGAAATAGAGAGCCTTTGACGCTTTTAAGTGATTAGTCTAGCAGATTTAAAGTGTCAATATGATATTTTAGGAACTACAAAAGCATGGAAGCCCTGGAATAATAATGGCGTTGGTGGGTAACAAAGCAGATCTCAATGAAAAACGCGAAGTGTCTACTCAGGTAAGCATTGTGTCATCATTATCCTTGCAAAAGTTCCAAAACTAGGAATTGGTATTTATATCGTCATTCGTTTTTTCTATTGGCAAAGGACGGTATGGAGTATGCTGAGAAGAATGGAATGTTTTTCATCGAGACTTCTGCAAAGACTGCAGACAACATAAACCAGTTATTTGAGGTACAATCCCGTTTATCAATGTAGAAATCCACAATGATATATACTTTTCATCTCCCTTTTCATTTTGCTAAAACTGCTAGAAATTTAGCTTTAAGACTCCGCTTTTTTTTTTTTTTTGCTGTATATTTCTTGACAGGAAATTGCTAAGAGGCTGCCAAGGCCATCTGAATCTTGATCTGCAAAAACCCAGAAAATTCGTAGTGATTGCTTTTGCTGTTTCTGACCTGGAACATTCTTATGTATGATGTATATTAAGGAGCATGTACTCTTTTACTTTGTTTTTGTTTTTCCCCTCATTGTATTGAGATGGACAGTAGCATTAAATAATCATTCACTGTTTGTCTTAGTTCATGCTATATTATTAATGTTTTCTAGAGGAATTTGATGATACAATGAATGGGGTAATTATGTCGTAGGGAGTCTCTATTACACCCGATCGTCATATTTGCGCAACGTGGACAATAAAACAAAACAGTTTTGTTTTTATATACACACGGCGCACATCTGACGGTCGAGTCCAATAGAGACTCCTTACCTAAGAATTTTCCCAACGAATGAGGGGCGGGTCATTCATTGATAACTGGTGGATGTTGGGCCCGTCATTGCTAGTGCCCGCCTACGGATGGGTGGTTCAATTATCTTCCCTACAGGCTTACAGGAGAGGGATAATTTGTTCATGGGCATGACGGATGTGTAATATCATAATTCATAAAACAAGTCTAATATCATTTCATTTTACTTCATTTCATCATTATTATCCATATTAATTCAATTCATATTAAGTAATGGCTTCATGTAAGGTGGTTGCATTATCAATGCCATTGTCATATGCATTAATTTCTTTGCAGTCACTTCAAATATACTCCTCTGTTCAAATAATCGATCACAATTCTTAAACGCATTACGATTAAAAAAACCATTTATCAGATTGACTTTTATATGAAATATACTATAATGCGCCTCAACTAAAAAAACATTTGAAATCTGAAAAGACATTTTGGAGTCTGAAAATATCGTTTAATGAAGGGTAAAGTAGAAAAATACATTAAATATTCCATTTGAAATGCGAATCGCTTTTTTTTTTAGAAACGAATCTTTTTCGATAACCGCATCGGATATTATGGAGCGGAGGGAGTAGTATTTTGCACTTCAATTTTTCTATAATTATTGCACTTTATTTTAAAATAATAATATCACATCACTACGATAATATCTTGCTGATATTTCCATAGTTTTCTTTTGATTATATATTTCTTACCGAACTAAGAGTTCTTAGCAGATTCGTTAAGTGTTCTATAGCGCATATAGTCCCTATCGCAAAAGAAAGAAAAAAATAAGTTTACTCCAAAATAAAACTTCCACATCGAGTTCTTATCCCTATTTATTTTTAGGGATATGAGCAAACAAGATCATTACTTGTGGGGATGCACTATTCACGTCTCTAAACATATTTAATTATTAAAAATTATAGGGATAGGGATGCTGCTGGAGTGAAATAATAAATATTTAATGTGTATGAATAGGGTTGTGAGGTAGAATATGTATTATTTAATATTATTTGAAATGTTATAGGGATAAGGATAGGGTGCTGCTATGGAGTATTTTGAATTGAGATGTTGTAAAATAAGGATATGTATTATTTTATATTATTTTAAAGATAAAAAATAGTGCACCTGATAAGAGTGCCCTTACTCGTCATTTTTTAGAGAATGAGTCAGGTGACCAGATTAAGTACCATGGTTCCAGTACTTTTATTTATTCAGCTATTTACAGTTTTCGGGATTGTGTATAGCCAGTAGCCACCGTGGAAACGGTAGTGTTGCTATATGTGGACAACCTCACTTGTTCTTGATCAGTTTCAAACTCTCATTTCGGTTATGTTTCCGTTTCAATCGTTTCATATTCTGCAATTATCGCGCTATTGTTTATTTTCGTTTGCGATTCTCTATTCATGATATCACTATCACGTGAAATTAATGTTTTCAATTATCAATAATTGATCACGTGTTGAACCCCAGATCGTTGCAAAGATGATAAACTTTGACATTGTCCATTGTAATATGTAATGACTAATATTAAATTTAGGATAAGGTTGTAAAGGACGGATTTACATCTTATTTGTGAAAAAAGGACAAGAAAGAAATGCACTGGTTATAAAGGACAGAAAGTAATGTATATCCAAAAATACCCTTCTAAAAAGATTCAACAAATAAAATGCTTATATCGTAGAACCTTTTTTTTCTCTCAAAAATCCTCTAGGTTAACAATGTGCCGCCACCATCTTCTTCCCAGTGGGCCATCATCCATTCTCCACTACTTCCCTTCATCTTCGCTGCTGCAACCTCTTCTCCCATGACGAAGCCGTTGAGTCGCCGTCTCCGTCTCCATCGCTGCTGCAACATCTTTTCATTTTTGCTGATTTTTTCTGATAAAGTAGAGCCAAAATTGATGGTTTGAAGTTTCATCTTGCAGGTTTTTTTAGATTTTTTCACGATTTAATCTTTTTTTGAGACGATATAGAATTTCTTTTGACGAAAAATGGAAAAAATAGTGTTTTCTGTAGAATTTGGAACCCATTTGTTTGATTTTCACACTCTGTTTTTCTTTGTTCTCATTTCCTTTCACACATTCCTCCGAACACTTTAAGGTCAAAAGGGTTGGGTCGTTTTCCTTCTTTTCCAACTTTATATGTACCTTCTATCACAGCAACAAGGATTGGTAGTATTTCTGTAGTATTAATTTGGAGAGAAATTGATCAATCTGGAAGAAATGAATGACGGAAAGAGGAGGAGGAAGGAGAGTATAAGCACAGCTTCAACTCAGTATAGTGGCGATGGTGGAAGTAAGGAGCATGTGCAATTTGATTCACAAAACCATGGAAACCAAGAGCACGTGCAGGTAATTACTGACCCAAGGTAATTATATTTCGGGTGTGCAATTGTTGTCATGTATGAACAATTGTTGTTGTCATGGATCGTTTCAGTTTATTTTTTCTGTCCTACACTTATGAAGGTATTGTTACTACTTATGAATGGATTGTTACTACTTATGAATGTTAAACCTTTGTGAATTATTAATACTTATGAATGGATTGTTAGTACAATATATGGCTGCAACATTATTTTGAACTGTACCTACACTATTTTTGCATTGTTTCGACCTGTTCATGAACTAGAGCTATTTGTTTTTGTAATGTTACTACATTATTTGGAATTGGAACTACATTCTGCTGTACTATTTACACTTGAACATGTCTTCCAAGCTTAACCAATGGCAAGTTCTGCATGTGCTTGATGAGAAACACAAGTTAGTTCACGAATTTTTCCCAATTTTTCACAAATGCCAGCACGATCTTAAGGTCCTCAAATCCTATCGGGTTCCACCTTCCCAATTAGGGTTTAGTTTGGTTCCAAAACACCTAATTTTTTTTTTTGAATTTTGTTCGGATGTGTTACTACGCCCATCAGTGTGTTTCAGAATCGTATTTTTGTATAACCGTTGTTTTGATTGCAGTGAGTCAAGGCTATGAGGTAAGAAGAACCGGGGATTTGATCTCTTCAGGCTCAGAGACTTGACGATTTAGAGTTCAGTTGTTATTTTTCTAAGAAATGAAACAGGCCTTTATAGACCATTATTCATGAATAATTTGCGTTAGGGTTGTTATTCAAGTATTCTATAATAAAGTAAAAACAGGTTTTTCTTTCATCTTCATTTGATGTACATGTATATGTAGTAACACTATCATTCAAACACCGATCAATATTATGGACATATAATAATAGTCATGTAAGAACATCAACATCCTCAGTAGAATATCTGTCTGTAACACGTGCCATTTTCATAATGTAGTAACACCACTATGCATGCACACCTCACACAAACAATATAGTTACGCATAATGTAGTATCACAAAATAAAACCCACATATGAAATAACACGTATTTCACCACTATCCGACGTAATGTAACACCACTATACGTAGTAACACTATCCGACGTAGTAACACCATTATACATTCAACTTCATTTACTAAAAATGCAATGTTTTGAAACGGCAATTGAGATAAAAAAATAAAAAAATAAAACGGCAATTGAGAGGAGAAATCAAGTTGATAAAAAAGGAATAAAACAGCGCATGTTTAGTAAAAGAAAAGAAAAAAAAAATATTATCATTAAAGGGTATTTTTTGACATCTCTTTTTTTTTTTTCATTCTTCAACCAAATATTATTTTTTTTTGTCTATTCTTCATTTAAGATGTAAAACATCATTTGGGACCACCAATTCGTATAAATTAAGCCAATGTGCATTATACTACTCCCGTCTCAAAATATAAGTCCGTTTAAAAGTTTTTATATAGATTAAGAAAGTGGTTATGTGTTATTAATTTTAATACAATACTCTTTGAGTCTCATTAATATGATATAATGGTAAAGTAGGTAAGTGTATAATAAATTAGAGATAAAAGGAAGAAAAATGAAATAAATATTTCATTAATATTGTAAAAAGACTTATATTATGAAATAAATTTAAAAAACTAAACGGATTTACATTTTAGGACGGGAACATCAAACAAGATGAAGTATTAGTCAATGGCCTATTTTTGAATAATAAACATATGATATCGTCAGGGTATATTACTATAAACAGAACAATTCAATACGTATAAAATACAAAAAGAGAGACAGCGTTTAGGCTATCTCCAATGGGAGAAACCAAAAGGTTTACAAACCTTTTTTAAAGCTTTTCACCGCTGCAGTGAGTTTTGAATAGGTTTTTTAAATAGGTTTGTATTTACAAACCTTTTGCAAAGCTTCAAACCTTTGTAAAGGTTTTATTATTGTGTGAAAGTTTTATAAAGGTTCTGCTATAAACTTTTGTAAAATGATTATGAATCACGACGCAGAAGAAATAAAAGGTTTATGATAGTAGATAAAAGGTTTATAAACGAAAAGGTTTATAATCGATGACGTGACACAATTATAAACCTTTTAAAAGGTTTATAACTGGTGATAGCCTTAGAGGTATACTTTAACTGCGTAGAAAACAAGAGGGAGCAGCAAAAATAAACAAGAGAATTTTGACTTTGCCTGCCGGCTTTCAATATTACAGTACATTATTCTTTTCATCAATTTACGCAAACTCTACCCGGGAAAGAAAGAACAATTTGATGATCCATGGTTGAAAGTTTTCTTTGGGGTCACAAAATTCTTCATCTTCGATCATCAATTTACATGTTAAGCTTTTCTTGATCTGTATAAAGCTCTCAATAAAGATATTTGGTTAGCCAGCCAACACACCTCCAATCCCAACCACCATCGCCTACCAGAGATACTGCTAATTATCTTCATCTGGGCATCTTTGAGATCTTTGGTAATTCCGATTTCTTAAGCTAGAAGTCCACATGGGTCAAAGGAAGATTCACAGGTGGTGTTACTGAGTCAACTCAGTGAGTCAGTAAGGACAATATCCGGGTTACCTGAGTGCCGAACGGTTGTGAAGAAGATGTACAGTAATTTGGTCAGAAGGATTAAGCTTTTAAGCCCTTTATGTGAGGAATTGAATGATTGTGAAGAGATGCTCCTGAGGATGTTGTGGAGGGACTTGAAATGCTTAGAATCGCTCTTGACTCAGCTGTTGTGCTTCTTAAATCAGTTCATCAAGACAGTAAAACGTTCCAGGTACCCTTTTTTTTTTTTTCCTTTATTGTCAAATTCGAAAATGTTTATTATTTATTTTTCAAAGCCTTGGAATTGCTTGAAACCAAAGATGTTTGTTTAAATAGCATAATCTTGATGTCTGATAATATAGTTGATTTTCCAAGAACTTTTTGAAGATTATATGCATAGTTAGCAAGGAATAAGGATTGACAAGGATTATGTGATGGAATGCTTCATAGGGCTTTTTGAAAGTTTTTTCAGGAATTGGCATAATGTAAAGCTTGCTTGATGCGATCCAAATACGTTTTGGCCAGTGACTAATGCGAAAAACAGGGGTTTGATTGCTTACACTACCCTTTACAGCTTAAATGAAGTGTTAAAGGGACTTCTTAATCCGTGATTTCACATGTCGTAGCAATAGTTATCAATGTCATTCTGATTTCTCTGTGTCTGTGGAGTGTTCTTGATGGAGACTAAAGTACTCGTATTCTTTTTCGGTGTAAAAATATGTCCCAAAGGGTCAAATGGTATACTACTGTGTTTACCTTGTTCTTGATTCTGTGAACCATATTATACTGTATTATTGCAGGCGATGCAGTTGGAACAAACATCGATTAGGTTCTATCAAGTTTCGGAACAGATTGAAGAAGCACTATCGCACATTTCCTATGAGAAACTCGGTATAAGTGATGAAGTTAGAGAACAGGTGATACGCAACGTATTTTATGTTCATTTCTAGGCAATATTGGTATTTGATTCTTATACTTCTCTTTTCATAGATCGAACTGGTGCACGTACAATTTAAAAGATCAAAAGGAAAGGTAGACTCGCCTGATTCGCAACTGGAAAAGGATTTATCTATAGCACAAACCGAAAGATATCCAGATCCCGAAATCTTGAAGAGGCTGTCTGAGAAACTGCATCTTAGGACTATTAATGACTTAAAGAAAGAGTCTCTCGCGATCCATGATATGGTTATTGCATGTGGTGGTGTTCCTGATGAGTGTTTTGAGACAATGTCATTTCTCCTTAAAAAGCTCAAGGATTATGTAATGACTGAAAACCCTGATTTCGAAACTCCTGAAATTGACAAGAGAGTAGTGACACATAGGTCCCCTGTTGTACCGGATGATTTCCGCTGCCCCATCTCTCTTGAGTTGATGAAAGATCCTGTTATTGTATCAACGGGCCAGGTTTGAGTGAATCTGTTAAAAAAGTTGTGTACTTTATAGTTTTCGTAATCTTTATATTGACTATTGGTTTTGTTTTCCTTTTGTTTGCAGACTTATGAAAGGTCCTGCATACAAAAATGGCTGGATGCTGGGCACAAAACGTGTCCCAAGACGCAACAGACTTTATTGCACACGGCTTTAACTCCAAATTACGTATTGAAGAGTCTTATTGCTTTATGGTGTGAGAGTAACGGTGTTGATCTTCCAAAGAAACACGGGAATTCTAGCAAAAAGAGATATGGAGTAGGAGGTAGTAGTTCAGAGTGTGATAAAGATGCTGTAGACGCCTTGCTACAGAAACTTGCAAATGTTAATCTCGAAGAGCAACGAGCCGCTGCCGGAGAGCTTCGTTTGCTGGCTAAGCGTAATGCAGATAACCGAATATGTATTGCAGAAGCCGGGGCGATTCCTCTTCTTGTTGATTTACTTTCATCACCGGATTCACGTACTCAAGAACATTCCGTCACGGCTTTGTTGAATCTTTCCATCTATGACGCCAACAAGAGGACTATTGTCAATGCTGGAGCCATACCCGATATAGTTTCACTATTGAAAAACGGCAGTACGGAAGCACGAGAAAATGCGGCTGCAACCCTTTTTAGCTTATCAGTCATTGACGAGAATAAGGTATCGATCGGGGCAGCGGGGGCCATACCGGCTCTTATTGACTTGCTATGTTATGGAACACCTAGAGGGAAGAAAGATGCGGCTACTGCGATATTTAACTTATCGATTTATCAAGGAAATAAAGTGAAAGCTGTAAGGGCAGGCATCGTGACGCCATTAATCGGGTTGCTTAAAGATCCCGGGGGTGGAATGGTGGATGAATCTCTTGCAATATTGGCTGTACTTGCTAGCAATCCTGAAGGTAGAATTGCAATAGGTCAATCTGAACCAATGCCGGTTTTAGTTGAGGTTATTAGGACCGGTTCTCCACGAAACCGCGAGAACGCAGCTGCTATACTGTGGTCACTATGCACTTGTGATGTGCAGTTTCTAAAAATAGCAAGGGAACTTGGTGTAGAAGAGGTCTTGAGAAATCTGTCAGAAAATGGCACTGACAGAGCTAAAAGAAAAGCAGGTAGTGTTTTGGAACTTCTTCAGAGAATTGAAGGTGGTAATTGATTGATGACTTTACTGAGAAGTACAAGGAGGGTTTCTCGGGTTTCAGTGCCATGATGCATCGGACCATTGGATGAATGACATGTGTCACTCATCCGACAGTTCAGTGCATTAGATACTTTGTACCTGAGAATCTTTCCATCCATATGAGAAGAGGATTAAAGATTTTGTGGAGTTTTGTTGCAAGATTATTGATTATCATTATAAATTGGTATTGTGTACATAATTTATAAACAAGTGTGCACTACATAAAAGGAGTTTGAGTATATAACTGCAAATATTGCTATTTTTACATTCTTCATTTCATTTTTCTTAAGCAAATGTGAGACTGAATTTAGTTTGTGTAATACTGTCAAGGGAAGTGTAAGGTGCTTTCATTTTTAGGTGCCAATTGCCAAGTATACATCCGGCACGCCGCGGATAGCCAGGCTAGAAAACGCTAGTGTTTTTCTGTATTTATTTCGAGAAATTTTATCCTACAACTTTTGTAGCATGACATGGACTATGACAGAGAGTGAAAATGTGTGGTTTTAATGCCATACCGATTGGTATAACCATATTATAACCGTTGTATGATAAAATTTTCTTAGTAGGAAGGACCATAAGGAGGAGGATCAATAAGGGTGGCTTGCTACAGAGGGGCATAAGGAGGGCCTAAATCTACTCACGCAGACATCAGTATATGTATGCCGCAGATCTAGAACTGTCTTTTAGTAGGTTAAGGACAATAACCAGAGTTTATCAAAGTTTCTTCTTCACAATATAACCATGAAAAGTCGATTCTCTCATGTGGCATACATACGTAGAGATAAGATCTTGAGTATATTGAATGTGGTGTAAATAATGACCTCCTTTCGATAGGCAGTTGTTAGACACACACATTGAATCTATTTCCGGGACACCATAGTGATATTCAACCTCTTCAGAGTAAAGTCTTAACTCAATGTTCGACTTTATAGTCGCTTGAGAGTTAAGTCTAAACTCAATGTTAGACTTTATAGAAGTCTGAATGTCTGTTTTCGACCTCTTTAAAGTCGAATATAGCCCGGTAGAATAAATTAGTAAGGCGCACACAGAACTTGTAACACTTCTCAAAATAGTAAAGTGACTTGAGAATGCCTAGGGAGGTCACATGTTCGATTCTCCTCTAAGACGTCATGTTCAAAGAGCTTTTGGCCAAGCTTTTCCCCTGAATAAGAGTCGACTCTGCAGGCACGATCCGGACCGAACTCCGGATTATCCGGACCAGTAGGTTTCAGATACCGGAGACTTTAAGCAAAAAATAAATAAATAAAAATGGTAAAGGGAGAAGGTTTTTTTCTTTCTTTTTTTTTTTTTGAAGCAAAACAAGTATACAATCAATAGCGTACAAATTAGGGTTTTATAAACAGGATAATGAAAGAGTTACCCCCGACAATATTTTTAAAGTCTACACCCAATTCAGTCCTAAAAAGATAATCAAATAACAATAAATTCTATGAAGACAACAACAATATCCATAACCTGTACAAACAAAACTATTAGCACACAAACAATACTTCTTTTTTCCTCTTTTTTTTCCCTCCAGATTTTAAGGAAAAATTTATTGTCCACATGCAATGCAATACACAAGACTTTGAAAACACACTTTTGTATGGACTTAAACTACTCTTCACTAAGATACATGAATCCCAAAAGGGGTGCTGAAAGATGGTATAATCTCTTCACACTTTGTTCTTCAAAACCTTCACATAAATAGAAAAGCCGCCAAAGATAACAAATTTTCAAACCAAACCTCTATGATAATCAAAGCTTTCTTCATCTGGTATGTGGTGCCATGAAAAAATTTCAGGCAGAAAAAGGCCAAGGAAATGATACAGAAGAAAATCAGCCTAATTTGTCGATGAAAGCTTCTGTTAGTGTCCCCCCGCTAATGATTTTCGTTGTCCCTATAATAAAATCGAATGCTGACCCTTCCTGCATTAAGAAAAGCTGCAACCATAAACCTACCTAACTAATAGCATTGGTTCAGACATTATTACATATACATATGTAACTGATATGCATATATGTCCGTGTATGTGAAAATATAAAGCAAAAGGGCATCGTATTACAAACCCGGGTTTCACCACAAAGAACCATGAAATTAAGGGTAGAAGAGAAATATTTGTAAATAATCAAGAAGCTGCGATACATAGGCATGGAAAATGGAGAACTTGCAAGAGCAAACCTTGGCACTGTTGAATCTAAGAGCAGAGATTTCTGCAAATGTTACCCCTCCAACGAAGACAACAAGAACCAAAGAACGCCTTCCATCGCCAACTCTGTAAGAAGTTCAGCGTGTCAACAGATAATCAGTGTGTTTTTGCTTAAACACGTGAACAAAAATCCAATTCGAGGCAGCAAATTAATAGGTCAAACTAGTGTGAACTTGACAAGAAACAGGGAATAACAATGAGGTATCAAAGCGTAAACATACTTATTATTTGTGTCGTGCAAAGATCCCGAGAGAGCATCAAATGATGGGCTGCTGGAAAATCCGCTCTATGCAAAATCAAAGCATAGTAATGAAGTAAGAATTTTTTTACATGAAGTGCAGAAGAGAAAGGTTTTAATAAACAAAAAAGTAAACAGGAAAAAGTGCTTACTCTCTTCGCTTCTGTGTGTGGCCCTGGCAACATCTTAAGAACTTCTTCGATACGACGCCTGAATAGATGTTTCGATACATAGAGGGCATAAATAGAACTTCACATGATATGATAATCAATATCAATGACGCTATACACATTCAATGTAAGGAAAACCACATTTCAAGCAGCAATTGAAAGTGAAACATTTTCCATATCTAATGACCATTAAAAAAATGCTGTAGTATGAGTGTTCTGCAATTTTTGTAAAAAAGAAAACATATCCATCAGACAGAATGCACTCTCAAGTGATTGCATTGGAAGATTTCCCCAGTATCACTGTTTTATCAACATGAGGAATGCACATCAAATATCAAAAAACAAATTTCAAACAACTAAGGAACATCCTTAAGTGGAGAGTTAAATGCCTATAGCTCATTTGAGATACACCCACCCACCAAAAGGGAATGGAGCTTCCCCTTTTCTTCAGTTTTCCTTAAGCTTTCCTATTAATGATGATCTGGCTTAACAAAAACAATGAATTCTAAGACCATAAAAACCCAACATGTGTTTTTTCCAGTAAAAGCCAGCTGCTTCCTTACGTCCCGAAGTGAGTAATGTGGGCATAACCACCTAATTTAGTAATGAAACTTCACAGAGCTGCTTAGGATTTCCTAGATAATTCACATAACAACGGGACAGAGAAAGTAAAACCTCACCAGCCATATTGAATCGCATTCTCCACAAGACGAATACTGAGTGGTGCATATCCAGAGAAGACATAGTCAATATCCTTGGGGCTGATATGTAGAAGTTCAACAAGTCAGCTATGAGGAGAGCAAATAGTAAGAAGTAGATTATCTAAAATGCGGCTATGTGAAAATTTGATCTTCACGAGAATGAAAAGTCTAATAATGTCAAGAATAATAAGAAGAATGACTGCTTCAAAAAAACTACAAAAGCCTTATTCCCACCAGGTGGAGTTGACTAGCAAAAATTCAAAAGAAAAGAAGAAAATTATCCACATGTAGCTGTACTACAAATTAATTACATACTTGGAAGTATTGGTATCATCGACAACAAGATTCAAAGCACGCTTAATTGTTAACCAGTTGCCTCTTGTATCCTGCAACAAAAGTTACAGATTATAGTTCGAGCTATTGGCAACACGTCAGAATATCATTTACTCAAAAAAAAAGGTATTAGTCTTTAACTGCACCTGCTTCCTAAAGAACCCAGCTTTCTCCAAATTGTTCAAAGTTGCCATGTGCTCAAAACCATAACTATGAAGCAACTCTCTCCTAAATAAAGAGTTTAATAAATCAACAAAATTGTTTACATCATTATTCACAAGGGAGCTGTTAATAGCACCACAGCGAACCTACTTTCAGGGCACCACACTGACATTCGACCTATGGAAAGTCGAATGTAAGCTCAACATTCGACTTCGCAGAGGTCAAATGTCTATTTTCGACCTCTGTTAAGTCGAACCTAGCAGTGTGGTGCCACAGTAGATTTATCGTGGTGCCTTAACGGCGCCCTATTCACAATTTGAAAAGGTATAGTAAATGTTTGCCTTAAATAGTCAAAGTTCTTCTTGGGCAATCCTGAATTTGTGATTGAAAACAAGATTAGAAGACGCAGAACAGTACCAAGCGGCTCTTGTTTGTGTATCAACTCTTCAATGTAGTCAAAGCATCTGTGTCAATCTTAAAATTAGTCCAACACACGCAGAACATATTTGCAGCAAATGGTAACCAGCTGGATCCAATGATGAAGCCAAACACATGTACTTCCCAATTTGGTCATCAAGAAAGGCGCAAATTAGTTTCGTTTATCAAAACAAGCAAGAATCCTTGTACCCAAAAAAATGTCAAGAATCCTGCTCAACCTGTTTTGAGGGGCTATCGAAAGGGCCAGAACACCGAAGAGAAAAGAAAAAAGAAGCAAAACGGAGACAGGCTGCAAAATCTCCTCAATTATTGGCCCACCTATTCTTTCACATCTGACTTTTGATGCTGCTGTAGAGGCTTTGTAATTTGTTATAACTAAGTATGGAGTTTTATATCCACTGATGATTGGAAAAACAAGCAGGAGAGGTGACAAAAGCCTTTTCTGTGGCGATTATAGCCATCTCCACTAGCTACTAATACAAACCCATTCAAAGAATTTTGGCCATGCAATAGAAAAAACAATGGGCAGTCATTTGAGAAGATTTGTTAGAATCCCGGCAACAAAGAGTCGAGAGCTATATACTGCAATTAAGGAGTCGCAGGAGAAGACATGAGCCACGAGGCAAAGAGCATAGCCCAAGAATCCAAAAGCCTAGAGTCAAAAAGCCAACATGAGCCTAACTGCCTAAAGCCATGAGCTGTGGTCATGAGCCGTGAGCCAAGAACTAAGGGCTATGTCATCTTCCCTGCTGATTATTCTTGTGAAACAACCTCCTGAAAATGCTACTCAAAGGGGAACAGTCTACTCAAGTTGAGATTCCAAAATATCTTCTTCCCTCTTCTCAAAGTACTACAACGGAAACCTCATTGTTCACTAATCTTGAACCACAAGCACCAGGATCTTCGTCTTTTAAATCGGTTAACTTGGAAGGCACGTTGTTGGATACATAATACAGCTTCTTCTTTGTTTGTGATGAATAAAAGATTAGTATTGATTGTCTTAAAGCAAGTTGGGGATGTATGATATACACACTTTAATTTGACTGGAAGTGTTAAGAAATATCGTTTAAATTGGTATGAATGATGATGTGATTAGATTTGAATAATTTGGAAAGGCTTACGGGATCTTGACTGATAAGGAAGTTACCATTTCCTCCTAAATAAGAAATCTTGTATTATGCTGCTGATAAAGTGATAATTCCAAGTTTTTTCTAAAAGTAAGTGATTTCTAACAACAATCAGCATTAAACAGTACAAAGCCTCAAATAAAATGCAGACACAGTATAAACGAACGAAAGAGGGATTTTTCTGAATGATCCCTTCTACTACTCTCCATTACTTTATATAGGAAAACCCCAACACATAATACAAAACCCTAACCCTAATGGGCTTTCTTGCCCAACAAGTCTCATTACATAAGTCGACCATAACCCTAGCCAACACACACGCACACACATACATTATAACACACCCTACATAACATAACACATCACATATTATCTATTATTCTAACAGAAACAAATGAGCCAAGCTTTAGACTTTGCATTCATCCATTGAATAATGACTAATGAGTGGAACATAGCCAATCCTAAAAAGATGGATGTATTTGTTATCACCTAAGTTTGGGTGATTTGGAGAAGCAAAGCAAGGAAAATAAAAAATAGTGAACAGTAGTAAGTTATGACATATTCTGCAATTCATGCCATATATGAAGCAATTTTTGTAAAATGGACAACAAATATGGCTGTTGAGACATTGGATCTTTTCAAAATTACTATCGTCATCACTCATAAAGAACTCATAAAGCAAAGCTTCACCAGATTAGTCGCTGAAATCAAAAAACTTTTGGCAAAAGTAAGCTTACATATCATAACTCTCAGCCTCCACAAGGGTATGCTCCATGTTAAGTTTTCCAAGAAAAGAAGGTTTTGACGTCAATGTGGTCAAATGTTGAGCAAGGTTTATGTGTCTCTGTAATGAAAAAGTAAACACTTAAATCCTCAAAACATGCAAACCCCTTGAAGGACAATACTAATTGCAGATATCTAAGCAGTCACTTACAGCTATTTCAGGCAATGAGTTCAGCTTTTTAACAAAATCCTTCAACTCAGAGACAGTTTGAGTCTGTGGCAACAATAAGAGAATTTGCTTTTAGAGTCAGATTGAGTAACAAAACTATCAACCACACAGAAAATTAATAGCAGTTTTTCAACAGTCAAAATTTGATACTTGAACCATACACGTGAAGATAGTTCATTTAGCGCTCCTACTTACTGTTGCATTAATATCTGTGTAATCCTGTTTCATGGAGGTTGCTTTTCCACGCAATTTCTGCAATCAAACTGTAAATGAGAATGAGAATGCACTTCACGGAAAAACTAA
Organism: Gentiana macrophylla; assembly: GCA_026214975.1. Lineage (NCBI taxonomy): Eukaryota > Viridiplantae > Streptophyta > Magnoliopsida > Gentianales > Gentianaceae > Gentiana > Gentiana macrophylla. The sequence goes on along the minus strand of CM047816.1, from coordinate 24,104,325 downwards.
ATCAAAGACTAAAAGAAACAGCACTAGAGTACACCAAACAAAAAAAATAGAAGAGAAATTTATAATCGGGTTCAATCCGGAATCAAATAGATTAACCTGGACAACAACTTCAAAGTTTAAATCCCGTATTTCTTTAAATAGTTTGTCGCTGCAGCAAAGAACAAGATGAGGATAGTAAGTTGGTATGAAGTATGAACGCAATAACTGCAGACCACATATTAATGCATCAAGAAGAATTGATTCATCAAAAGAACAAATAGGATAAATTAAACATGCATGAGTTTGCGAATTCACCACTATACACATAAAACTAATCATATACAGAGTGACGTGAGATTCTTTGAAAGAAGAGTTGAATTATCATCTCAATCAAAAGCTTTAAGTGTTGGAGAGATGAGTAATCTAGACATTTATAGACTTAAACACGGCCCTGGGCCTAATAGAAATAGCCAGACCAACAAAGGACCAAAAGACATATAGAGGGTTGGGCCAACATTGGGCACACAACATCAAATAAAGAGGCTCAACAAGTGGGCAAGACAAACAGGATGGCAAGGATAACACGGATGTTTGAACCCTTGACCTCCTGATTTGATACCAAGTTGAATTACCTCTTCCCCAAAAAGCTTAAGATGTCGAAGAGGTGAAAATTTTAGACTTTTATAGACTTAAACAAAAATAAACTTCGGCGTGAAATAGCATGCATACGTTGAATTGAGTGGAACCTTTGTCTTCTTCCCCTCCTGCTGAATACCCATGACAGATGCATCTATCTCCACTGCTCCATTATTGATGCCAATGAACTGCATAGAGAAAACAGAAAACTATCAAAATGAGGGAATAAAATAGAAAATGATATTTATCCCGACTTATGACAATCAAAAAAAAAAAAAAAAAACAGCCTATCTAGTTAAAATCTTTAGTTCAACACGCAGTTTGTGACTTCATCAGCAGTTTACCTCATCCAGTAGTCCCTCATAGGTTAGCTGAGACAACATTGGAGTAATCATGTCTACCTGCGGCCAAAAAAGATGTCTCAAAACGACACAAACCACACTGGGACGCATAAAATCATACTAAGGATGTAAGTTTTCACACAGCCAAAAGCTAAGTATCATGAAATAATTCGACTATCTTAAGTACTTTCCAGTGACAAGGAAAACCACTTCATAGGCTTGAACTACTCGACCTTTAATAACTCAATATGATTTTGAAGCAAACAAATGCACCGAGGGACATTAAACATGTGACCCCTTGTGAGTGAATCATGGAAGAACTAGCACCAGAGTCCCTTCTACCTCCACCCATCATTACAATTCCGCTGTGAATTTAGGAAGAGAATGAAAAGCTCTAGAAACCTACCCTTAAATGTCAAAATACTTGTAACATGTGCCAATGCTTATTAGGAATGATAGAAGATGTAAGACACTTTCTTTTTGCCAATATCAATATAAACACACACACAAGAAAATAAAGATGAAGTATTAATTTATTGGCATCAAGGCACAAGAAGTTACCTCTCTGTCAATAAGTATCAGAGTACTTATCTCAGGCACGACAACCTATGACGACAAACAAAGCGTCAAAACACATGCTTATAGATAAAATTGAAAACCACAAAGAACAAAAAAAACACGAGACCTTATCAAGGTACACATACCTCCGATATATTAACTGGTTCTTCAACTTGCATGCGATTTAAAATTTCAGCAATGCGTGTGGACGCTCTGCCTTTGGCTCTAACATTGGGTATCAGCCCAAAGGCAAACTGCATGAATCAAAGAAAGACACAAAAGATTCACCTGTAAACTTGCGGTTTCATAACTGCAATGATGTTGCTATTTTACAACTCTGTAATGCTAGCTATCAAACGAACTATACCTCAAGTTTGTGAATGGCTTTTGCAATATGCCAATGAGAGGTCGTATCACCATCCACCACACTTTCCTATCAAACAAAAAATGAGCTACTCAATTCACTTCTTGAGAACCAAGATACAGTCATACAGAAAAAAATAATCTAAATTTATTAATGAAATCAAATATAGACTTACTTTTAAAGCAAGGTCAAGTTCAAATGACAATATATCCTCATCCAATGGAACTACGTATAACGGGTACTCTCCTATAGTCAGCAAATTGTGAACTTTCTCCTCCTCCAGTATCTAGGAAAATAAGAACTATCTGAACAAAATTCTAACAGAAATATAGATGTAATCAAGGACCATTCTTTCCTACAGTTAAACCTATTGTAGATCTCAGTCTTACTTTCTCACATACAACAGTACGGCGAGGAACAAAGTAAACAAAATATTCCCTCTGAAGACCTTTTGAAGTATCATTATGGATCTGTAAACAAATAAATTTCATCAACTCGATCTGGCTTCGCACAAGGTAGACCAATTTGGTGCAATCAGTTTGAACTGGTTCTGCGCTAAGATGATGCAACTCAGCTCCAAGTTCCTGTTTTGAATACAAAAACAATGTTGAAAACCTATTTCTACGTGAAAAAAGCCATGCTCGTATTTAAAGTATCTACTTTCTTAAACACTGCCGTAAAAACATGCACTCTTTCAACTCGTTATCTTTAGCAGTCAGAGCGTACGAATGAACAAATGACATTTGTCCATATCAGTTTAAGGTTTTGGATGAGTAGGTAATTAATCGAACTATAGCAATATAAGCATTTCTATGATATTTGGCTTACCAAGTGAACACTTTCTTTTAGAGGCGAGCATGAGGGGCATGGTGAGGTGATTAAAATAAGCCAACTACACATTTCCCGGTTTAAGTGTTTAAAATATATTAACTACACATTGCTTCAGCTTTTATCATGACATGATTAATCAAGATTTTCCTTCCTATGATTGCATTATTCAAATCCAAAAAGGTTTTATCATTTGCTTATACTGCAGAAGTCAATAAATAACAAAGCACATTTTCTCATATCCAGCTTCATGAAGGAACAAAAAGATTTCAGACGGCACTCTTGCAACCGGAAACAACTAAAAGTTACACACAAGTCAGTAAAAGTAACACACAACAAGATTTCACATTTATCTGTTTCACCCAAATTTGACCACACACAAAAAGATTGGGGACTTTTCTCAAACCAATAAAATGGTGAATAAGTGAGATCATTGCCTTGAGGAGTGAGCTCTGGACGATCAATGATAGTGAACCACCGAGCTTCTGGTCGATAACTAAACACTTCTTCCCGCGAATCTTGAGTTACGAAACAAGAAAACGTATCAATTTTCATTCAAAATGAAGCATTATCAACCCAAAAAAGATTACATATTGCAAAGGTATGGATATGAACTCACGTTTTTCAGGATCGTAACAAGCTCCTTCTGGGATTGATCTCTAAGAAAATTTGATGTATGAGGCGGCGAAGGGGCAAAAGTAAAAGAAATCAATGCAAACAAAAAAATAAAATGAAAATCGACAGAAATTAGAAAGAAAAAAATGGAGTACCTAATGGATGCAAGATTGATGGGAGAATTGTCAAGGTTGGGAATTTGAGCCATTCTTCTGTTTCTTCTTCTTGTGCTGGGAATAATTTTCTTTCTCAAGAGTGAAAAAGAGGTCGAGCACACTGGCTGCTACGGAAAAGGATGGGCACGAACAGGAGAGACGAAAAAGAAAAACGAAAAGAACCCAGGCTGCAGATGCAACAATATTGCGGGAGAAGGCTGTGAGGGTGGAGAGCGGTAAAACGAAAAAAGAGAACGGGATTGTGAGGGGAGGCGTGCAGTAATGAGAGGTGAAGAATAGCAGAGGACCGGCGAAGGAGGCGGCTGCCGGGAAATGGGGGTGATGTTGGAGAGCCGGAAAAAAGGTAACGAGGAGGGGGCGATTTTTCCGGAGCAGCAGGAGGAGTGGCGGCAATTTTCTGAAGGAGAAGTGGTGGTGGTGGCTGGGGGAAGAGGCTAACCGGAAAGAAGGTTTGGCCGTTTGGGGAAGAAGAGTATCGGGAGGAATAAAACGAGAACGGGAAAAAACGAACGGGATCGGGAGATCAAGCGTCAATGCTCAGACCTAGAGGTGGACAAATGCATGAACCGGACCGAGCTGGAACTGGAACCGCCGGTTCTTGAAGCGGTTGTTCAAGTGAGGGTGGTTGACGGTTCATACGGTTCGACGGTTCACACGGTTTTCTTCCGGTTCGACGGTTCATACCTAGAGGGCGGTTCGACGGTTCATACATTTCACGGTTCACACGATTTTGTTCCGTTCAGATCACGGTTCCGGCCACGGTTTTAAAAATTATTCATAACTTTCTTTTACATTTTCATATAATACTTATTTTTTTTCACAAAATAACAAATTGTTCGGATGTAGGTGTCACATTTCTTATTCTTTCCCGGTTCGGCGGTCAATGGTTTTTTGGGCCACCTCTACTCATACCATAAAGAGAAGAGTTATTATACGACAGATATTAGTGGGTGATATCAAGTGGACGGTTGAGATCATGTCAAATCACACCATGCACCATTAATCAATGTCCGAATAAAAACAATAATTAAAGACAACGATTTTTAGTGGACATCATCATATTACGAGTCTACCAACTTATAACACAACCAACAACATAAGAAGATAGAAAAAAAAACAATAGTTAAACATTAAGAAAATCATACATAGAAATGTAAAAAGAAAAATATATTCATGATTCATATGAATAAATGATTAAATTAATCAATTGGTCATTTTAAACCGACTATGATTTAAAATCACGGAAATGAGAATGAATTTGATTTCATTTGATTATGCTTGTCTAACATATATTTCTCCTTTCAATTATCCCACCAAAAGAATAAATGTTGATAAAAAAATGATACTCCCTCCGTTATTATTTATATGTCGCAGAAAGAAAAATCACACAGATTAAAAAAATACTTAATATGTCTAAAATATAGTATTAGAAATGTATTTTTTTTATTGGAGATGTAAATACTTTGTTGGTAAATGTGTTTTTAGTATTGGAAATATTTTTTTAATTGAAATTGTAAGTGCAAATTAGTTATAAGGCCGTCGTTAGAGAATTAATGATCATTTAGGACACTCTGAAATCTTATTTAGTTATAAGGGCATTCTAATTTTAAGAAGGAAATTTATTTAATTATAAAGACATTCTAATTTCAAGTGGAAGAAAAAGAAGGAAAAAAAAAAAGGTGAAGCGCTGGTATTTTTACATCATAAACTAAGTACTTGTAAACATTAAAATCAAATTAATAGGGAAAAATAACAATTTAATGACATATGTTTGCAGATCAAAGGGAAACATCAAATTCATTGTCTACTCAAAAACTGGAATCAGAAAAGCTTCTAAAGGCAGCTAAAGAATTTGAGAGTTTGTTGAACAAAGACTATCCTAACAAAGGCCAAGGTCGCCATAGATCTCCAGTCAATAACAATGAGCCTATACACTGATATACATATATATATATATATATATATATATATATATATATATATATATATATATATATATATATATGTCTCCAAAACCAATTTTGTCTCTGTAGCTATCTGGGCAGCCATGGCATATACTGCAAAATATATATTACTTTAGGATATTATATTATATGTTTATTTGAATGGCAATAAGAAACTTTATTATTGTAAAAGGTTCACTCTTACATTTCAACAGAGCTACTTTTATATAGATTGATTCAATATATATAAATATGAGGATGGCATACAATGCAAATTAAATTTTTGTATATTGATTGTTATCCATTTTTTTAATTATTTTTTAGTAGCGATCCATTCCGAAATCCGAACATTTACGGGTTACAAGTCATTTGACACGTGTCTCAACTCAAAACTAACGCAGAAGCAATGAACTAACTTAAATTTGGGAAGAACTCTATTTTTTTAAATTTTTTTTAAGATGCAGTGACATTGATGACTTATGCAGTGACATTGATGTCCGATGCAGTGACATTGATGAATGATGTAGGGACATTAAGCTAAACATTCAAGATCGTGTTAAAGAATTGAGGGATTCCACAATGAATCCAATTATCAGGAGGGCACAAACAACATGTGGCCATTACAAGAGTCATAGTGAAGAGTCTTTGTAGTTTCACCAAACTTGTACTTATCCATATTAAAAGCTCCACATTTGGAGAAATACAAAACAAGAAGCAGAGTGATCGATCGATTGTTAGGTTTTATCAAATGACATTGGCGACTTATCGCGGTGACATTGGCGACTTATCGCGGTGACATTGATGTCTGAAGCGGTGACATTAATGATGATTGTATTTACAATTAGATAAGCGATCTGAATGATATTGATGTCACCGCGTATACAACTTGATACACACATTTGATAACTTTGTAAAGTAACTTTATTTCTTTGTTATCTTTAAATATTTGATTGATGTTGGTTTATTTGATTAGTGTTGGTTTAAATTTTCGATAACTTTGTAAAATAACTGTATTTCTTTTGTGTTTTTTTTGGTTTAAATGCATATTTTTACAACCAAAGGTATGCATAAATTGTTACAATAACACGTCACTACATAAATCGTTACAATAACACGTCAGTGCATAATTCGATACAATAAGACATCACTGCATAAATCGCTACAATAAGAAGTCACTGCATAAATCGCTACAATGAGATGTCACTGATCAAGGTTGCCAATGGATCGCGGCGGTCAATACATCATGGTAGCCAATGAATCGCGGCAGTGAATGCATCGGGGTGGTTAATGGATCCCGGTGGCCAATGCATCCGAGTAGGTGGTCAATGCATGACGGTGATCAATACGTCACGTCGATTTTTATGAAGAAAAAAATTGATTTTATGAAATTTATTCGGAAAAATATCAAATTTTATTTTAGAATAAAGAAGACGAAAAAAATATGATTTTTAGTGAAAAAATTATGATGATCCGAGTTTTAGATCAAAATATATGACATTTAGAATATGGTAAATTAAAAATAATAATAATAATAAAAAAAAAAACTGAGTGAACGTTGGGTGGAGTTTTTTTTTTTTTTTTTCTCCTTTGAGCGCTTCTTTTTTTTTTTTCCCCTTCCTTCCTTTTTTTCCTTCTTCCTCTTTATCCACTTGAAACTAAATAAGTTTCCTTCTTAAAATTAGAATGTCCTTATAACTAAATAAGATTTCGGAGTGTCCTATTACCCCTAATAAGTTGAAAATCAGTCCTTTTAAATAATTGGCCCAAATTGTAAATACTTTATTGGTGATTGATGAAAAAATAATAAATGATGCATTGGAATGTAAAATGACAGATAAATTAAAAAAACAAATTCTAAAATTTGACAGATAAAAAAAAACGGAGGGAGTAATTAATTAATAGAAATAATCATTTTTCCATTGGCTATGAATAGAACAACCTATTGCAATGTCTTTCGTGTTGGGTCGGGTTGAACCAAAAAAATTAATAAAAATTCCAAACCAACCCAATAGCATTTAGGTTGGGTCAAAAACCAACCTAAATTTTTTGGTTTCAATTGGTTTGGGTTATTTCGGGTTGGTTTGGTTTGAGTTTTGGGTTGGTTTGAGTTTGTTAGGTATTTTGCTCAGCCCTACCGGAAAGTTTATTATGGGAGATTAATAAAATTTAGATAGCCACAACTTGCAAGGTCCATAGGGATTTGTCCAGATAATTGGTTGTAAGACGGATCAAGAAATGTCATGATATGAAACCTATTGATTCTTATTACATGTCTCTATAATGATTATAATGATGTAAAAGTGTTGTGAATCTTGTGATCCTTTTGTTATGGAATAAACATTATCTCATAATGATTTCGTTCACCCCTTAATCGGTAGAGGTGAGCATGATTCGGTTTGACCATGTTTTTTTTTTCAATTATAATCAATCGTCTTTATAATGTTTCAAAATTTTCAAACCAAACTGTATTGGTTTTTAGATGTGAGTATGGTCTGGTTTGACCAGTTTTTTTTTTCCATTTATAAAACCAAATCGTTTTACACAGTTTCCAAATTTTATTCCCAAACTGAAACAGTGTTTAGACTAATATTGTTTGTTCGGTCCGGTTTGATTTGACTTGATTTCAGTTTTTCAAGGTTTCCATTAACAAATAAAATTATTGCTTAGAAATCACAACTTATCCAGAAATAGTGTTAAGTCACTACTATTATGTGAGTGAAGTCGGAGAGATATTGTAACAAATTATTTATATTGAACTAATGCCCAATCATCCCGAAATAAGATCTCAAAACTTTCTAAAATAAAAAAATAAAAAATAAAAAAAAATCTCAAAACCATTCATCCCTCAACCATCACCTAAAACAACAAATGTGACACCTACATCCGAACTTCTAGGCTAGACACCGCAATAAGATTAAAAAAAAACTGTTCATCTTACTCGTTTCAATTTATCAATTAAGATTTAACATCCACATATTATTAATATTTTCCTAAAAAAACTGCCACTTATAATATTGAATAATTTAGATAAATAACATTATGCTTAAAACAAATAGTATTTGAGTGAAATGAATGGAGAAATATGAGCATATTATTTTTCATAAATGAGTGAAAGATGAGTAAAATATAACTAGTTTTTGCACATATAAAAAATATAATATGATGTACCAATAATTAAGAAATCAAATTCCGGTTAAGGTTGATTTTATCTACCAGTTCCTTTGCCATTTTTCCCACACAAAGAATCTTCTCTCGATCTCATCTAAGTTTGTGTGTGTGCGCATGCATGCTTGCGTGTGTGTGCAACTGTTTGGTGTGATATCCCACATTGAAAATGAGGGAAACGCATCACCACCATATAAGAGTGAGACATAAAGGTCTTGTCAATCGAGTTAGCTCTTTTAGAGCAAGCGAGTATGACGGTCTAAAGCAAAAGAGAGATCAAGCTAAGCGAGGGTGGGTTCGCCATTGTTAAGGTACCAGAATCCCGCCCCCAGAATACGGAGACAGAAAAGTACGTAAATAAATTAATTAATACATTCTACAACTAGATTTATGTGTAAAAAAGGTATCTTATAGAGGCTCAAGAGAGATTGTCGTCTGAACACTCAATTCACTGTCTCTTTGTTTATAAGCTGCAACTAATTAACTCCTTTATTTAAGGAACTGACCATCTTCACCTAATACGTTTTTACTCATTACATCAATATCAATTGTCCAACAAGTTTCACCCTCTTTTAACTTGCTATATTTATATATCTCAACTTTATATATAAATCTTTACGAATTAATTACAATATATCCATCACTATATATCACTTGTAGTATAATTTTTCTCCATCAATATTAATTATTAATGGCCTCCATTTTTGTGCTTCGTCCTATTTTTAATATTACTATGTTTTTGATATTAGCATTTTCCTTTCTTGAAATCGCCCCTTCAGCCGAATCCAAATCCGGCGGCAAATATGGCTTCACAACTAATCTCATACGTCGTGATCATCCACAGAAATCAGACTACTTTGATTGGTTATCCAGATCAGTTAATCGCTCGATTGCTCGTGCTGATTATATTCATAAAAAGAAATCCAAAATCGAGTCACCCCTCATGAGAATCGGCGATGACTACGTCATGGAAGTAGGCATTGGAACACCACCGGTAAGAATCGTGGCGATTGCCGACACGGGGAGTGACATTTCATGGACTCAATGCTTGCCATGCATCGATTGCTTCAAGCAAAATGACCCTTTGTTTGATCCTAACAAAACGTCGACGTTCCGGCCCTTATCATGTGACTCGCAGCCATGCAAAGCTCTTGATCTTCCTTCCTGCGACGAATCGAACATATGTAGCTATACACAAGATTATGAAGGTGGTGATCTAAGCCGCGGTGATCTTGCTGTTGATACGTTCACATTCCATTCTAGTGATGGTAAGAACGTCTCGTTTCCAAATACAATTTTCGGTTGTGGTCATTACAATAACGGCAGTTTCAGTGAAAACGAGTCGGGTATTATTGGCCTCAATCGCGGCGCTTTATCGATCGTGAATCAATTCAGCTCGAGAATTAGTAAGAAATTTTCTTATTGTCTTGCTCATATTGATAAATCACCCATATCCAAAATCAGCTTCGGTATCGATACTATGCCACCGGGCTCCGAAGCCGTATCAACCCCATTGCTTAATAAAAATGATGCAGACTATTACATCACTCTTGAAGGAATTTCAGTTGGAAATAACAGGATTGATAGCGGGTCGTCCCAAAACTTAATTATTGATTCGGGTACATCAATGAATATACTTCCCGAAGATATGTACAATGATTTGAGGTCTACGCTGCTTGATACGATTAAAGCTCGGCCCGTTAAAGATCCAGACGGGACATTTGATCTTTGCTTTTCAGATGAGCCGAATCTCGAGTTTCCTGATCTTATTTTCCATTTCACTGATGCTGATGTTGTTATTCCTCCACGGAATGCGTTTCTTCTACAGGGTAAAGGTCTGGTTTGCCTCACGATGGTGCCCGCTGAGAGAAATGATACTGCTATTTTCGGAAGCTTTTCCCAGATGAATTTCCTGATTGAGTATGATCTTGACAATGAGAAAATCTCTTTCTTGCCAACCGACTGTACAAAGTAATAGTATTGATATATGCTCGCATGCAATATGTAAATGTGTATTACTTTTGTCTTTGTTAAAGATAATATTATATATGTCGCGTGCTTGATTTTATATTTTCTTTATTATTATTCTTTGTTCCTCAAGTCATTAATTAAGAAATTATATTTGTGTACCAATACAGTCAACTAAACTCAATGAAATCACCTGATTGTTTACGACAATATGGTATCAAAGACAGAAATCGATCTCTCTCCGTCATCACTCCAAACCTCCCTTTCCCTTCGACTGAATAAAAAAAAAAAAAAAATCCCCTAATTGGCGGCCTTCTTCTTCTTCTTCTTCATGTCCGAAGAAACCCTAACCACCGCCACCAACTCCGGCGACTCCTCCTCTTCCTCATCTCTTCTCACCTTCAACCCGTCGTCTCCAATTCATCTTCTCAAATTAACGAGACAAAATTATCATTTTTGGCGAGCACAAATCCTACCGTATCTACGTGGCTGATAATGTCGGGGTTATCACAAATACATTTGATTGAATTTAGCGTTGGATATCCGGATCGAATGAGTAACTTTTTCCGGTAAATGATTGGCGGTAATTAAGAACAATCATGAAGAAAATGTGTGGTGTGTTTATAATTATAGCTACGTCGTAAGAGATTGCATACGTACCACTGGATTGCAAATGATCAAGCCAAAATGACGTAGTTTTTGAGATAGGGGTGATGCCTCTATGTATAAGGACTAAGAGTCAGCGGTTAAAATAATGCGCAAGTAAATACGAGGCCTTTGGGCCAGCCTGTATCTTAACCGCCGCGGGCTCTTCACTTGTAACCGGCGTGTATGAACTCTGTTATCTAGTCAAGCGGGATTGGTCTGAGCTGGCGGACGACGAGCAGCTCGCCCACCCGGTGCTTCGTGTCACCCTGTAGTTGGAGAGTTGAAGGCTTTGTTGATCGACGCTTGTTGCATAGCCAATGATAAGAATCGTAATGGCAAGAGGCGGGCCGGATTGTACCCGGTCCAATCCAACTTATGAAAGTGCGACTGATTGGACCGAGGACCACTAGAGTATTAATTGTATTGCAGTGGCACTGTGGATCACAAGAATAGACCGGCATTGGCCTAATTGTCTTGATTTCCACCTAGAGAACCATCGGCTTTGTAAAATATTGATTAACAGAATCAGCACCATGCTTTAGCAAATGCATCTCATCAAGAAGATCAGAAAGTCCTAGTGCATAAACATTAGAAAATCTAGCTGCAAGATTTTTCCAGACTGCATGGGCACTCTTGAAGTACATTAAACTTTGTACAATGGTGTTTTTGACAGAATTTAAAATCCAAGATCTCACCATAGTGTCACATTGCCTCCATGCATGAAAATATGTTGAATCTGCTTCAGGCCTCTTTTTTGTGCCATCTACGAAATCTTATTCTTGGTGATGAGGACCATCTCCACAGACATTTCCCATGGGTTTTAGTTGTTGCCATTCATCAAAGTTTGTACCAGCACCAAAGATGGATTCTCATTTGGATGAACATAGAACGGATTGGAAGGGCTCAGCTCTCGCTTCTTGGCTGCCATGGCTATCAAGAACTTGAGATTCACACTAGTTTACACCAGAAAAATTATCAGAAGCACAAAATAATCACATATTTCTCTCAAGAAACTGTGAAAGATCAGAAGAAAAATGAAGAAAACTCAAGTTTCTCCAGAAATCAGAGGAAAACAAAGAAAAACATCAAAAACTCTCAAGTTTCTACTTTGATACCATGTTGAAGTTGTAAACACAGCGAAAGCAAAAAAGAAAAAACGTGAAAGTATTATTATTCAAAGAATAAACAAAGAGTTGAGTTAAAATGATACTGATCGTGGATTATTTATAGCTCATACACCTCATGAATCAGTTAAGAAAAGTTACAAAGTATTTATAACAGATTAAAACAAGATAACTATTCTAATAAACAACTACAACAATCTACTTGCTGATCATTCAGTGCTCTGCTGAGTCTTCAGCTGAATCTTCACTATTCAGCTTAACTAGATGAACTCAGTTGTTTGCTGACTATACTCAGCCGACTGCACTCAGCACTTCCTTCAGCCATAGTATATATTGTAACAATTGTTGCACCCTTTACGATCTAAATCTGATGTTGACAGCATTTTCCCTACATTCCAATCATTAGTTGAGCACAAATTTAACTCTAACCTATACAAACGGACTAAGGTGGTGAATTTCAACGCCTTAACAAACACTTAATCGCTTTGGGTATTGACCATCACCTTTCGCGCCCCAACACTCATGAAAAAATGGGTTCTGTAGAACGTCATCATCGTCACGTAGTTAAGGTTGGACTCTCTCACTTCGCTCAATTAAATCTACCCTTGCTGTATTGGGAGGATGACTTTGTTACTGCCACCTACCTTATCAATCGTCTAACCACAAATTCTTTCATCACAAACCCCCTTATGAAATGGTTTACAATCGTCCACGTGCCTACTCCTTCCTTCGTATCTTTGGTTGTGCTTGCTGGCCCCATATCCATCCCTACAATCGTCACAAAATGGATTTTCGCTCTAAGACATGTATTTTTCACGGCTATAGTCATTTCTATCACAACTATAAGTGTCTAGACCTCCAAACTAGTCGTGTCTACGTATCTCCTCATGTTGTGTTCGACGAACACACCTTTCCTTACACTCCTTCTATCACTCCCCTAGCATCCGAGTATCTCACGGTTTCACTTCCCTTTACCTTAACTCCTCTGGCCTCCTCTTCCATTTCTCTGGCTTCTACTTCAACCTCACTTCCACCTATCCCCACTACTAGAAACTAGTCGTTTAATGAGGAGCTGAAATTTCGTCATTAAATGATACTTATAATGAGGAGATGTAAATTGTATTTTTGATTGATGACCAAATCAAAATTCTCCTCATTAGTGGTCCTATTTCTCCTCATAAAAAATACATAAATTAAAATCTCCTCATTATTAATAATTTGTTTTTATATTTTTGTTTTTACCCTAAATATTGTTTTTTTTATTAAATCTCCTCCAAAAATTGTATTCATAATACTTAGAAAAATTGGGGGGAAAACTCATTACCCCAAACAAATTAGATTCACAAATCCTCCGATCCTAAACCCTAAATCATCCGATCTTCATAAATCCACCCCAACTTCACAAATCAGCCAGATCTTCATAAGAGGCTAGTAGGTCTTCCATTCTCATTTCATCTTCACGCTTTCTTGCCACAACCGCCGCTTCAGTCTCCGACACCATCTACTCGTCGTTTTCTATGTAATCGCAGATTCCTTTCAATCGAAAAAAAAACAATAGCGTAAGAAGTTACGAGTTCTGAGCAGATTTTATCAAGGTACGATTTAGGTCTAAATCTTTCGGTTGTTCTTGTCTGATGATGAATATTATACTTTTGTAGTTATCTTTTTTATGGATTATTTAATTACAATTGATGTATATAATCATTTTGGTGGTTTGTTTTTGCTTGAATTGTCATTAATTTTGTAATTTGAGCAAATATTTATTTAATTTTCTTATGCATAATACGAGTTCTGTGAGGTGCTTGGGTTCGTGTCTATGCAGAAAAGCCTAGCATTTTTAGGTTCAATATAGATAGAACAATGTTGCCGAACTAAGTGTGTGTGTGAAGTGCTCTTCTTCTTCAACCTTTGCATATGTATCAGAGAGAGACAGTAAACAACAGTGTCTCTTACTCATTGCATACACCATTAAATGTTTAACTATTTGAATTTTATTTGTACCAACATGATGTCAACGGATATTATGTAAGGGATACTGTGGTTTAGCTTTGACTATACATGTAATGCCATTGTATTAGCTCTAACGCGTAGTTGTATTTTAAACCTCTTTAACGTACTTGATGATATTCAGAATGGAGCACCATCTGATGATGTGGAGAAACAAGAGCTTGAAGAAGTGTCATATGAAGAGGAAACCAATTTCTTTGACGTGTATGAGTCTTTCTCTGAATCTATGAGTCTTGTATATGTTTTGTAGGCCTCTGAGAATCACATGGTTGTTGATTATAAAGACTGGCAAATCCCCCTGGCCATAAGTTCATGTTTGTCTTCAAACACTAAGAGAATGACCTTATGGCTTTTCTACCACTATTTGGGTTCAACAATAAAATTATTTGTCCTTGTATTTCATGATAGGTTGCAATTAACTGAAATCATATGATTAAAATTTCCATGCTTTCTAAGCAAATGATTTGTTTTTGTCTTCAGATAAAAACGTAAATAGGCTCATCATTCTTCAAATCAAATGTTCTGCATCTTGATATGCCTTCTGCTATATATGCGTAAAGCACAACGAATTGCAGCTACTAGTTTGTAGTTAGGCTCTTAAATTTTGCATTATTTCTTTTATTTGTAATATTGTTGCTGTTTGATATGGTAGTAGCATTAAGGATGGTGTTATATTTTTTTTTTATGCATCTGTATTTTATTACTTTTGTCATTTGCTTCAGCAGCAGGTCATGGAAACCAATGAAAAGAATAAGAAAAATTCCTAGTGGTTCACTTTTCCAATCCATTAATGATTCTCTGCTCCAGGTAATACAGCTCTTGATGTCATTTATTTGTCTATAAGGGTTTTCTTGTTTGCTTTATTTAAACTTGCGGTCTATGCCTACGCTGAATCCTATGGTGATGGAATTATTGCAGAAAGCCATGCCAAGGAGACATCATCAGAAGATAAAAGTTGAAGTGTAGTGGAACAAAAGGGCTCTGATTCAAATGGGCAGGAGTGTGATTTTACAAGCGCGGTTCCTTTGGAAACCGAGGAATGATGCAGTGGTTTTTAGTTGGTAGGGCTGAAGCGATCGTTGTTCCACCCACTGGTTCTTCTGGAAAACAGGTAGAAAAAGATAAAAAGAAGATGATATTGTCATTTTCTCTAGGGTGGGGTGGGGATGGGGTGACGGTATATGTATGTCGGATTGAGAGGGTATATGTATGTCGATGCTTCACCAGATCTGCACTAGCACCGGAGCAGCAGCCTACCAGCTCTATTTTCTGTGAAAAGAAAGAAATAAGATATTTTTGTTTTAGTGGTAATCATGCTCAATTACAACTTTGCTATTACGAAAATTTAAATTTTTGTGGACAAGCGCAATTTTAAGATAATTCTGTCTTGTAGGAAGCATGTTCGGCGTGTTGCAGGGAGTGTATACATATTGTTTGGTTGCAAGGAAAAAATGCCGGTATGCAGTTGGAAGTTCATACTATGTAGCCTTAGATGTATTGCAGAAGAATTTATGGCAAGGAGATAGATGTATGGAATGCTGTGGTCATTTTATACATTCTTGTAAGTGGATCCCCCCTTTTTTGCTGGTATGTAAGAGTGTTTATGCTCTAATTAATTAAAATTTTTCTAGTAAATCACTCATAATTTTAGTAAATGCTTAGCATAATACAAATTACAATTCATTGTCGATTAGTTGTTAACAAGGTCATATGATGCTTTTTTGGTCTTTTGTGCTGTAGGTGCTCTGTTTTTTATGTTGGTGCTTTTTTTTCTTTCTTGGTCTGAAATCGTACTCCACCATCCATTGAAATTGTGTTTTTATGATCTTTGTTTTGGTTAAGTTTAGGAGCCTGTTTTAACCCTTAACATGAGCCCTTACAATCCATTTTGTGGTTAAGTTTGCTTCTCATCTGTTTGTGTAATCTTTTTGGTTCCGTTGTAACGATTTTTTATATTATGAATGATATAGAACAAAATCTTGACATGATGTGGTTGAAAGATTATTTCCATTCTACTTATGTGCCATTCTTTGGTGACTATAATTTTGATTTACCATTAGAACTTTGAATCTAACTATTATCATTACTGTAAACTTGTCATAAAATGAAAAGGCAATGAAACGTGTTTACAAACATTCTCAGGAAATGATACATTGTCTTACAGAGCTAAAACCTGGTGTTTTCTGTCCATGAAGCGTAATGTTGTGACAAAATACTTTGTTAGTAGTGGTTTTGGGTAATATATTATTACAAAGATCAACTCTTTCGCATCATCAGGCATTGGACCTGATCCCATGCGTGCATTTGAGTCCTTTGTATGTGCTTATAATATGGTTTAAGTCCTTTGTTCATGGTCCATGTGTTATTTATTATTTGTAGTCCCTATTTTTATATTATCTATCTTGCATTCTGATACTAGTTTATGATGTTAAATGGGTAGGTTCGGAAACAGAGTTGTGTTTTGGTATATATAATTGTGGAAACATAGTTCCATTATTTGGGCATCCTCCTGTCCATCAGTTTTTTAGTTTGTTAGGTTTTACTCGACTAAGATACTGCGTGTTGTTAATGGGTAGTTCTACGGATATCCTTGGCTGATGTTGCTTCATGTTGTTGGATCTGTAGTATTCAGGACGGATAAGGCACATGCTCCGTCTGCTAGCATGAACAAGGCTTTGACGAACATCATCTTCATTTACTGGTTTGTTTCTATGGTTTTCCTAGATTGGAAGCTGTGTATAATCAAGAATTAAGACAAAAGAGAATCACCAAAACGTATATTTATGCTTTTGTTTCCAACCATAACATATGGTAGTAGTATGCTTTTGAGCTAACTTACAGAATGCTTATTATGAAATTTGTGAGTAACATATCTTAGTGCGCTTTTGATATGATTATTGGCTTATATGTGTGCTCAATAATTTTGATTATGTGTTCATTTGCAGAAATGCTCTTTGACCACAACAAGGACTATGAATTCATCTCTCAAGGTAATTATGATTTCCATTATTGTATTCTATGGTATATAAACATGTTTTGTGAAATGCTTCTGAAGTAAAAGAAGTATCAAAGTGTTATTACTTGCCAACATATGAAAAAACTAACAACAGTAAGAGAATTGGTCACCTTTCTTAATAGCTTTTTCTTGTTACTTTCTGTCATTTTCAGTTTGTGAGTTGGATGTTCCCGGTGAAATATATGAGATTGGAACTTACACATTCGAGTTCTCGGCTGTTGAAATGCCACATGACACCTACCATGGGGTAAAGGTGAATCTGAGGTATGTTAATTACTAGTCACTAGACCTCTTGCATCTCACTGTATACAATCTTTACTTGAAGAAAACAAAGAAATATGCCTTATAATCAGAACGTTTCAAAGCTTTCCCGAAGATGTGAAAGAAATATGCCTTCTTAATGATGTTTCTTGGGCAAATTTGACCAAACATAACAGAGTGTTCACTAATGATGTCATTAAATTGAAAGAGGACATGAATGATGTGTCTTGCACTACTGTTGACCTTAGTAATGAAGACATTGATCCTGATGCCTATGCCTCAAGAAAGCCTCCAGAGTTTCATATGTAGTTATCTGTACCTCTTTCCGGTTTCATACTGATATGATATTAGTATTGTCTATTTTTTTTTATTATTATGATTATTGAGCTTTGTTATTTCTTCTATTCTTTGATTAGCCCTTCAATTATATCACCAATGTACCCCTGCTATAAAAGAAGTTTTGGTGTGGAGTCTCTCCTTTACCATTTATTATTGAGGAGTTGAGTTGTCATTGAATCTTGATTTAATGAGGGGTAAATGACATGATAATGAGGAGATTAGTCATCATTATAAACATTTTTATGAGGAGATTGGTCATCATTAAAAATATTTTATGAGGAGATTAGTCATTATAAAAAATATTTTAATGAGGAGAAATTCCGTCATTAAAATAATTTTAATGAGGAGGATATATTCTCATTAAATGTATGATATAATTAATGAGGAGATTCAATTCTCCTCATTATATACCTTTAACTAGAGAAGCTGCAATGAGGAGTGGTTTCTCCTCATTAAAAGTCTTTAATAAGGAGAAATAGACAATTAATGAGGAGAATTCTCCTCATTAAAAACCGAATTTCTTGTAGTGCCCGCCATCACCTCCACTGGTTTCAGTCCAACCCAGCCCGCCCGAATCGGCCATTATCTCACCCACTTCTGACGACTCATCCCACTCCTCTTCACCTCCAGATTCTCATGTTCGTCATATGGTCATCAACTCCTGAACTAACTCTCTCAAACCCAAATCCCTTCACCCTGACTACATCTGTTATTCTCTTCCTAAGGTTCTTCTTTCTGCCTCCACCCCCACCGAACCAGCTTCCTACACCGGAGCTATTAAACATCATGTTTGGCGTGATGCTATATGAGATGAGATCAATTCCTTGGTTCAAAATGACACGTGAGATCTTGTTCCCCCTTCTCCTGATACGAATATAATTGGTAATAAATGGGTTTATCGTGTTAAGCATCATGCAGATGGTCGTGTGCAGCGCTATAAGACACATTTTGTTGCCAAGGGTTTTGTCAGGCAGTTGTCATTGATTTTCATGAGACATTCAATCATGTTGTGAAGCCTATTAATATTCGTCTTCCCCTGGCCTTCGTTGTTACGCGCAATTGTTCCATCATGCGTTTAGAATCATCTGCAAAAGAAAGTTTATCCAGAAAAAATATAGACTTACTTTTAATGAAATCAAATATAGACTTACTATTAAAGCAAGGTCAAGTTCAAATGACAATATATCCTCATCCAATGGAACTACGTATAACGGGTACTCTCCTATAGTCAGCAAATTGTGAACTTTCTCCTCCTCCGGTATCCACGAAAATAAGAAACAGCTGAATAAAATTCTAACAGAAATATAGATGTAATCATGGACCATTCTTTCCTACATTTAAACCTATTGTAGATCTCAGTCTTAGTTTCTCACATACAACAGTAAGACGAGGAACAAAGTAAACAAAATATTCCCTCTGAACACCTTTTGAAGTATCATTATGGATCTGTAAACAAATAAATTTCATCAACTCGATCTGGCTTCGCACAAGGTAGACCAATTTGATGCAATCAGTTTGAACTGGTTCTGCGCTAAGATGATGCAACTCAGCTCCAAGTTCCTGTTTTGAATACAAAAACACTGTTAAAAACCTATTTCTACGTGAAAAAAGCCATGCTCGTATTTAAAGCATCTGCTTTCTTAAACACTGCCGTAAAAACATGCACTCTTGCAACCGGAAACAACTAAAAGTAACACACAAGTCAGTCTTACGCCTGATAAAAAATGAGGAGACTTTCACATTTATCTGTTTCACCCAAATTTAACCACACACACACTAAACAAAATTGGGAACTTTTCTCAAACCAATAAAATGGTGAAATAAGTGAGATCATTGCCTTGAGGAGTGAGCTCTGGACGATCAATGATAGTGAACCACCGAGCTTCGGGTCGATAACTAAACACTTCTTCCCGCGAATCTTGAGTTACGAAACAGGAAAACGTATCAATTTTCATTCAAAATGAAGCATTATCAACCCAAAAAAGATCACATATTGCAAAAATATGGATATGAACTCACGTTTTTCAGGATCGTAACAAGCTCCTTCTGGGATTGATCTCTAAAACAATTTGACGTATGAAGTGGCGAAGGGACAAAAGTAAAAAATTAATGCAAACAAAAAATAAAATGAAAATCAACAGAAATTAGAAAGAAAAAAAAATGGAGTACCTAATGGATGCAAGATTGATGGGAGAATTGTCAAGGTTAGGAATTTGAGCCATTCTTCTGTTTCTTCCTCTGGTGCAGGGAATAATTTTTTTTACTTTCTCAAGAGTGAAAAAGAGGTTGAGCTGCACACTGGGACGTTTATGAATAAATAAAAGACAATGTTAATGGCACCACACCTAATATATTCGGACATCACATCCGTGTAAAATTCGATTTTTTAGAGATCGAAATAACACATTTTGATTTTTCGGAAGTTGAAATAACACATTTCGACCTCTAAAAAATTCCTCCTCTTCCCCATGTGACCTTCTCCCCTTCGTCTGGTCTGCTTCTCCTTTCCTCGGCCTCCCCCTTTGATTCAATCACATAAACAAATTCACCCCTCCATTAATAAAATAACCATTAAAAAGGTAGGCTATAAATTTTCAGAAAAAATAATAAAATAAAGTGAAATTTTAGGATGGTCCAGGTGCAAGTTTGGGACCATCAAGTCGACACTTTTAAAGGGATACATTGGTGAAAAGTTTTTACAGGTAGGGGTCCATTTTAAAATGTTGGATTCCTATTGGTTTTGGTGCACCAACTAGGACCAGAACCAACATAAAATTTGTGTAAAATAAAAATAAAAATACAATCACCACTCTCATCGCCAACTTCGGTACTATCAGTTCAAGCTTAGTCTTTGTTAAATGAAAAGAGTTGTTTCATGAACAATTCGTGTTCACTTCGTTAGTATCACGTGATCGTCGTTTGTTTAAACATTAACGAACCAAGTTTGAAACAAGATTTTAAGCTTGTTTCTTAAATGAAACGAACATGAACATACTCGTGAACGTTCGATTATATTCGCGAACCTGCTTATATATAGATAAATCAATGTACTACTCATAAGATGATAAGACATCTATTAATATAATAGATAGTCTAGAGTAATTTTATAGAATATTGATAGAGTTATCATAATGTTTTTATTACTATAATGTTTGAATATTGCTTTGTATATTGTTATTTATTCATTAGGACTTAATTTATTATACCTTAACAAACCAAACTCGAATTGAGAGATAAAATATACATGTAGCGATGTCAAACTCAAGACGAGTTTCGAACAAAATTTCTTCATAAATGAGCTAAGTTTGAACATAATTTTATGTTCGTTTATTAAGAACGTTATGAAACAATTCGTTACATTAACGAACCAAACTTGAAGTATTTTTATGTTCGTTTATTAAATGAACGAATACGAAACAATTCGTGACTTAAACGAACGAGAAATTGAACAAATGATACTCGGTTAAATTTCATTCAGTTAACAGCAATCAAGCTACGGAAACAAATTAAACCCAGCAAAATAAATGCAAAATGTAATGATATTCCAAAAAAAAAAAAAAAAATCCTACTTTGGGTATTACTGTGCTTTATAGCTGTAATTAATTAACATCCCACATGTAGAATAGTTGAAAATCGGGTGAAATTTGAGTGGGTTTTTTTCTCTTTATAAATTTTAAATTTCGGACTGATAGTGGCCAGAGAATCGAGGTGGTTTGGAAAGGAGAATGGACTACAAAAGAGGCTTGAGCAGAGTGTGGAAAATGCAAGTAGATTTGAGGAAGAAGAGGGAATGAACGAGATGGGATAGTGCATGCTTTTTGGTGATTGGAAGGGGTTGTAAAGGAGGAAGAAGAAGGAGGGATATATTTGTCAATTTACATAATACATTAAATGGTTGTCAGGCAATAATTTAATTGGGATAAGAGTCCTGAAAAAAACGATATGGAAGATGTCAGGCAAAAAGGATTATAAGAAAAGATTTTTATCAAAAAAAAAAATTTCAATGGTGAAAGTGAAAGTGAATTACATTGATTTTCAGCACAAAACCAAACGTAGTTCAGTTTCAAATTTACTTTCACTTTCACCAATGAAATGTCATTTTTGACGAAAATCTATTCTCTAAAATCCTGATTTTTTTTTAATGTGTCGTAATTGACAATTGACTATAATTTAATTGCCTTGGCAATACCGGCTCTCTTCTAACGGCACCACGAAAATACTATCAATATTTTTTAATGTATTATCTTTCATTTATTTTATTACAACACATAATCACTCAAGACACCACTTGAAAATAATCCATTTAATAACTTTTAAAAAATATACACTTTAGTCTCTCATGTTTTAAAACTTTGAAAAACTAGAACCAAGTTAAACCACACCGGACCAAACAACCGTTTTTAGCCAAGATCAAGGGCGGCTCCAACTTGGGTGATTTGGGTCAACCGACCTGCTAAAAAAATATTATGATAAGAAAAGAAAAGGTACATATAGATATATGAAATTGACCCATTTATTTTTTTTATATTGATCTGTATTGACATGTATTAAGCTATAATATATAACACTAAGTTTAGTAATTACAAAATATGATAAATTTCCGACCCGCATCCCTAAATTCCTGAAGTCACCCCTTGCGTAAATACCGTTTCAGACTGGGTTGAATATTTGGAAACCGTATAAAACGGTATGGTTTTATAAATAGAGAAAACCGATCAAACAAGACCATGCTTACTTCTAAAAACCAATACAGTCTGGTTTGAAAATTTCGAAACAGTATAAAGCCGCTTGATTATATAAGTGAAAGAAAAAAAAACATGGTCAAACCGAATCATGATCCCCCCTACCGATTATGGGGTGAACAAATTTATGAGATAATGTTTATTCCATGATAAAATTATTGCAACATATTTTTATATCATTGATCATTATAGAACCAATAAGAATAGATAGGTTTCATATCTTGATTAAGAATATACAGTACGTGTGTAGTATAATTTATTATGAGTGTTTTGTTGTGTACCGCCCATTTTATGCTTAGCTTTAAAGTGTGGTAGGTTATACGATTGAAGGATAAATGGATATTTAGCTATTTTTACTTTTTTATACTTCATTTATCCAGCAATACAGAGTCTTTTAGCTTTTTTGTTTTGTCTCACTGTATAAGGTCTTTTTATTTGCCAATTTAGTATTAAATATATTATTTTTACTTTCACATTAAACAATACGATAATATTGATCACATCAAAAAAAAAAATACAATATTTAAGCTTGAAATTTTAAAAAGCAATTTATTTATTAATTTTTTTAAACTTAGTAGTTTCCAAAAGCCTCTATATTAGAAGAGGGAGTTTTTCCTTACTTTTTAGTCAAGGGTCATCGGTCGTCGGTCATCGGTCATCAGTCATCAGTCATCGGTCGTCTTACACTAATTAGTAAAAGGCACAGCTGCCACTCATTTCGTTTAGTTGTGATTTTTTTCTGCTTTCCATTTAGTTTCCTTATAGATTGCGTTGGTTGAGCATAATATATCAGTATTTCAATTCCTTGTATTATTATTTACTATAAGTAATTGACAAGGAGTTGGTTCTAATAATTTTGCAATTTGGAAAATATTTCAGTGGCGGCAACACATGTGCTGAGCCTTGGAGTTGTTTTATCTTCAAGGAGGATGATGCTACTACTACTTCAACTTCTCTTGCTGCTTTTTTTGAGTAGTAATTTAAGCAGAAGCTTTGAGAGTGATGTCTATTGCCTTAAAGCTTTCAAAGCTTCCTTAGAAGAAGACCCATTGAATTCCTTATTACCAACATGGGATTTCAGTAAGGTAACTTATGAGGGCTTTATCTGTAACTTTGAAGGGATTGAGTGCTGGGCTTCTAATCAGAAAGTTGCGTCCATAAATCTTTCAGGCAAGGGACTAAAGGGGCAGTTTCCGAGGGCTATTGCCAATTGCTCTTCATTGCTCAGTTTAGATCTTTCAAACAACAATCTAAGTGGCCCTATTCCATCTGACATTTCCTCTATAATTCCCTTCTTGACATCTCTTGATCTGTCTTCCAACCAGTTTTCTGGCCAAATCCCTCTAAACCTTTCGAATTGTATCTATCTAAATCGTATTAATCTCTCTCATAATAAACTTTCCGGGCAGATCCCAAACCCCTTAGCATATATGCCAAGACTCTTGTTGATCAATGTATCTTTCAATGATTTAGAGGGTCCTGTCCCTAATTTTTTTGAAACTTCTGTCCCAAATGTTAATAATAGATCCTTTGTTTTAGAACAATTATTACAAGGAAATCCTAAATTGTGTGGCAACTTCATACCAGGGCTCCATGCTTGTCCTCATTCCAAGAAAGCCACACGCAAACTTGTCCTTGTAATTGTACTCATTATTATCCCTTCTTCAGTACTTATACTTGTTAGCGTAGCCATTGTGATTCGCTTTATAAGTAGAATGAATGATACAGAGGAGGATACGATACCTATGATCAATAGTAATAATTTCTTTTCCGTAACCACATTCGATGGAAAAGAGATGTATAAAAAGATTCTGGAAGTGACCGAAGATTTTAACGAGACATACTGCATCGGAGAAGGTGGTTTTGGTCGTGTTTACAAGGCACTACTTTCATCTACCCAAGTTTTTGCCATCAAGAGGCTTCATAATACCTTGCTTCATATGAGAATGCGTCGTAATGATTTCGTGAATGAGATAAGAGCCCTTACCGTGATCAGACATCGTAATATCGTTAAACTTCATGGCTTTTGCTCGAGCGATCGTCACTCGTTTTTGATATATGACTACCTTGAAAGAGGTAGTCTGGACAAAATCCTGAGGGAAGATGAATCAGCTATGGAGCTTGACTGGGAAAGAAGAGTGAACATCATTACAGGAATAGCGAATGCCTTATCTTACATGCACCATGATTGTTCTCCTCCAATTGTTCACCTGGACATATCAAGCAAGAACATCTTACTCAATCGCCATTTGGAAGCTTTTGTTTCTGATTTCGGAACAGCTAAGTTTTTGAAGATCGATTCATCTAATAATCTCAAGTACTCCTCCGTGGGACTGGTTGGCACGTTCGGATACATGGCACCTGGTAATTAAATTATGAGCTTTCTCTTGTTCATGTATTTTGTGTTAATATTGTAACGCCTGGACTCGCCTTTGCTTGTCTTAAAATAGTCATAAATGTCCAGTCAATCGCTTAGACCGCCCGTCCTCGCTTGAGTACAAAAAGCTAACCCGAATTGACAAGACATTTATGTCTACACACTTATATATGGGAGTGAGCGGAGACTTTATTTTACCGATGTGAGACTTTACATTCTCTCCCCCTTATAAGGGACTGACGTCCTCACCAGGACGGCCAAGACTTGTATCAGTTTGTCCCTACCATAGGATTCTAGAGGTCATCCCCACCGCCTCTCACGGTGTGACTTAGTTCCGTATGATAGTCGGCTCTGAATACCATTCTCAGAACGCCTGCACCCCGGTGCAGTAGCGCTAAATAGTCATAAATGTTCGGTCAATCGCTTGACCGCCGTCCTCGCTTGGTGCAAAAATTGCTAACCCGACTGACAAAGAACTTTATGTCTCACACTTATATGGGACTATGGGAGTGAGCAGGACTTTACTTTACCTATGTGAAATTTTACATTCTCCTCCCTTATAAGGATCAAGCGTCCTCGCCAGATCAAGCAAGACTTGTCCCGATGGATTTATCCTGGTTCGTCCCTACCATGGGATTACTGAGGTGGCCCTACCGCTCTCTCACGGTGTGACACTTAGTTCCGTATGATAGTCGGCTCTGAATATCATTCTGTAACGCCCCCAGATCCTGGGTCTGATAGCGCCAAATGAGTTATAAATATCCGGTCAATCGTTTGACCGCCCCTCGCTGGTCTAAAAGCAAGCTAACCTTAGTAATGAGAGATTTTATGTCTTACACTTATATGGGGGTGAGCAGGACTTTACTTTACCGATGTAGGACTTTACAAATATAAAAGAATCCGTTATGCTTACACCTTTGAACTATTACATTACAGAGCTTGCTTACGATTATGCAGTGACAGAGAAATGCGGCGTGTTTAGCTTCTGGGTGTTGGCATTGGAGATCATTAGAGGAGTATCCCGTTCCGAGTAGCTATATGGTGATGGAGCATCATTGGCATCTGTCTATGTACAACTTGAGGAAGTAATCGATAAACGGATTTCACATCCCGCTGATGATCCAAGCATTGGGAAGATCCTTGCATCAATAATTGATCTTGCATTGCAGTGTCTGAATGATAATCCATTGTCAAGACCAACCATGCTTATGGTCTCCAACAGCCTGCAAGTAATGTGTGGCTTATAAGATTAACAATATATTGCTTTTGTGGCTTTTTTACTACTTATGAATCAAACCCTTATATTACTATTGAGGGTTTATCCTTTACCTCAAACATGTGGTTGGATGAAATGTACAGTAGTATTGCCTTCGTCCCTAAATAATACTCACTAATGCTTTTCACATGAATTCACGAAATCAAATAAATTTCATAAATTATAGAGAATAAAGTGTGATATATATGTACCTTGAATAACAATAAAGCAATTAATATAAAGTTTGAAAATTTATTGAATGAATAATAAATTACGGATAGTGGGAAGGAAAGAATTATTAGTGTTATAAAAGAATAAAAATATGTTTATCTATTATTCAAATTTATTTATAATGTTTTCTGGTTTATCTATTATATTGTGTTCACATCGTAATCTCTACTATATATGCCCATGATGCCAGTGATATAATACACAACTATTCCTTTCTTCTTTCTACGATATATTTCATCTTTATTTTCTGTTATTAGTTCTATAACACGTTATCAGTATGAGACTCTACCAATGGAGTATTACAACCAGATCAACTGATGAAGTATTCCAAGCAGAGAACCAGATCTACCGATGGAGTATTGCAAGCCAGAGGTAAAATTTATTGGATTAATTCATTCTTAATCCTATAAGAGGTAAAAATTTATTTTTGCATTCTTCTAGTTTTTTTTTAATGGCTAACATTGTCAAACAATATTTCATACCCCTAAACATATCGGGGATAAATTATTTATCATGTGCCATGAACGTTAAAATGCATTTGGAACCTATCGGTTTTGATAGATAAATCAAGACAATGCATAGACTATGATATTTCTCCGTTATCATCTTGATGAGGGATTCAAACATGAATATTGGTGAAAGATCCGCATGAGTTATATATCCATATGAATTGTGGAACAAAATAACGGTGAAAGATCCGTATAAATTATGGATCCGCATAAATTGTGGAACAATAACGGTGAGAGATCCATATGAATTGTGGAACAAAATAACGGGGAAAGATCAATATAAATTATAGACCCGCATAAATTGTGGAACATTAACGGTGAGATTTGTATGAATTGTGGATCCATATTAATTGTGGAACCATTTAAAAAATATGGTGGATCCGTGGAACCGTTTGAAAAAAAAAACTTTTTGTAGACATGATTGGCTAAACCTGTGACTGCAGGATTATAACATGTCATTAAATATAATTTAGCCATTTTAATAATTACATCCCACAATTAAATAATGTGTTGAAAAGTGACATATTAAGACATGCTAGAAAAAAAGGAAACTTTTTCCACCTTTCGGTTGTGTTTGTTTTGGGTTGGAGTTTTTTTTGGAGTTTTTTTAAGGGTTTTTTTAGATAAAGTGATTGAAGTAATCATTAGAAAGTTAAGATGTTTTTTTGAAATTTGTGTAGATTATGAAATGATTGGTGAAATAAAGTAGAATAATGAATAAAATAATGATAAAAAATGTAATAAAGTTGATAAAGTGAAATGATGAGAGATGATTTAATATTTTTTTATTTGTAGTTGAAGATTTGATTGGTGGGAGAATTATAAGAAATGATTGGTGATGTGATGTAAAAAAAAACCCCAAAAAAACTCTTGGCAAAACAAACACAACTTCATGTCTCGAATTTGCTCTTGCAGCAGCAATATTGAGGGAAAAATTTTATGAGATATTATGATCTCATCGCATGTCTACTGTTGGCCGAGCAAATAGCGGGATGTTAATGAAAAATCATGAGTGCACCCTATTGTGTGCGTCATTCATTCCCTGAAGTGAATGTGACACGGTCTTCAAATTTTGGCTGTGAAAATATGTTTCAACGACATTCATAGCAAGAAACGAAGTGATCCACCGAATTTGGACCATGATAATAATGAAAATCGTGATTTGTATCATGATAATAATGAAAAGAAAATTCGTAACAAATGCTATAGTTGTGAAACTGAATGACATTGGTCCAATACATTGTCGTATGGCTAGGCCAAATAGGCCGTAAAGCAATGCATCATAGAAGAAATGTTGAATCATAAGTACATTGTCTATGGCTATGTTGCATCATACAAAAGGCCAGATAAATACATTTTCTATGACTAGATAAAGTAATGCATCATAGAAAATGCCAGCTGGCTAGACAAGTTTTCTTGATCAGAAGAATTAAAATGATCAGTTGATTTTGATATGTCATCGATTTCACAACTATAAATTGTGGATCTTCTTGATCATAAGAATTACAATAATAATTTGATTTTGATATGTCACCGATTTCACAACTATAAATTGTGGATTCCTTTAATGACACGCTAATGACATCGATTGATTAAAATTGTTGGGTAATTTGTTGGGTTGGCTTAATGTTAATTTTTTTTTATTTTTATATCTATGATGTAGTTTTGAATTTTTACTAAAGAGTAAATAAATTGGTGATTTTCATATATGATCGATGATTACGAGTATGAATATGAATTTTCCCCTGACATATGACGGAATATAAAACTTCTTTTATTAAATCATTTTACGTAAACTACCGATAAGAGTTATTCTTCATGTTATTTCAATTTTAAGCATGCCACTATTTATTGTTCATAATAGTTCACGTTTAGGTCCTTCGAATAAGAAATAAAGATCTTAAGAGCCATTTATTCTATGATTGTTTTAGTTTTGTATGTGTTTGAATTTAAATGTGTTGTTTTATGCCAATTTTCGTGAGCAGCTTAGTTTGAACACCTTTTTCATAAGAATAGATTTACACAGTTTCAATTGATATTCTCAATTTGTAGGAAATCAATTTATACTAATACAAATTTCTAACCAACGGTGAAGATTTCTTCAATACACAATTCATTTCTATCATATTAATTAACTAAAATATTTTAGAATTTGATAGACTATTACTTAATTCTTAGAAATATTTTGAACTCATTATTTTGAGAAGTTGAACGCATTATTATTTAGATCAAATAATCTTTAATACTAAGTTCTATGTAATGCATTATTTATCTATTCATTATATATGATAGAAACATGCATTTAGTCGAGAAAAGTTGCTGTCATTTATTATGCAAGTGAGCACATTTTTGATGATATAGTGTCGCTTGATATACGGTTTTTACCGATTTTTCAGTTATCAATGATTCATTGTGTTGTTCGAGCAATAGATCCCATATGAATTGCTTGTCTTAGAAATTGTGATACATTGTGTTGTTTGACTGTCGAAATTATTATTAATTTTAAAATTTGCTTGTCTTAATCATCCTAATAAGCATTGTGAGAGATTTTTTTTAATGGTTTTAAGATGCAGTTCTCGTCATCTTATTTTTTTTGAGAAAACTATTTCTATGTGAATCCTTTACTTTGGGTTTACTATGTATGTTTCGTACAATGCCTCATATCGGATGAAAAATATTATTAATCTCGGAGATATATTGTAATATTGATTTGACACTGCAATTCGACACATGTTTTGGCAATTATTAAAGTTTTGTCTGTGAATTGTTACTGTTTGAACGAATTTTAACATGTGTCATTGGTTATGACCATTCTTTAAGTGAAAATTATGATTCAATCAAAATTTGGTTGGTTATTCAAGAACATTGGCATAACCGGATATGGTGTATCCATAATCATGAAAATTGATAAAATATCTCTAAAGGACATAATACTTGTCCCCGAATCGAAAAATATTAAAGATGTTTGTTGATACCTGCATAAGAGGATCTCAAGTTAAAATGTTGAATCCGTCACGGGTTATTGTAAATTTTCTAGATATTGATTGTGAAATAGTGTTGTCCGAGACTAAAGGGAGGAAAATCCATTATATATATTTCGTGGCAAAAAATACCCACGAAGGGTAGATTTTATGCATATTTGAATACAACAAATATTTTTCTGAGAAAATGGATAAATGAACCAAAAGTTCAATGTCTCATTCTAGTGATTTTTCTACATATGATGTATAATTTGAACGATTCTCAAAGAATCCGAAATCACATAGTGGTATATAAAGTGCAAGAGAGATAATATTTTCAAAAATCTCATAGAATGAGATATTTAATAAAACCACTATGTTTTATATGTATAAATCGCTTTAAACGAATAAAAGAGCATCAATGTATAGCTCGGTGCAACATGTTTGATGAAGATCGATTCTCGGCATTACGGGGAGAAAGAAACCTCATTTTAGAATAAAATAATGCTGAGAAATTTTAACAACATAAACGATCTTCCACGCATCAGTTTAACTGAACTGCGAAAATAATTTTACTTGTAGTATTTAGAAAGTACTTTGTCAAATGCCTTAATTGAATAAAAAGAGTGATCATTTATAAATGCACCAAAAGTATTATTGATAATATTTATCTACGATAGAAGCGTAGAAGACCGATCGGTGTAAAAGATAAAAATCGCAGAAAATGAATTCATATTCAGTCACTCATGAAATCTCTTAAAGAGATTCGTCTTGGAGACGAGAACCCCAA
This sequence comes from Gentiana macrophylla, assembly GCA_026214975.1. Classification (NCBI taxonomy): domain Eukaryota; kingdom Viridiplantae; phylum Streptophyta; class Magnoliopsida; order Gentianales; family Gentianaceae; genus Gentiana; species Gentiana macrophylla. The sequence continues at coordinate 24,073,493 of CM047816.1, read as the reverse complement.
AAAGAAAATTGCACTTGCACAAATGAATAAATATAGGGGTTACGGAACAACCAATCCATACATTGATAAGGAATTGATTTATGCTAATATCGAATTAGCAATGAATTTTATGGGAGAAATTTATAATAAAATATAATAGTCGTCGACGACATGTTTGCCTCTTTAATTGCTATTATTATATCTGGATCCAGTACCTAAGTCGTTAGCAGAGTGTCAGAAACACTCAGACTAGGAAAAATGAAATAAACAATTGAGGTTGAGTTTGCATTGGAAATATTTGTTTGTTAATTATCAAATGTATTCTCCAATTATAGACAATGTTATGTTCCGCTAACTAATATATCTGGCAATAACTTTGAGTTTTCATATGTCATGACCGCATATTTATGGGTCCTTGGACATTAATATGAAAATCCTTGATGGATTTCAGAAATGAATTAATATGACAATCGCAACATGCATACTGTTAAGTTACAAATGCCATTAACATTCATGTTGCACATAATATGTCTAAAGTATAGTCCTATTGAGGAAGGAATATATATAAGTAACTCAAACTTAATACCATGAATTTATAGCACTACGACGTGTGAATATATGCATGCAAATTGTGATTGTATTACTTTCCCTATTGTTTTTATGATTATAGTGATGACTGGGTTCTATGTGTCGCACGAATGAGTTGTGTGCATGACAGTATTTAGCCCCTACATTCAATTATCTACATGAAGTCTATAAAAGATGAACATACAAAGTACGCTCTAGTAACAATCTAGAAGAATTGTTCACTAAGATCATTCCTACATCATTCTTTCGAGAAAATGTGTTTATAGTCTTTTGAATGCGACATATAAGGAAGATTGTTGTCTTCAGGGGGATCGACAACTTCAAAACTATTTTAAGCATTTGGTCTTAAAACTAATGACTGTACTATTTTTCCCTTTGGCCTAGTTTTTCCCAAAGGGTTTTCTTAGTTATGGTTTTTAACGAGGCAGCCAGTGCAACACATAAAAACGTATATGACATTAGCTATTTTCCTTGTCTAGTTTTTCCCACTAGGTTTTTCTAGCAAAGTTAATAATGCATGACATAAACGTTACGCAACTCAGATCGAGAAATTAATATATCCATATTATAGACTTGAAAAAGAATGGGGAAATTGATGTGCAACAGATCTGATCATTCGACAACCTGACAGATTTATTTACCAAGACATTGGCGGCTGCAACATTTAAGAGACTTGTGAAGAGCATTGTGATGCAACGTTTGAAAGACTTTAATTGATGCTTGGTTTAGGGAGAGTAAATAAACATAGATAAACATGTAACTCTTTTTCCTTAACTAAGATTTTTTCTCACTAGGTTTTTTCTTAGTAAGGTTTTAATGAGGCATATCATATCTATTGTTTGTTGAATAATAGATATCCAAGGGGGAGTGTTATAAAAGAATGAAAATATGTTTATCTATTATTCAAATTTATTTACAATATTTTCTGGTTTATCTATTATATTGTGTTCATATTGTAATCTCTATTATATATGCCCCATGAAGCCAGTGAAATAATACACAACTATTCTCTTCTTCTTTCTATGATATATTTCAACTTTCTTTTATGTTATTAGTTCTATAACAATTACTGTATATGTTTTTTTAGTATTGTAAAATAACTAATAATAAGGAACAAATGATCTTGAGTAAATGACTTTTTTTTTAGGGACGGAGGTAGTACCTGTTAATCAAGAATAGACATAAGAATCATTGGTATCAACGTGTGACTATTTTGTTATTTTATTATGTCGTGAACATATCATTTTTATATTGTTTTCACGATAAGTGTTATTATTATTTTTGGGTAAATGTTATAAACACAACAAAATTGACACAACTAATGAAGCAATCGTCTTCTGAAACATTTGATTATGATGGGAAATAGATCAATTAATATCTCATACACTATGATCAATGCTGCAGAATTGGGTTGTATCAATTTTGTCGTTGAAGTAGCATTTCCATTACTTAATATATTGATTAGTAAACTATTAGCTACTGGATAAACAGTAAACTATTAGCTAGTGGATAAACAAAGACAAATATATTTTAAATCTACTAAGATGACTTTTAATCGAGAACGATGTAAGAAATTTTTTGAACCATTGTGTCCACTTTGTCACTCCAAATCTAGATAATTCAACAAAATTATTTTCCATAATTTGGAGTTCAAGACTTTTCTGTATGACCCTAAAAAAGACTTCCCTGTTTTGAAAATAATAATAATGAACATTTCATTAAGAAATGATTTGTGTTAGAATATATATGTCAAAGAAAGTCATTTAAACTCTACATCCGATAGAACTAATCATATAGTCACAGAGTAATGGTCTCTGAGAGAGTGTATCAAGTCTGTAAGAGTCAGTCACGGGAAGTCTCACGAATTTCTTTTGATGTCGCCACTCTTGAGGGTCTGTGAGTGTTTTGGATACAACCGAGTTCTACATCTCGGGCAATGATCACCGAGTGGGATCGCAGAGAGTGATCCAACATCCGGGGCATTTATGGCAATCCGACAAAGATTTTTGGCGGACTTTTAAAAATAAAGTCCGCTTAATGACTCATAAAAATAAAGTCTACCGACATACTCTTATAAAGTAAAGTCTGCAGTCAAATTCAAGAAATAAAGTCTCACTGATGCACTCTTAAAAATAAAGTCTGCAGTCGACTCTCAGAAATAAAGTCACTGATAGACCAGACTCAAAAAGAAAGTCATCTGATGGACTCATAAAAAATTAAGTCTGCAGGTCAGAAGCCTGCATGACAGACTCAAAAAATAAAGTTTGCATGACAGACATAAGACTGAGCTCTGCAAGTCTGATTCAGCAAGCTTGCAACATCCAAACTTCCTAAGTCCGCATGATTGTCATCAAATTGCAGAGCTCTAAAAAAAAAACTACACACGTTACTAAGTATGCCATCCAAAAAACTATAAGTTAATGGATGGCATACTGTGGGCAAGACAACCAAATGCGGATCTAAATACTCTAGGTAAGTGTTGAAAATAAAATTAAGGCAAGAGAACTTGCAAAAATTTGCATATATTATAAAAACAATGTACATAATACAATTTGGAACTTTTCTCCAAAGTATGTAAGACAAGCCAAGCTCCGCGGGACGGACTCCGCTAAAACGCTAAATCCGACATCTGAGCTCCGCAGGTCGGACTCAGCAAACATACGTCAGCTTAAGTCAGCAAACTTCTGACTCATCGCTACGTCTATCATCCGAGCTCCGCCAAGTCGGACTCGATAAAAAACATCACGAGAAGTCAACAAAATATCCGACCCACCGCCAAAGTTAAGTCGCGAAAAGTCGAGGAACTTAACCTGATTCGCCAAGATTTGAAATCAACTCCCCGCGTCGTTTCAATAAGGATAGGTCACCACAAATGCTAAGTCAAGAAACGCCTAACTCAACTTGCTAAATCGAGATCCGAGCTCCGAAGCTCGGGCTCGCAAACACACCAAAAAAAATATGCCTCGGACTTCGCATATTCTCGACTTCAATTCTCAGTCGGAAAAAAGTAATAAGTATGCCATCCAAAACTACAAATTCGTGCATGGCATACTAGGGGCAAGATACCCCACAGTTGACGAAGCACTTAAAGAAAGTGCAGGTTAAAGCAAGTACTTGAAGAAAGTGCTCGAAATAAAGTTAAGGCTGAGAACTTAACGAAATTCTGCTTCTATAATCAAATTGTAGGATTACAATGTATTTGAAATGAAATGTCAAAACAAAAAGAACAACTCCATAAGCCTACTGATCTAAGCATTTGGGGCTGGAGTCTGTTGTGGCTCTGAAGAAGTAGGAACAAATGCAGGCTGGCAATAGTGCTTAGAACACAATACCTATTCCTGCCTTGAATTCCTTCACCCGAGTGTCATAGACCACACCACCCAGGCTTATAAACACCTCGCTAGGAAGGTCGTCCATGACAAAGTTGGCGACTGACCTTTGCCTCATCCACGCCTAAAGTATATCCGTGGTTCAAGATCGGAGATGCAAAGAACTTCAAAGCCTGAGTGAACTCCTCTGAAGCCTCATACTTTTGGATAGCCTAGCAATCCGAGCTAGAGCAGCATCTTCCAGTTCGACTTTCTCAGCAAGCTTTTCTTATGATCAGTCGCCTTTTTCCTTCCGTCCGCATGCAGTCGGCCAGGACGGCGTATATACTGGGAGATCGGTCAGTTTGACCTCGGCTGTAAGATAGACTCGAAAGCTTGAGTTCCACAGGTCGGACTCAACAAATTTTGCATGTCAAGCTCATCGAGCTAAGCTCCGCAGGTCAGACTCAGTCTAAAATCATTAAGTCTGCATGACAGACAACTGAGATCTACAGGTCAGACTCAACAAGCTTACAGACATAAAACTCACTAAATCCCAAGACACATGAAAATGTTGAGCGCTTAAAATAAGACTGGAAGTAAAGCCAAGGCAAAAACACATGGTAGAAAAATTTGCATGTACTACAAAATAATTGTACGAAAGTTACAATTTTTTAGAGCAAAAGCCACAAAAGAAAAGGAAGTCCGCAAGCAACCTGATCTATGCATCAGGAGTTGGAATTTGTTGTTGCTCAAAAGAAGGAGGAGATGAAGCAGAAGCAGCTGAAACAGAAGGATCTGACCCAATAGCCATTTGACGAGAGGCTGTAGCTCAATGAGAGTATTGGGACACAATGTCCACAACTTCTTTGAACTATTTTAGACGTTTGTCATAGATTGCACCCATGCCACTTATAGAAAGCTTGGCTGGCCAGGCTATCTGCTGGATATACATAAACCCGTATCCGGATCCGATCCATAATTGGATCATCAGATCTGATTCACAGCACCAATCGAGACGCTCGATCATGCACATCGGAAGCTACGAATAAATTCGTATGCGATTTTACCACGATTTGATTCGCATAAATAATTAACATAACTATGAGAAGGTTGAAGATTTACCTAATTGAAGAGGAATAGTAAATCGACAGAGAGGGAGAAGCCAAAGTCTTCCGGATTGTATCTCCTAACGACGACTGGTGGACGTCGATCCTCGCCGTAGTACCTCCTCGAATATACCCAAGAAAAACCCTAGGTTTTTCTTCTCTTAATGACTAAGGCAAGAAACTAATTTTTCTTCCTTTATTTGTGAATGTGGCGCAATTTGTGTTGGGAGAAACTCTCTTTATATAGGAAATAACTAGTCAAGAGAGAGTTATATTTTTCACACTACAATTACCTATTCCTATATGGAAAAGATATTTGCCATAAAATAAGAGATAATTCCCAAAAAATCAATCTCTCAATTTATCCATTAATTATTTAACAAATAAATAATTAACTAATTACACATGTGACATAATCTAGAATTTTTTTTTCCCTAATTTATCACATTGGGGCGCCACTTATGTCATTAATTTAATAGAAAATGTCTTTTCTATTTTACATATTATTTACCAAATAAATAATATTGCATATATTCATTAAATAGACCAACTATTTAATTTATTCTCGAGTTCCATAAAACGAAAAACACTCTCGCGTGTTAGAGCCAACCCGGGACCATTGACTCTATAACCAGTAGCTACAATAAATTGAATAAAATATTCATCGAATGTAATATTTCTACTCAACTCATTAATTTCGGAATTACGCCACCATAAATCTGAAACTGAACTCTATCGATTATAGATATAACTTATTCTCAAAACGTCGAGTCGATAAGTGTCCATTGATACAATCATTACATACAGACTAACCCTCCATAGACTATCCGTAATGAAGCGGGAATATTTTCGTAAACCTTCTTCATTACATCTCATCTTTATTTACCATTAACCCACTAGTGATCAATTAGTTCATAACCAATACGAACTCCCGGGATCGATCAGTTTCTAGGATTAACAAATAAGGAGATTGTCTTTCTACTTCCCGCAGGAAGGAATGGATTCCATATCTGTGAGACACACACTTCTCACCCATTCCAGAATAGTACCAACGTGAAAGTGATTCGGACCGCGCCTCTTAGCGATCCTTAACGAACACATCAAACCCTATCTTGAAACAAGTAGGAGTATGCAATCACTTCAAGATTAAGGTTAATCTATATATGATCATCTTGTGATTTAATAAGATTTCTCAATCACGGAATTATATGAGAAATGTAGATTAAATCGGTCCAGTCCTATATAACTACATCATATATAAATGCCCCACTTAGACAACCAATGTCGATGTGTCCGGATAAGACGGTCACAACACAAAGTGTTCTGGGCGCATTAATGGTGGTTTAATCAATAGACCCCATCTTTTGATTAAGTTCACCAAGGACTACTAGTTCAAGTGTATCACCATAAACTTAATCCTCGTGTGTGGCACACACTAAGTTATATGGCTACATATGATACCACTTAGGGTTTTCAGTAGTGTATTACTTATAAGCACGAAGCAAATAATAAGATGAGAATAAATCTGTCATTTATTAATTATAAAAAACTATTACATAAATTGTCTTTCGAGCGATACTTCCAACAATCTCCCACTTGCTCGTAAGGACAAACAACAATTGTCTTTCGGGCATACTATATCTAACACTATCAACAACAAGGTCAACAAACTGACTCATAGCCTCGTCAACTCCCAAGGTATAGCCAAGGTTAAGGACAAGAATGAGTAGCAAGAGCAAGCTCATTTGAAACCTTGTACTCCTAGATGGCTCCAGTAATCCGACCTGGAACATCAGCTTCCTATTCATTCTTCTCAGTACGAAGCTTCGCCACGGCTCGTTCTAACTCAATTTTCTCTCTGGAAAACTGGTAGTCTGTGGCTTAAAGACTAGTAGCATACTTGTCTTCTCTAGCCTTTCGCTCAGCCTCCTGAGCCCTGAGTTGCTCCTCGAGAGCCTCTACCTCTTTGTCTTTGGATTCAACAGAGCCTTAATCCTTTCCCGATCTACACGCAGATCGGTAAACTTCTAGTCCAGATTCATCTGGATGGAGGAAGACTTAGCCAACCTTCTAAAAACTTCCTGGCCAATCCAGGTTCCCTGCATAACGAAGCAACAAACATGAGAAACATTATCAAGTTGATATACAAAACTCAGATGGAAAATATGAACTTACATATTCCATGGCACCAAAGCCCATTCCAGTCAGCTCGCTAGCGATCCGCTCCGGTTCGGTAGCGGCATCTTCTCTTTCATGAGACTGATCTTGAGCCTCATCAGGAAGGGTAGCAGATTTGCTCTTTTTCTTGGGCCTTCCCTCATGAGGATTCACAGGAACCCCCGCTTGACCCCCTCTTTTGGAGTTAGCTATCTTCTCACTCCTGATCAGCTTCATTCAGGGTGATCGGGTCAGTGTCCCGTTTCACAACAGAGATGGGCGGGACCACTGCATCATCTGGGTGACCAGACCATATCTGGACCCCATCAACATTCAGAGTAGTGCCCGCAGACCGGGCTTGAGGAGGCTCCACACTTGCAGTCTTCTCAGTATCCTGGCTCTGCTCGGGGGGCTGACTATCCTGAGCCTCATTATCATCGGTACCAACAAATAATGTAGCAAAGTTTTCCACTGCAACAAACAAAAACCCGGTTAGACAAAAAACAGAGAAAAATGCAAGCATAATTAAAACATAAAGGAAAAAGGAAAAGAGAAGTCCTACGGACATCCCTCTCATCATCACTAAGGGCCACGTAAGGGTCATGTCCAACATCTGTTAACTAAACAATGATGATCAACTTGGTGAAGAAGTCCTTGACGTCCACGTGATACCCGACTCTCGGATAACTCTTAATAACACCTCACTAACAGTGAGGAAGACGTCTTTGAGTTTTTGCCAACGATCGAAGGCTGTCTTCTCCAGCTCGGCAATCTTCCTCTTCAACTTTCACTTGGCTGGCCGAAGAGGTAGCACGCCTTGCAAAGGCCTCCTGGCCAGCAAGGATCTCTGCATCAACAAGTCATCAAGTATGGGAAATCCCACCAAGTTACATACAAAGTACGATTGAAGAAGCGAGACTTACATATTCTATGGCCTTAAAGCCATCACCAGCCAACTACTAATCGGACAACCAGTGTGACAGGGGGCTATAAGCCTCAACCTGTTCTCAAGAACCATTCCTTTTTAATGGGGGAAACGCCTCGGTTTTCAAAAAACATTATGGCGTGGCTATGATGTGGATCATGCCACTGGCATAGTTGATTACATCAACTCTGTTAAGGCAGGGACCGAGCTCCGGCATGGCCGAGCCGAATAAGCCTAGAAAGGACGAGACACCTAACTCAGATCTGACCTGACCACAAGAGCTCAGTTGGATTGGGGGGCTTATGACGATATCGAATTTCACCACTCCACATGTCACGCACCCAACACCCCAAAATAGTAATATTAACGGACCCAAGATTCTAACCTTAAGGGCCAGGAGCCCCAGTAGAGGCCCAGAGGCCGATCTCCGCCCCAAGGGGGAAGCTGACTAGGTCGTTACGTAGTCCACCACAGGTCGGTCCGGACAAAGTAAAGGTCGACTTGCACAGTTCGGTCATATCGACCTCGGTTGCTCGGCGCAGGTCGGCTAGAGCGTATAAGGATAATTACACATTTATAAAGATAATTATGGAAAGAATTCTAAGCCATTAAGGCTCCGATCTTTATCATTCAATACGAATATCTGAATATCATAATTATCCCCTAAAATCACGGGATAATCCTTGGATTATCTCTAACTTGAATAACACGAAAATAGAGTCCACATTGGACACGGCCCATGCAGACCTATGGCACAATCATATAAACGTTCACAAAGAACCACGACAGACTTGATTCCAATACACACTTTGGATACGTAGGCAGTCTGGAGGAAAAGCATCCCAAGTTCAGTCTAAAAACACTCAAACCACCCCCTCTTTCATGTTTTTCTAGGGTTTTTTGATCTTGAATTATTGTCACTAGGAAAGTACGGCCCGTATTTTATATCTGAGGAATTTTGTTTCTTCAGGTAATTTAGTCCGACTGAAAATATTTTGTCCTTATTGCAACTAAAAAAAAAAGGTTGTAAATAAGAGGGAAAGAGGGATTTATACGCATAAGGTGTATCGGTCTAGTGATGAGTTTAGATTACAGAGTTCGAAACTTTTTTTTAGGAGGAAAAAAAAAAAGGAAGGATTTATACGTAATTTTTCCTCTTATTATTAGTATTATTATTTTTAAACCCTTGTGCCTTCTCCTTTTTGATATGAGACTTCACCCTAACTAACGGCGGTTAACATATAATCGCTCTATTGCAGAGAACGGAGGGGGAAAAAAAAAAAAACCTTCTTCACTGTCTGAATCCCGTTCATACTTCCTTCAGTTTTACAATGAAGCTGGGGAGAATTATATCGATTCCCATTATTTCCGTGTTTTTATTGGCGGGATTCGTTTATAATGTAACAGTTTTCGTCTACATTGAGGATTCCATAGGCTTAAGTAGCTCAGCAGGCTCATGGAATGCTTTGATCTTCACCATACTGGCCTCTTTATGTGTTTTCTCCTTCATGGTCTGTATTTTATCGGACCCTGGTGGTGTGCCCTCTGAATTTATACCTGATGTTGAAGAGACTGCTCCGACAAATCAAGAAAATAAGAATTCTGTAAGCACATAATGAATTATTTTTCATGTTTGACTTCATTGCTTGGATGATAATTTGTGTCCCTTGTGAAAAGATTTAGGCTTGATTAGATAAGACTAGTGTTTCTTTGTCATTTTAACTTCCATGTCATTTAACTGCTTTTGTTGGCCCATTGTTGTGATAACTGAAAGAAAGATGTTAGATTTAGGTTTTGAATTAGTGGGATTTTTTTATAAGAAGGAAATTTGTTCATTCTATGGTATATTAATGGAAATTCAATGGGTGTTTAGTTCTATTTATCAATAGAGGCATTTTGGAAACGTGAATCTGTCTTTTTGCCTGGAGTTTGACTCGAATGCAATACGACTAGAGGGCGCATTTTTCTTTCTTGTTGGGCTGTATGAGTTTATATTGTATCTTTGCAAGAGGAATTAATGCAGCTAAAGTCACTTAGATTCCCGCCTAGAAGTTGTAGGAGATGAAGAATTAAGAGCGGAGGCATGAGTGACTTCATTGCTTCCCATATTATTCTTTTCAAGAATCCCTGCTTCTTACTTATATACCAATTGTTCTTCAGAGTAAATAAATAGAAATTAGGCTGAGAGCCTCCACACGCCGGAGCTGGAATTGGAATGCCTGCCACAGTGCCACTTAAGCTTGATTTGAGCTAACTGCAGCTCCCAATGTTGATGTGATAGGGATTTTGTATCTAAGAGCCTTTTGGGGTGGAGGGAGTTTTGATCTGTTCTCGTTTTCCATTAGGGTGTCTTCGCTTCGTGTGTCCTTCCTAATGTATTGCTTAGCTCACTGAAAATTTCTTTCACTCTGCTAGATTTCCAACCTAAAACATGTCCTTCATGTCTTGATTGAAGGGATGGTGTGGTTGCTATATATCGCATAAATCAACGCTGTTTGCTGACAGGTAGCGGTGGAAGTAATTTTTTGGGTTCATTTAAATTGTCAGATGCATACCGAGATTCAGCCGTGTCATTAGTCACAATCACAAGGCAGTGTGAGAAGTTATCTGTTGTCTATAATCCATAATACAATAGATTTCCCGGAAAACTCCTTTACTTCTTGTATTATCATCAAAGAAGAACTTTACAATTTCACTTCATATAAATGAATTGTGATAGTTAATACACTAGTTTTCCTTTTTCTCCCCCATTTCGGGCATATAGCAATCGTGTATAGTTGTATGTAGTGATTGCTGGTATAAAGTATGCTTGAGCAAGGTCTACGATCTTTTCGTTGTCATTTACAGAAAAAAAATCCTCTTTTTTTAGCTCTGTTTTTTGCTGAAAAAAATATCACCAACATTTTTGTGAGACTTTGAACTTCAATAGGAGTTCTTGATGCTAAAAATCGTCATTTTGACATCAATTGCAGCAACGATACTGTGAAAAATGTTCAGCATACAAACCTCCTAGGGCTCATCATTGCCGTGTTTGTCGAAAGTGTGTTCTGAGAATGGTAGGTTTTGAGAGGACCTTTCTTCACCTCATACGCTTAGAAGTAATTTTCTGTTCATTTAACGTTCTCTTTGAAACTTTAATGCAGGATCATCATTGTACATGGGTGAATAATTGTGTTGGCCACCGGAATTACAAGGCTTTCTTTCTGTGCGTCTTTTATGGAACCATTGCAAGTGTGTATTCTTTGGTACGTCAAACATTTTTGAATGTTTTTGGTAGTTTTTAGTACTCAATTGACATGTGATCTATGTTGGCTTACCTAGATAATGATTATATATTGCATGCGGAAGAACATGGATTTTAACGGAAGGGATCATCTGAAGGTTCTTTATGTGAGTTGATTATGGATGTTGTCTTATTTGATATTTCTCAAGAGGACCTTTAAAATGCACCACAAGCAACCTACTGTGACACCATAACTGCCCGGCACCACGCTAAAAACCATCTTTTAGACAAATATAGACCTTATAATCGACTTTTCAAAATTCGAATGCTATAGTATGTTGCTTGTGGTGCATTAAAAGGCCCCTTTTTTCAAATTTTGGTTCATTTGTTCCGAGTAGGGCAATATGCCTATAGGACTGCTTGATTTTGGGTTCATAATTATTGCGGTACTATTATATTTGTAGGTTATGACTGGGGCCATGATTCTTTGCTTGACTTTGACGTTAGGTACGCTATTAGGTTGGCATATCTACCTCACAATTCATAACATGACAACGATAGAGGTAAAATATTTGTTTTCTATTGCTTCTTTGTTTTATCCGGTCCAGTTTATAATCTGGAAAACTTTTGGCAGTACTACGAGGGGAAAAGAGCGGCTTGGTTAGCCAGAAAATCTGGCTCGAGTTATCGTCATCCTTATGACCTTGGTGCTTCCAAGAATCTTTCACAGGTACATCTCTACGTTGTTTTTTCTTCTTTGGTTTCTTAACTCGTTTCCCTGCGGTTACATTGGACCCGAATATCCCAACACTGTTTGTTTTTGTCTTCATTCACAAAGTTCCTACTTACCGGTTCTCCCAAAAAGTGTTTGATGCACGTCTCTACGTGTAATGTGCTCGTCTTTTTGTCCTTAATGTGAAAACATTTTCTGCATGAGCATACAAAACTACTTTATGTATGCATTCTGTGTGTATTATTAATAGTAAGTTTGACTGCTGTTTTTCACCACCTATTTTTGTAGGTACTTGGTCCAAACATACTAAAATGGTTATGGCCTACAGCACTAGGCCACATTAAACAAGGAACTAACTTTCCTACTGTACGAGATAATTAACGACGAGCCCTAGTTTACACATCCAACGGCTTAACAAGAAGCTGTGAAGTAGGCTTATATTCATTTTTTTAAACAGTTTTACAGTTACCTTCCTCCCTCCTGGTTAAACAGATAAATTTCAGTTGGATAACCCGTAACTTTAACACAACCATTATTTCCATTGAACAACGATTTTAAATAATGGTTGTTTTAAAGTCGTGTCTTTATCTTTTTCTTAAGGTATCGGGACAGGTGCTACCTTGCACATATGCATCATCTTAGAATGCAGTTAAATGCGTATCACTCGGTGTGAATAATTTCCCAGCATCTGCTTCAAGATATGCAGCCTGTTGATTTTTTATGTATGATGGAGGGTAAAAGGGGTTCGCCGTGAGATCGAGCCGTGAGAATGTAACACTGTGTGTATTAACATGTTCTTTTGTTTGGCATACCCTTTTCTTGAAGCAAAATGTAGCAGCAAAGAGAAATGGCCCCTTTATACATAGAATTTTGTGTACAGCTGAAAGCAGCAAATATATCCCCATCATTTTATCTTTTTGTCTCTTTATTTATATGGATGATTATTCAAATGTTTTCAAATATACCTGGCTGTTTCAGTTTGTCATAAATCAGATTATTTTGTATGTTCGCATTGTTTTTGAAAATTATGTTCTAAAACAGTTTGGCAAGAAAATTTAAGTCTTTCAATCAAATGGAGTGGGAGAGTTTCTTAACACAAAATTAACCAATCATTTCACCAAAATAAGTGCCATGCATCAAATCTCATGCCCATACGGCATATAATCCTGAACAAGTAAGGGTTGTGGAAATGAAGCATAGGATCACTAAAGACTTAATTAGGTCACACCATGATGTTTCATAGCAAGACTACCATGATTCTGTTCAGCCTTTGCCACCCACTGTTGTCTATCTCATGAACAAATTACCCTTAGCATCCGTACAATCTGAATCCCTTCATTTTCCCCTCCACAAACCAATGGCGGATTCAGGAAATTTTTTCAATGGGGCCAAATTCGAAAAAAAAAGGTTAAAAAATGAACGGGTTATGAACCGATGACCTTAAGGTCAGTGATAAAGCTTCTAACAAGTTGAACTAAATAGAAAATTGCACTATATATAGTCTGAAATAATATACATACACATTTTTTAGCATTATTAGAAGGGTATATTAGTAAATTCGCATGAAAATATGAGTGGGGTCCGTTGAGCCCACCTTTGCCCATGTGGGTCCGCCCCTGCCACAAACAACAACCAACTTATAACCATCTCAGAGTCTTTGCAGCAAGACACAAGTGTGAGCCTAAGTCTATCCCACGTGTATTTGTGGGCTATAGCTCTCAGTACAAGGGATACAAATGTTTCCATCCACCCACAAGGAAATTCTTTATGTTCGTGCATATGATCTTTGATGAGACTTTATTGCCTTAAACCATCTCAAAACACTTAGCAATAAACTAGCACTATACTACCTCTGTGGTTGAATCTTGGATAACACCTCCTGCCCCACCTCTTATAAAGTCCACTTTTGTTCAAGATACTCATCATGTCCTTGCTATTCCTCTTCATTCCTTCTTTCCACCAGTCTCCTGGACAATTAGATGATTCAGGTCCCTTAATCCAAGATCCAACACTCCTGGCATCGTTACAAATACTCTTATAGACTTCACACCACCTCCCTCGTCCTCAACACACCATCCTTCTCGGTTACTGTGATCCCAACTTGGGATCCACAAACCAAATCCCATGTATACTCACTGTCCACACCTACTCTACCATCCCCATTGAACCTAAATCTATCAGTAGCCCTGAAACATTTTGGTTGGTATGCTTCCATGTATGAAGAGTTGCATGCACTTCAGACAATAATGCTTAGACGCTGATACACAAAACCCCATACATGAATATCAATGACTCTAAATGGTTATTCAAGGCCAAACTCAAGCCTGATGGCAACATAGATAGACTCAATTCCAGACTTGTGGCCAAGGGATTCCATCTAATGGGTAGGATTGACTATCTAGAACCATATTCCCTAGTTGTCAAGCCATGGACCATCAGACTCTTTCTCTCGTTGGCTCTCTTACATAAGTGGTTTGTCAAACAACTTGATGTGCAAAATGCCTTCCTTCATGGCAATCTTAATGAGAACATTCATACGAAGTAGCCACCTGGACTTCAAGATCCCACCTTTCCGACTCATGTCTGCAAACTTCAAAAGACCTTCAATGGTCTTAAACAAGCACCCAAAGGCTTGGTTTGACATGTTTAGCAGCTTTTTTATACTTAAGTTGGGTTTTACTTGCATCTTATCTGATCCATCCTTATATGACACATATATTTTGATCATTTTGTTGTACGTGAATGATATGATTTTGATAGGTTCAATCCAATTTCCAACTTCTCAGTAATGAGTTTGCTATAAAGGACATAAGCTCCATTCACCATATTCTTGGAAGTTCCGGACAACGCGTTCATTCTGTCAGAGTCGTTATGCACAAGCCATCTTAGAATGTGCTGACATGTTGCATTGCGAGCCTCTCAATACTCATTTGGAAGCCAAATACAAGCCACTTGCCAATTCTCCTCCTCTTGTTGATCCTAGCTATTACAGAAGTTTGGTGAGTGCACTCTAGAACATAAGCTTTACAAGACCAGAATTAGTGTTTCCTGTCAATTTCAGTTTTTTCAGAATCCTACAGCTCAACATCTTAAAAGGGTCAAGAGAATTCTTAGATATGTCAAGGGTACAATGGATTTCAGTCTTACACTGCATACACCAAAACAACTCAGTCTCACTAACTTCTCTTATGCTGATTGGTCAAGAAATCCAAATACTCATCGCTCCACCATTAGCTACTACATATACATTGGACTCATTCTCATCTCTTGGTGTGCCAAGAAACAACACTACGTCTCCATGTCAAGCTCAGAAGCAGAATATCGAGTTCTTGCTCATAAACAGCTAAACTCACATGGTTAACTTATCTCTTCATTGAGTTACAAGTTCAACCTATTAGTCCTCTAACTCTATACCGTAGAACCTCGATAAATGAATATTCGATAAATGAATAACCTCGTCAAATGAATAATTTTCTCCGGTCCCGACTTGGGCCAAGGGGCTAAATGAATCACTGCTAAATGCATTAACGAATAAAAAAAATTGAGTCCTTAAAGTCCCCATGTAAACATAAATGAATAATCACTAAATTCCATATATATATATATATATATATATATATATATATATATATATATATATATATATATATACAAAAATATTTCATCTAATCAACAATGTTCATATAAAAGGTCATGTCTTCTCAAAAAATGCATCTAAAGGTTTTTGCTTTTTCATTCCACCAAAATGCATCACATCCTTAATTTTTGTAATGCATGCACAACTTCTGGAATATTTTTGCTCTTGTTGTAGCAAGTAATTTTGTATGATGACTACTGCTTGATAGGCCTATTTTGATGACACATTTGGTATGACGCTACTATCATCTGGTTCATGATCATTCTCATCATTTAGTACGGGTTCAATAATTTCTTTGTCGGTAGGCGATTCCATAACTGCATCATTCTCGTTAGGATAGTTCAAAAGATGTTCGACGTCCATCACATTTCTATAGTGATATAGCAATACATAATACATTGTACATACTTAGTCCGTACGTATATTACATGTATTCCTAATCTAGAGTCTAAAGAAAATGAATATAATTAGGTTTTTATAGGTAAAAATACTAATAATAAGAAAAAAAATGAAGAAAATTTTAAAAATACTATCTAAATGAATAAATATTCATTTATCGATAAATGAATAATATATTCATTTATCGATAAATAAATAAACTCGCTAAACGAATATTTTTTCTGGTCCCTAGGGTATTCATTTATCGAGGTTCTACTGTATTGTGATAACCTCAGTGCCATGTACATGACTGTTAACCATGTGTTCCACTTAAAAGTAAACATATAGAGCTTGACTATCACTTTGTTCGTGAAAAAGTTGCTCAATGAGCTCTTGTTACTAAACATGTGCCTGCCATGCAACAAGTTGCAGAATTGTTCACTAAACCGGATACAAAGGTTACTCTTCTCCTTTTCCTCTCCAAACTTGGCCTCCAACCACAACTGCGTTTGAGCCTTTTGAGGGAGGGTAATAACACTCATATCTTTAAAATATCTGAACAAGTTGATCAACGAGCCGATCAAGTTGATCACTTGACTTTGGAGAGATAAGGACGGTCTTTTGTTTGAATTAAATTGGAGAGATAAGGGGTAATTAAAGAGATAAGGGTGATTAGTAAAATATTTCAATATAGATAAACATGCTCAATACGTAGGTGTGCCTGGCATCTGGGGTGGAACCACTAAGGAGTTGAGGTGGTCTCAAGACCACCCGGAAAATTTATAACAAAAAACCAAAAAAAATTATTTTTGTGTAATTGTATTAGTATTATTATTAGTATATGTATTTGAGTCTTCTTAATTTTTAAAACAATGCTTTATTAGCCTGGTGGTATCAACAATTGTCATTTTGCCTTAGTTAAGGTCATGAATTCGAGACAAGTTGGAAGAATATAATCTTGTTTTTTCCTTTATCTTAAACCTTTTTAATTAAATCTTGATTTTTTCCTTACCTTATACCAAATAAATCTATTTATAATAATTTATTTGAGGAAAGATTAATTATTATTAATCAACATCCGCCAAACAAGCGGCTAAAACATCACCAGGGGGCGAAGATGTCCGAGCAGAAATTAAAAAAGCATGTCTAGCTAAAAGATGCGCTGAGACATTCCCCATACGCGCAATAAAAGTGAAAGAAACAGAGATGAAGCTAGATAATAGAGCCAAACCGTCCCGCACTAAACAGCCATGTGCCGTGAGATCCTCCACAGGTCTGCAAAGGCGGGAAACACACGCCAAACAATCATTCTCCACCAGTACTAACCGCTAAATCCCCCGCCGCCTTGCCTCCTCTAGAGCCAAGGAAATCGCCTTAAGGTCCAAGTACTCCACCGGGTCTCCTGGATCAAAATAATTCGCAAACGAGTGCAGTACTGCTCCATGAGAGTCGAAACATGTTTGCAAATAAAAAAATATTTCTTATACCATCTAAATCTAATCATAAAAGTTAAACACTACATAAACAAACTCTAGCTTCTCTTATTATATTTAGTAGGGCAAGACTTTACTATACTATATTTTCGTAACTTGATGTACAATGAATGAAATTATTTTGCATTAAGTTTTTTTTTACGCGGATATGTATTTTCATTTGAAAATTGAAAATCAAGACCATCTTAAGATACATTTTTGGGTCCGCCACTGCCTGGCACATGTGAGGTACTGAGAGTTTTCTTTGAGCTATTCTGATGAGAACATTAGTAGTAGTTTATTTTTTTGATTAAAGGATAGGGCAAAGTTTATCCCCCTTTTAAACATGAAAAGAGTCCTTGTAACGCCCTGCACTCGGTCTGCAGTAGCGCTAAATGAGTCATAAATGTCCGTCAATCGCTTAGACCGCCGTCTTCGCTGGTCTAAAAGTGGCTAACCCGAGTTGACAAGACCTTTATGTCTCACACTTATATAAAGGTGAGCATTCTCTTATTTTACCGATGTGGGACTTTACATTCTCCCCTTATAAGGTGCATCGGCGTCCTCGTCGGGGCGGCCGAGACTCGCTCTCGGATCGTCCCTACCGGAGGTAATTAGAGGTCATCCTTACACCGCTTCTTGTACGGTGCGGCGCATAGTTCCGTCTCGATAGTCGGCTCAATACCATTCTCAGAACGCCTGCACTCCCGGCCTGGTAGCGCTAAATGAGTCATAAATGTCCGGTCAATTGCTTAGACCGCCGTCCTCGCTTGGTCTAAAAGGGCTAACCCGAGTTGACAAGACCTTTATGTCTCACACTTATATAGGGGTGAATATTCTCTTATTTTACCGATGTGGGACTTTACAGTCCTAGTCAGTAAGTTAGAGTTCATTGAGTCTAACTATAAATGAGGCTGTGCCGCCGTAAAAGTTAGTAACCAAGATTGAGTTCTTTAATAAAAAATTATCATTTTTCTTCTTCATTCTTCCATTAGTCCATTATTTTCTTACAATTTTTGTTAATGGTTTGATAAATGGTTCATCCTTTGCTCTATGTTCATCCAGGATATTTCTTTGATCGTCTCTATAACCATAGGGATTTGCTCAAGTGTTCCATGTGAGAGCCGAAATGAAGTTTTAATCTTAAGTGTCTTGTGATTTTCGATTAATAATCATTAAATGCTACCGTGAGTGCATGCAAGGCCGACTCTATGCTAAAGGGGTCTAACGCCGATTGGTCGGACGGACCCGTCCTCAGTCTGGCGGGACCGGTTGGTAAGTCAAGCGATACTATTATATATAAATATATAATTAGAACAAAAAAAAATCATAAATCCAATATCTTTTCACTTGTGACATGCCACATATTTTACATTTTTTATATACGTGTCTCTTTTCCAATTCAATTACGTATGTTCTATTGTGATCACGAAGTTGATGGTGTCACAACATTCTGACGTGAATCATTTGATGTTTTTGTTAATAAACGGGTCGAGATATTATATGTGTTTGTATTAGTATTATTATTATTATTATTATTTTTTTTTTTTGTTTGTAATAAATATATATTATTGGTATTTCAAATATAGGTTATCATCATTGGACCTGGACATAAATTATAAGAGTGTGTTATGATATCTAAAACCTTAAAAAAAAATTGGCCAATGATAAATTTTTTTAGAGGGGGGAGTGGGCCCATAGGATTTAGGAGTCATATAATTTTGCAACAATCTTCTTCTTATTATGAATTTTTACCTATTATGGTCAACCATCAAATTTAACCAAAAAAATTCTTTTAAATTACATTTTGATCGTATCTAAATTAATATCATGCTCGGTTTCCCACCTCAAATTTAAAAAATCAATTAAACATTAAGTTAAGAAACTTATGGTATTTATTTTGAGGGTAAAATTATAGTATTTATTTAAGAGTCACCACATAAATAGATACATCATTTTGCAACAATCTTGTCCTTGTTATGAATTTTGACGTACGACGACGGTCCATTATCAAATTTAAGTAAAAAGTAATCTTTCAAATTATCTTTTGACCATATCTAAATTAATATCAAACTTAGTTTCTATGATGACTAAATCCTACCTTAGGGGTAAAATGAGAAAAGATCGCTTGACACATGCTCAATCCGTGACAATTGAAAACGTCAGTCTTAAATTACAGTGACATCATATAAGATTTACGTGGAAGAATTTAATGAAGATATAAGAGTAAAAGGTGATACAATCCCAGAACTAGAATATAGGCAGATGATGTTGTCCATAGTTAGCAAATCCACTACTGAACTGGTGGTATCGGGCCGGAAAAGCGGCACTTGTGCCAACATGGTTAATCTCCATACTTCTGATGCACGTTACAGTCCCAATACCATCCATAACCATAAAGAGCATCATCGAATCCCAAAATCAAAATTTAGTACGATATCATAATACCCACAAATTACTCTAGCCAAATATCCTTATAGGTACTCACGTACTTGGAAAGGAAATGTCTCAAGTACTGAATACAAAGTAAGTCTCAATAATAGAGACACCGCCCCTACAAGCAACAAAAGAAGGATTTAAAAAAGTGATGAACACCGTATAGACAAGACATCCGGTTGGCATAATAAGAATTTCTAACTAGATCCACATAACCATCACCTCCTGCATCTCCTTCCTCTGAAATTGTTAAAGAATGATTGAGCTCACAACTCAGTAAGAAAAACATAATCAAAAGGAAACATGAGAATATCCAGAAACATTTTCACTATTCTTTAATGATTAATGGCCTTTGATAATGAAAATACGGATAATAGTGATATATATATACAATGAGTGGATTAAATGTGTGAAATTATAAATGACCCCAAGATAAGGAATGAGCAAGAAATAATGCGTGACGGTGGCAAATAAAAACTATAATTATAATGGAAATAACCATAGAGAATGAATAAACACAAGATTAATTGGTCCTAATTATTACGCCTTCCTAAATAACCTTGAAGAAAGGGCCCTCTCATTTGACCTCAGACGGAGAGGTAATGAATGTAATATAATGAAATGTATACCAACCGGCTCCTACTATTCTATACCCATAGGAAGGCATAAGTCAAGACTAGCCCAAAACCCACCGGATATTAATGAATGGCTCTAGAGGCCGGGGTGCATTTAATGGGGTGTTGAGGATTCTTGAGAACTTAAATGTACTTGTGTTATACGAGTACCTAACCAAGCACCAACTATTGCACAGGCACATACGACTCCACAATGCCATGAATTTTACATGTGACTGCATGAACTAATAAATTACTAACAATTCATCTTGTTGAAGTTTATGAAACTGAAACTAAAAGAGTTTGTATAATGTGGAATTCTTATTGATCATAAAAGTAAACAAGTTGAGTTACATGATATTGATGGTGAAGTATTTATAGCTGATACTCCTCATAAATCAGTTACAAAACGGTTATGATCAGTTACACCTAAAACGTCTACATTACCTTGATGCTGTTCTAATGTCCTCAGCTAATTTCTCAGCTCGGATGACTGCCTTCAACTCAGTAGCTCTGAAGCTGATTGCCTTCATGTTATCAACTCTGATTCACAAGCGTTGTGCACGCCCTTCTTGCCCCCAACACTCTTTTATCCATGGAACATATTGTTAACACCCCTCTCAAGCTGAGAGTGATGAATGATTCAGCTTGCATGTCCATCTTGGCTCCAGCACTCCTTTATCCACTTGATCTTGATTGAAAAATCTTGGAAACCCCAATTTTGTCCAGCATGTAGCAGAAAACCAGTGTATTTAAATCCTTTGTAAGTATATCAACAAGCTGCTCTTATGTATGTACATACATTAATTTATTCAAGCATGACTTGACCTTGTCTCTGACTACAAGACAATCAATCTCAATGTGTTTGATCCTCTCATAGAACATTATGTGCAATGTGGAATGCACTGGCATTGCCACAAAACAAAACAACATGGCGCTTGATTGATATATTCAAATCCTGTAAAATATATGTCAACCATTGGATCTCACAAGTGGCATTAGCCATTGCCCTAGATTCTGCTTCAGACTTCTTGCAATAGTGGTCTGCTTCTTGGCCTTCCAAGAAATTGGTGCATCATAAGAATATTAGATATACTGACATAGATCATCTAGTTTCAGGACATCATGCCCAATCACTATCAGTAAATCCTTTATGGATGAGGTTGCTCTCAGACGGGAAGAAAATCCCTTGACCTGGATTGGCTTTCAAGTATCTTAAAAGTTTGTGAGAGGCTTTCATGTGATTTTCAGTTGGGGTATCCAGAAACCGACTTGGCTGTTGAACTGTTAATGATATATCGGGTTTAAAAGCGAGATAAATTAGTTTTCCAACCAATGATCTGTATGTAGAATTGTCATCCAACAGAGCCAAATCTCCATGTTGTAGGGTCTGCTTGGATTCCATTGGTGTTTTTGCAGGTTTAGCACCTAAGAACATAATCTTGTAAAAGGTTTAAAGTATATTTCCCCTATGAAACGGAAATGCCCTCAGTGTTCTGACACCCTCAATGCCCAAAAAAAATTCTCAGTTTACCCAAATATTTAATTGTAAACTGTTTATGTAAAGTATATTTAACTTGCTGTATGAGGTCTATATCAGGACTTTCTGCTATGATGCCATCTATATAGACTATTAAAGCATTAAATGGCTTTCCAAATCCTTTTGTAAATTATTTGTGATCATTATTGGTTTGAACAAATCCTTGTTTTCTAGGGACTATGTCAACTTGTAGTTACATTGTCTGCTCGCTTGTTTTAACCCAAACACGTATTTAGTTAATCTGCAAATTTGATTCGGTTTGTCAGTCTTGAAACCTTTCGGAAGTTTCATATATACTTCTTCCTGTAGGTCTCCATGTAAAAATTTGTATTGACATCAATATGATGGAGATGGAAATTATTGGCTCCTTCCGTTGCTAACAAAGTTCTGACTGTTGTGATTTTCACAAGTGGAGAAAAGGTCTCTTGATATCAATCCCATAAATCTGGGTGTAGCCTTTCGCTACTAACATAGACTTTTATCTTTCTACTGATCTATCAGGATTGTATTTTATTTTATATACCTATTTGCATCCAATAGGCTTCTTTCCAAGTGGCAAAGTCACAATCTCCCATGTGTGAGTATTTTGTAGTGTCTCTATCTCCTTCTGCATTGCCTCTTTCCATTCTTCACGCTTGATGGTCTGATTGTACGTTTTTGGCTCAGAAACCGCATCAATGGCACAAACATACTTGGCATATCCAGCTGACAATCTGTCTAGACTCATAACTTGACTCAGCGGATGAGGGAACCGAACAATATTACCGGTTCCTTGATAAAAATTCGATGGATTTCTAGTCCTAGTTGATCTCCTTAGTGGAGCAGGTGCATTGGTCGGATCAGTTGCAGTTGGTTCTCCTCTGGTCTTAGCTGTCTGATGGTCAGCTGAGTGATTGTCCTCAGCTGACTTTCCTTCAACGGAGTCGTTAAAGATCACATCTGAAATAGCTTCTGGCATAAAAAATGGAAAAGGCATGTCTATGGGACACCTAGCCTTGCCTAGAACTTGCTTAAACAAAGGAAAAGAAGTCTCATAAAACTTGAATTTTTCTTGCAACAAAAATATCTTTATTTGTGATATTTACTAAAATAACTCCCTTGGAGGTTGTAGAATTGCCAAGATATACACCAAATCTGTATCTAGAATCAAATTTAAAGCTAAATTGCTGAAGAGTACAAGACAAGACCAGGCATTCAAACACTTTAAACATGGTATAATCAGGTTTGGAGCCAAAGCATTTGACGAGGGTTGATTTCATTCAGCAAAAGGGTTGGGGTTGCATTGATGAGCTTGACAACATGCATCAAATGGTATCCCCTGTATTATGTTGGAAAATTTCTTTGGAATCTCAATCCTCTGGCCACATTGAGAAGATGTTTATGCTTTCTTTCAACAATACCATTCTCCTCAGGTGTGCTTACACAGCTTGTCAGATGGATTATGCCATTCTACTGATAAAATGACTTCATTTTAGACTCAGTTCCATTATCAGTTCGAATGAATTTGATGTGTTTATTGAACGGAGTAAGAACAAATCTGAAAAATCATTTGGCCAAATCTGAAGTTTCAGATTCTTGTCTCATCAGAAGCACCCAAGTATACCTAGAGAAATCATCACCAATAGTTAAAAAATAAGATTACCATTTACAATAGGATGCCTTAAAGGCCCCAAAATGTCCATATGCACAAGATCAAAAACAGAATTAACAACGGTTGTGCTGACAGGAAAAGGTTTTTTCTTCAATCTGGACATAGGGTAAGTGAAACACAAGTCATTTTCACACTATTTTACATCAGATGAAGCAGAACTAATGACTTTTAATCTCTTGTCTGGTAGATACCCTAATCTATAATGCCAAATAAGGTTCTTATCTACAGTATCAGACAAACAATTACTTTCTACTGAATTACAAGCATAATGAGGAACAACTGTTATGGTAACAGGCCTCTGAATAATAATATAAAGGCCTTTTTTTTTATCTTAGTTGAACCAATATTGCTTTGTTCTTGTTGTCTTGCAAAACACATTTGTCAGCAGTGAAAACAGCTGCACAATTTGAATGCTTAGTTAATGCATGCAAGGACAGCATTATGGAAATTCATATCAATATTGATCACAACTTGTCCCATATGCATCATTACTGGCATTAGGTAATCCTACTTTAGTGTTAACATGTTTAAAATTGCTCAATTGAGAAAGAGAAGTCACAATGTGATTTGTGGCTCTAGAGTCCAAGATTCACTGTGTTTGCTTTACCAAACCAGGGTCACATGATCCTTGAACATGTGAGAAGTGAGTATTCAGGGCATGAATCTGGTGCATAGCATGGCTTGATAGATTTGAATTAAGAATATTTAATGCTTATACCCAATCGGGTAGGACCGGATCCGACCGGGTCGGACCATTTCCACTACGCTTTTAAGCTTATACTTATAATAAATGCCTTTTATGTTATTATGTATATAGATTTTTAACTAACCAATTATGGTCAAAAGGATTCAAACTCCACATGCTCAAACCGAGCTCTCTGAAAGTAGAAAGAATTAGGGTCCTTCTTTTTTCAGCTCAACTCGTCCAAAGTTCATCAACATTGATACCACCAACCGGTGTCTCTCCAAGCTTATCCCTCTGAAAGACCACATGGTTAAAATCACCCGCAAGACACCAAGGTTTCTGGAAAATAGTTCCCAAACGTTCTAAGTAGCTCCATAACTCGTTGCACGTGCTAGCTACCGGTGCGGCATATATGGAAGAAACAATCCAAGAAATAGTTCTATCTTGCAAAATAGCCATATTTATGCATTGGTTGGTCCAAGCGTTAAGATATAAGTTGTAATGTGTATGATATGTGTATGGCTAGGATCTAGCCTTGTGGTGCATTCATAACCATTAGATCAATTTCTGTTATGTGGTAGTACTATAAGATGTAATGTTCCAAACATTCTCCAATTAATGAAGTTATTATAGATTCTGTGTTGGTATTAAAGCCTCTCTATGGTCAACGCCACATGAGCTCCGGAAACGGTGGCTCAATCCACCGTTATCACTAGTTAGGTGCCGTCTTTACCACCAAACAATGTTCCGGTTACACAGCCGAGCTCCTTTCCTCATTTCGATCCTTATATACCCTTCATCTCCAGTCTTCCTTTCATCGGAGAACCATCATTCTATGTAAATTTGACTGTTCCACCCATGACGATGTTTGGAATCCTATTTAAGATCCCTACCATGCCATCTCTGTTGCGCTCATCTCCAGCTCTGATGTCCAAAACACCTTTCACCGGACATCTCTCTCAGACATGCAATGTCAAATTGACTAGGGACAACTATCTTTCGTGGAAATACATGATTCTTCCGGTTGTCAGAGGACATCGGCTTGAAGGGTATCTCCTTGGGTCAATTTCTCCTCATCCTCACCTAACACCCACAGGAGTCAACAATCCAACCTTCGATTTGTGGCTGTAGACCGATTCCTTGCTTATAGGTTGGATCTTCAGTTCGGTGACGGAGCAGGCTCTCCTTGAAGTTGTTGGATGTGCAACTTCGCATGAAATCTTGACTACTCCCAAATTTCTCTACAATTCGCATTCGGAGGCATGGATGCTCGAGTTCAAAGCTGCCCTAACAAAGATTGAGAAGGATCTCAGTCCATGGCCGATTATCTCACCCAAATGAAGTCACACTTTTATAATCTCGCCGGAACATGCTATCCTATAAGCCGATCTGAACTTATTCTTGCCACTCTTGGAGGTTTAGGACGTGAATATGAGGCTGTTATTGTGAATCGCATCTCGGATTGGATCTATTTCATGGAAATATGTGCAATCACAACTTATCACTTATGACAAACTTTTGGCTAGGTTTAATGGATCTGCTGGTAATGGTTCTTTTAGTCTTGTTTCTGGAGGCCCTTCTGCTCAAGTTGCCCAGGCCTCTAGTAATCTAACCCTAGTGGTAATGCTCAATATTATGGTAATAATAGAGGTAAAGGTGGTCATTCTAGAGGTGGAGGTCGTTCTAATAGAGATAGAGGAGGAAGATCATGAAATTCTGGTGGTAATGTTAACCAAAATCCTGGGAATCGAGTTGTTTGTCAACTGTGTGGGAAAGCAGGTCACATTGTGACAGCCTGCTGGCACCGTTTTGAGCATGACTTTGTGCCACCTACTAGTGCTTCACCAAGGCAAATCTCAGCCTTCAATGCTAGTCCACAGACTGTTGGGATAATTCTTGGTACCTTGATAGTGGGGCTTCTGATCATGTGACTATAGATTTGAACAACTTGCACATCAATTCAGACTATATGGGCAATGATGCACTCACTCTAAGTAATGGTGAAAAATTGTTTATCAAACACATTATCTCCAGTATAATCCCTACTAAACCTATCCCTATACACCTAAATAATCTCTTACATGTTTCTAGAATTAAAAAAAATCTCATCAGTGTTTATAGACTTGTTCTTTATAATCCTATTAATGTTGTGTTTGAATCTTCCTCTTGTCTTGAAAGGATCAGAAGTCAGGGATGGTTCTTCTCAAAGGTGATCTTCATGATGGTCTCTACAAAGTGTCTGATTCCAAGACCTTCCTTCAATCCAAACCTCCCTCCATCACCAAGCCTGCTGCGCTTTCTCCAGTCAGTCCTCTATAAATAATGTTAAGTCTGTTTGTCTTAACAAAGATCCCAATGTTTGGCATAGAAGACTTGGGCATCCTTCTAAGGTTGTCTTGAATCATGTATTGAATCTATGTAATGTGTGACGATACCGAATATCGCACCTCCACGTGGCTTCACGAGATAGCCCTCCTTCTAGCGCCAAAGACGATGACAAGTTGTGTCACCTTGAATAATCCGGGCCCTAATTGAATCTAGTGATGAATATCCCAAAACCCTAATGCCTAAAGAGTATGATGTGGTGGATTTTTGTATTTGCGGCTGAGTCTAAGACTGTATCTTAGATTGCCTACGTATCCTGTTAGGTTCCAGGAATCAAGTCACACGTAGTTCCTGGAAGCGTATATTTATAGGGAGTTCGTTACCCTAACCCTAAACCATGTCAGTTTGGGTAAAATACAGTATTAGCCCTTTGGGCTTTTACTAGCTTATATGGGCTTTACCCACTTATATACGCTAATACTGTAAAGCCCATATAAGCTAGTAAAAGCCCAAAGGGCTAATACTGTATTTTATCCAAACCGACATGGTTTAGGGTTAGGGTAACAAACTCCCTATAAATGTACGCTTCCAGGAACTACGTGTGACTTGATTCCTGGAACCTAACAGGATACGTAGGCAATCTAAGATACAGTCTTAGACTCAGCCGCAAATACAAAAATCCACCACATCATACTCTTTAGGCATTAGGGTTTTGGGATATTCATCACTAGATTCAATTAGGGCCCGGATTATTCAAGGTGACACAATTTGTCATCGTCAATGTGTCTAGAAGGAGGGCTATCTCGTGAAGCCACCATTGAAGCAATACCATTGTTAAGGGTGAATTTATACGATTTATAACACTATGTTTTATGATAATTTCCCCCATATTTGTATTAATTTGCATAAGAAACGCGTTTTTAATGGAAATATTGAGTAAATGATATTTTAGATGAGTTAATCGCAAAATAGGTTGATTTATATGTTTTAATTGTGGTTTTATGATTATTTGGGCATTATTACATTTTGTGATGTTTTTATGTGTTATAGGTGCGTGATTGATGCTCGAATGATGATAAAAAAGAGATAGAGATCAAGAAATCGAAATTTAGTCATATTGGATCAAGGCGTCGTGTCCCGTCCAGTGGGCGGGCGTCGATGAGACTGAACGAGCATCCGGTTGAGAAAGTTGATTCGTGATGTTTGGGCCCGCCGGTGGGCGCCGGCTGAACGAGCGTCCTGGTCATGACTCGCCCGATTTGAAGTTCTATTGAAGAGTGGACGGGCGTTCAAGCAACCAGGCGGGCGTCCGGTAGCCGACTTCTTTGAAACCGACTTTAAAATCTATAAATAGGCGGCTGTTTCTCAACCCAATACATACCATACACTCATTATTCAAAACCCTAAACCTAGGGGCGGCTTTAGGCTGCGTTTTTCTTCGTTTATTCCAGTTTTTATGCACTTTAGATCTAGATTAAACTAGTTACTTTTTATGTACTATTTCTGCAAATTCGAGTTGCTGAGGATGTTTAGAGGCTAAATGCTTCATCAAACGAGTATTGTGAAGCCATCCAACGATTGTTGATTTCATTTTCTTCGGTTGTATTGTGAGTTTTTATTTAAAGGTTGTTTCTTATTCATGTTTATTACGTTTAATTGCTTTTACATCGGAAGATATGCATGTGTGATTGTTTATTGTTGATGGAAATCTTAATAAACCCTAGATCATCATGATAAGAATAGTAATTCGAATCTATCATAACGGAAGTTAATAGGTTTAATTGCTAGATCATAATCATAAAGTTTACACCTTTGGTTAGAAAAAGCGTTAATCTTGCGTTGGAAGATAATAGATTAATAGATGAACTTTCTAAGGAATTAGGGTTCATGTTTAGATAAGGTGAATCACGACCTAGATAAAACCACAAAGATAATCAAGATAGAAATCAATGCTTGTTGGATAGGTGGATCAACCTCGTTTGTTCGTTATAAACTTGATTTAAATCCTTAAAACTTGAATTTGTTTAGTTAGTTCACTTTTATTTGCATCTTAGATTAGTCTAGTTAGAGGTTTGCAACCCGTATTCTTCCTAGCTTTGGATTACATCCTCTGTCTAGTTTTATTTTCTGTTTTGTTTTGTTTTATTCGCTGTTTAGTTTAGTAATCGTGACATAGGTTAGTTAGTTAAACAAAAACTAGGGTTAGCAATCGCCAGTTCCCCGTAAGATCGACCCGGCATTAACCACTATTACTACGATCCTTATACTTGAGGTTAACCGGATTATTACTTGTTTGTTTTGTGTTAATAAAATCCGTGAACAAGTTTTTGGCGCCGTTGCCGGGGAACCGGACGGTTGTCTAGTTTTTGTTTTTCGTTTTTCTGTTTGTTTTTGTTTTTCCTGTTTTTATTCCGTTTTAATTTCTTGTTTTAGTTGATAAACGTTTAGGTAATTAGTTAATTAGGGTTCTAGTTTAGTTTAGGGTTTTCTGTTTGTTTAGTTTCTTGTGATTAGTTCCCTCTCTATCTCTTCTCTGCTTTTACATTTCTATTCTCTCGTTCTTCTTCTTCTTTTCTGTTATTTTCTGCAAATTTTCTGCTTCTGTTCTAATTTTCCCGCTACCAAACGGGCGTCTGGGATATTGGACGCCCGTCCGCTGGAAAATTTCTAATACTGTTCTGTTTTCTTTCACTTAGACGAGCGTCCATAAAATTTGGACGCCCGTTCAAGTTTTCTGAAGACCAGACGAGCGTTTGGGCAAACCGAACGCCCGTCCAGTCCAAAAGTTGAGCAGACGCCCGTCCAAGCCTTTGGACGCCCGTCTGTTTTATCTTTTCCTTAATAATCTTGTTTCCTTTCTTTTCTTTTCTTTTCTTTTTCTTTAGGCTTTTAATTTTTAGTTTAGGCTTTTAAATTTCTTAGTTTTTAGGCTTCTTTTCACTTGTTTTTGGTCCGGTTTATGCAAACTCGGAGTCAAAAGGGACCGTTAATCTACACCCCTGACCCCGAGAGAACCGTAGTCCGGCCAAACAGGCGGATTTTCCATTCTGCGGTTCTGGCAGACAGAACCGAGCAAGATCTTGAAGATCAATTAGCAATGGAAATCACTGATTTTTGTGATAATGGCCGCTAATAATAGACGTGCGTTGGCGGACTCGCCATGCCAGCGAAGTCAAGGTCAACCCGGCTATTGTTATTCCAAATGCATTACCGCACAAAACTTTGAGCTAAAGCCAGGACTTATCCGGATGATGCAACATGCATCAATTTTTCATGGCTATCAATCGGAGAATCCGCGATACCCACTTACATCGTTCTTAGAGATATGCGGTACTACACGCATCCAAGGAGTAAGTGAGGATGCGATCAAGCTTAAACTATTTCCATTTTCTTTGAAAGGAGAGGCTAAAGAGTGGTACACCTCTCTCCTTCCTCGAATCTATCACTACAGGCGCGTAACTCGAAAAGGAGTTCTTGAGTCAATATTTTCCACCTTCAAAGACGGCCCAATTGCTTAAATGAAATATTCATTTTCTATCAGAAAGAGAACGAATCTTTCTTCGAATGTTGGAAGAGATTCAAGTCTCTTCTCAGAAAGTGCCCCCACCATGGCTTGCCACTGGAAAGGCAAGTCAATACATTCTTCAGTGGATTGACCGAGCTCACCAAGGGCATGGTCAATAGTTCTTCTGGTGGGGCATTTCTGAAGAAAACACCTGAAGAGGGATGGGCATTGTTTGAGGACTTTGCAAAGTACAACTACGCCCCCTTTTATCAAGCAATTCAAGCACCTCCTCCTCCCAAGGTTGAGGAAGTCAATTTGCAAAGTTTGATCGCCATGCTGCAGAAGCAGATGGCAACACCTCAGGTTTCAAATCCGATAAATCAAATTCTTTTCCCGTAACTCTCGTGTTCTATCTTGTGAAAATTGTTTGTCGACCGCCATATGAATGGCCGTGTCAATTTAATTCCCCGCACCTTATCAAGTTAATGTTGTTCATGATTACGATACGGTACAATCAAGTCACATGTCGAAATTGTGACGAGGTGGGGCACACTTCTAGATTCTCGTCCTATGAGCGGACGAGAATCTTTGTCAAGTGAATGCATTCTATGGCGAGAACAATCAAAGGTTCAATCGGTCTTGGGCCGAACAATTTCAAAACCAAGGGTTTAATCCATCTTCGAATTTTAATCCTAATTCAAATTTTAATTCGAATCAAAATTTCAATAGAAACTCTGGTTTTAATCGAACTAGAACTTGAATTTTTCCAATCCTACTCAGAGGATAAATCAGAATTGGCCTTCCAATTCAAATCCTGCAGTCCAAAGTCGGCCTAACCAGCCCTATGCTCAAAATTTCCAAAACTCTCAAAGCCCCCCCAAGTTTAACAATCTTGAAGCTAAGTTGGAGGAGCAAAGTAGATCAATGAAGAATCTTGAGAGACAAATTGGGCAAGCTATTTGAGCTTAGCTTAGAGACCCCAGTAGCGTTGCCTGGGCCACCGAGAAGAATCCAAAAGGAGGTCAAGTTGCTCAGGCTGACTTGAACAAAGGCCCATGTACTGACCTCGTGCCATCAATTCAATACGGTAAAGAGGAGGCCAGTGCAATGAATCTGAGAAGCGGTACTCAAGTTAGCGGTCCTTCCCATAAGGGAAACCACTAGCCCCTCCTGCCATTGATAAGGCAGGAGGGAAAAGCCTAGCACCTACACTCCCCTCAACTGCAAGAAAAGAATCAGGTGGCTGAACCCCTGAGAGGTGAAAGAGATGGAGATCCTCAAGTGGTTGATCCCTTGAGGACTGAAAAAGCAAGTGGAAGTCAGGAGGCTGATCCCCTGCCTACAAAGAAATCTGAAAAAGGCATTCGTTGGAAGGATCTGGAGGATAAAGTCAGTAAATGCATCTTCAAAGAAAGTCTTTTACGAGAACGATCCAAAAAGCTTCCATTTCCACCACGGAAGAGCAACATTCCCTTGATTGAGGACAAAAGTACGAGAAGGTGTTTGAACCTTTTGAAAAATACTCGTAAATCTTCCACTATCGGATGTCTTGGTCGAGATGCCTAAGTATACAAAATTCATCAAGGATGTTGTGTCTTCGAAAAAGAAGTTAGCAAGCATGGAAAGGCAAATTGGTGAGGATTGCTCCATGATTAATTATGAAGACTTACCAATTAAAAGAGGTGACCCTGGCAAGTTCGTACTTACAGTATTAATGGGAGGTCTAGTCTTCCATAATTCCTTGTGTGATCTAGGTGCCTCTATAAGTCTTATGCCAATGTCTGTATGCAAACAGCTCGGTTTACAAGGCCTTCTAGAACCCACTACTATGAGTTTGCAATTTGCTAATAGATCTTCTAAGAAAGCTTCAGGGATCCTGAAAGACGTTTTGGTTCAGTTTGATAGATTTACCTTTCCAGTCGATTGGTATGTTTTAGATATGGAGAAAGATGAAAACGTCCCCCTGATTCTTGGAAGACCTTTCCTATCTACAGCTAGAGCCCTCATCGATTGTGATGGTGGGCAAGTGACTATCCGAGTTGGTGATCAAGAGGTGAGTTACAATGTCTTAAAGTCCATTCAAGTACCCTCTGGCCCTCCAACCGGCTTTTCCATTGATTATATGACGGACGATTTCACCGATTATATGGATAAGCCAGTCATGGCTGTAGAAGATGAATATGAGCGATTGGTTGACAACCTAAATACTCATGGTATGGTTAATCTAGATCAATTAACAGCTGATTTTGAGGAAGAATTGTTGGAAGGAGAAGCTTTGGCAGTGGGACCACAGAGTAAACTCAGTGATATTGAGCTGAAAAGTGGAGATCTTAAATCTAGTTTAGAAGCCCCCCTGCAGATTTGGTGTTGAAGCCGTTACCTAAACATCTTAAGTATGTGTTTTTAAGAGAAGGTGACAAGCTTCCGTTGATTATATCTGCCAAGCTGTCTCGACTAGAAGAAATGAAATTAATCAACGTCTTGAAGAAAAATGAAAAAGCCTTTGGATGGCAAGTGGGAGATATCAGAGGGATATCTCCGGACATCTGTATGCATAAGATCAAGACAAATGAGGGTGCGAAATGCGTTAGACAGCCCCAAAGGAGGCTCAACCCTCATATGCAGGAAGTCATTAAAAAGGAAATCATCAAACTGCTGGACATGGGAATCATCTATGCCATCGCTGATAGTGAATGGGTTTCCCCAACTCAAGTAGTTCCCAAGAAAGGTGGAATTACTATTGAGAAGAATGAGAAGGGCGAGGAAATAGCATTGAGACTTGTCACTGGTTACAGAGTCTGTATCGACTATCGAAAGCTCAATGAGGTCACAATGAAAGATCACTTTCCCCTTCCATTCATTGATCGGATGCTTGAGTATGGCGGGCGGGGCACGCGTTTCTCTAAGCTTTCTGGATGGATATTCAGGATACTTCCAAATACCCATAGATCCAGCTGACCAAGAAAAGACCACTTTTACCTGCCCTTATGGTACGTTCGCTTACAGGCGGATGCCATTTGGTCTCTGCAATGCCCCAGCTACATTTCAAAGATGTATGCTGGCTATCTTCGACGGGCTTGTAGAAAAGTGTATGGAGATTTTTATGGACGATTTTTCGGTTTTTGGTCAGTCTTTTGATGATTGCCTTGACAATCTTGATCAAGTGTTATCCAGATGTGTGGAAAAGAACTTAGTACTTAATTGGGAAAAATGCCATTTCATGGTTGATGAAGGAATAGTTCTTGGCCACAAAATCTCCGCCAAGGGTATAGAAGTTGACAGGGCAAAAGTGGAAGCTATCGAGAAGATGAGCTATCCTAAGAATGTGCGTGAAGTTAGAGGCTTTCTTGGGCATGTCGGTTTCTATAGAAGATTCATTCAAGACTTCTCCAAGATAGCCAAGCCCCTGTCTACTTTACTCAAGGAAGACGTTGAGTTTAATTTTGATGAGAGCTGCAAGCAAGCGTTTGAGGAGCTTAAGGATCGTTTAATATCTGCTCCAATTCTTATATCGCCTGACTGGAACCTACCTTTTGAGCTTATGTGCGACGCATCGAACTATGCTGTTGGTGCTGTTCTAGGACAAAAGATCAAAGGAAGTTCCACCTATCTATTACGCCACCACACATTGAACCCTCTCAAGTTAACTATACCACTCACGAAAAGGAACTTTTGGCGTAGTCTTTGCTATGGACAAGTTCCGTAGTTACTTGTTAGGAGCTCAAGTGATCGTGTGGGTGATCACGCCGCTTATGGTACACGATGACTAAGAAAGAGGCCAAACCGCGCCCTCTTGCATTGATATCGACCTACAAGAGTTTGACGTTCAAATTAAGGACAAAAAGGGCAGTGGGAACGTAGTAGCTGATCATGTTTCTAGAATGTTGAGTGAGGAAAAGGATGATCCAGATGATATCGATCTTTACTTTCCTCTAGAGAACATTATGCTAATAGACGGTTGCCCTCCTGATGTTCCATGGTATTCTTCCATTGTGAATTACCTTCATGCCCGATATCTCGATCCGGAAATGTCTCATCGTGAGAGAAAAAAAGTTCTTCTCTGATTTAAAATCTTTCGTTTGGGATGAACCTTATCTTTTTAAGATCTGTAAAGATGGTTTGCTTAGAAGATGTGTTCCTGAATCCGAGCAACGGGATATTATTGAACAATGCCACAGTGGACCCACTGGAGGTCACTTTGGTCCGTGGAAAACCGTTGCTAAGATCTTCCAATCCGGTTTCTATTGGCCGACGATCTTTAAGGACACAAAAGCTTTCTGTAAAGCTTGTGATAGATGCCAAAGAACCGGTACTCTGACGAGGCGTTTTGACATGCCTTTGAAACCCATCCTAGAATGCGAGGTTTTTTATGTCTGGGGTATCGATTTTATGGGACCATTCCCATCATCTTGCGGTAACAAATACATCTTAGTCTGCGTAGACTACGTGTCTAAATGGGTGGAGGCTCAAGCCACTCCTCACAATGATCATAAGACGGTAATGAAATTTCTTAAGAAAAACATCTTCGTGAGGTTTGGATGTCCACGTGCCTTGATCAGTGATGAAGGGACGCACTTCTGCAACCGACCCCTAGAAAAAGTCCTTGAAAAGTATGGTGTTCGTCACAAAACTGGCACACCATATCATCCGATGACTAGTGGTCGAGGTGAAAGGAGCAACCAGAGTATCAAGAAAATCCTGGAAAAAGCGATGCTTGATCATAGAAAAGACTGGAGTTTGAAGTTGGATGATGTACTTTGGGCATACAGAACTGCCTATAAAACCCCTATGGGTACATCTCCATATCAAATGGTCTATGGGAAGCCATGTCATCTGCCTGTCGAGTTAGAACATAGAGCTTATTGGGCTACGAAGTTTCTGAACTTTGATTCCCAATCTTGTGGAAAGTATCGATCGCAGCAGACTACATGAGCCCGGATTTAATCGAGACTCCAGGCCTATGAAAGTGCCAGGATTAGTAAAGATAGGATGAAGCTACTCCACGATGCTAAGATTAAGAAGAGAGAATTTCAAATCGGTGAACAAGTTCTTCTATACAACTCTAGGTTACATTTGTTTCTGGGAAGTTGAGGACACGTTGGTCGAGCCCCTTCGAGATTCTCCAAATCATTCCTGGAGGCGTTCTAGAACTTCGTGGTTACAGTGGTGACCCGTTTCGAGTGAATGGCCAAAGGTGCAAGCACTATATTGGTGAACCTAAAGAGAAACCTTTGAATGTCCGTTGCCTCGATATCCTCGGGTGTGGTGCTCCGGAAGTCGAAGAATTCGATGAGTTTTCACCTAACCTATTTTCAGAGGATGGCGGTAGTGATCATTCTGAAGAAGTTCTAGCTGGTAGTTGGGATATGGAAGAATTGGAGAGGGAGCGTCAACTGAAAAGTCATCAGAAGAATCGGAAGAGGAAGAAGTCAACCATGGGGAAGTTTAAGCGTATTTGGAAAGCTATTAAAAATTTCACCCCATGTGTGAGATGCTGTTTCTGCAGCCACACTATTGATCAGAGCTTACACGAGGTAGTGGCTGGCAGAAAAGTCAAATGGCCTGATCCAAGCTGAGCTTTAAACGGTGTCGAGCTAACGACATTAACTAAAAGCGCCACTTGGGGCAACCTAGATATCGTTCTTTTAGTTATTCTTGTTTTTATGCTTTGGTAGTTTTAGTATTTATGTTTAGTTTATTAAGTTTTAGCCTACTAAGTTTTGCTTTTGTTTATATCTCATCGCTTAGTGTGCTCTCTAGATATGGATTTCGGTGTTCGACCGGAGGAGTTACCTTTCCTTAGGAAGATCCCGCTAATCACCGTAGATGACGGACCGGGAGGAACCATCGTTTGCACGTAGACTTTGACATTAGTACCAGCGTCAAGACTGTCACCTATGTTCTTATCGTTCCCCGCTGTTCGGGAGGTGGAGACTTTACTACTGAGGAGTTACAGCAGCTCTCTAGCCGTCCTTACACGATCCTCAATGATCCGATCTTTCGACAGATTTAGCGCTAGTCTTTGCAAAATTGAACATTTTCGAGGTGTTGATGTAGCTGGTGAGGATTGGGGTTTGCAGGATGAATATGATTTCCCTCCGGCGATTGACATGCTCCGCCGTCTTATCCGAGTTATAGATTGGTCGGCCATTTACGATGACTAGCGTTCTTAAGTTGTTTCGTCGAGCAAACGACGTAAAACAAAAGCGCTTGGTGGAAGGCAACCCACTGTTTTCTATTTGTTTTTATTTATTTTTCTAGTAATTTTGTGTACTTCATTTGGTTTTTATTTGTATTTTTACAGTTTTATTTAAGTTTAATAAGAAAGTGCAATTTTAAATTTGAGTTGTATGGAAATTTTATAATTTTTGCACTTATACTGCTTCGACGCCCGTCCAGAACTCTGGACGCCCGTCCGCCATGACCAATTTTTGGACGAAGTCCCACTAAGCCTGGGCGCCCATCCGATTTATTCCTCCAATCTCGTATGTCATTTAAACTCTTGGGCGAAGCGTCTACTAAACTGGGCGCCGTCCGGTTCATCTCCGATTTCCCGTGGGCGCCCGTCCATGGAGTTGGACGAAGCGTCCAACCTCTGTCTATATATACCCCCGCTTCTTGAGTGAACCTTCACTTTTCGAATTTTTAAAAGCAAAACGGTTTCTCTCCCTCCTTTTGCCCTAAAATCGTCAATTCTAAACCATTTTGAGCGATTCGAAGTGCTACAGGCCGCCCTTGATCCTCTCTGTTTGATTTTCATAACCAAATCCCCCAACACACAATATTTTTGGAGAATCAGACCCCATTGAAGTCCGACTTTTTGGAAGAAAAATTCGATTTTGGAGGTCATTTTTGTGTTGTTTGGACTGCTTTTCACCTCGATCAACATCTACTCACCTTGCTTGGTAAGTTAGTAACAACTTTTCTAGTTTTTATTCACGTTTTTGCGAGTTCGATCTTTGGGTCGGCTCGTTCACTTGAATATCATCTTAATTCGTTTTTTTTTTCTGGTTTCGTGTTTCTTTCTGCTCTGTTATGGTGATGTGGTGTTGTGATGATGGTGAATGGGTTGTTTGATGTTGATTATGGTTGTGGTTGTGGTTTGGTTGCTTTGAAATCCCGCTTTGGATGTTAAACGGGTATCTTGTTGTGAATTGGGGTTGTTTTGGCTTAGTCTAGGCTTGAAAATGGTTCATAAGAAAGCAGTCGTGAAAAGGCATGGTAATGAAGTGGCCCGGGAGGCGGGGAAAAAGCGGAGAGAGTTTGATCCTACCTTGGTGGATCCTAACCGGGGTGTGAGTATTCGGGAGCAACCCCCTAGAGCCACCCAAACTAGGGAAACCTTAAGAGATGAGCCAACCTCGGACTCTGAGACGGATGATGTTCCATTGGTGAGGATGCCTAGAGCTCAGAAAGGATGAGCCTCGTCTAAGGTTGAAGAGGTTGTGGAAGCACCACGGGAGGATGAACCGGTTGAACCTAGGGCTGCTCCACCTAAAAAGAAAGCCAAAACCGTACCCCCTATGCCTTTGCCTCGTAGATTCGTGAACTTTAGAGCTCATGATGCGTATAAACAGCACTATTTCTCGAGGACGATGTTGATAGAAAGGGCTACGTTGGCAGCTAAGGTTGATCCCGGGTTTATCAAGCTTTTAAGGGATCGGAAATGGGACGCCTTGATGACGATTCCAACTACCCCGGTCAATAGTTCCTTGGTTCGGGAATTTTATGCCAATTGTTCAGAAACCGACTTGGAAACAAAGGTAGTTGTGGTTCGAGGGGTCCAAGTTCCGTTTACACCGGAGGTGATCAATGCGAAGTATGGGTTGGCAGCTTTCGAGGGTCGAGATTATAAGGAGGAGATTGTACATAGACAGAGTTTGGGACAGGACCCTTTGGAGGAGTTGAGATTGAGAGTTTGCCCGGATGTCGCCTGGACATTGAGACCGGGAGGAGACCGGAAGGAGTTGGTTACCACGACCTGGACGGAGGATTGGAAGGTCCAGTGTCAATTTATTCAGAGTCGGTTGTTGCCTAAGAACAACTTGACACATTTTCATATTGGTGACCTAGGCATGTTGTATGCGTTGACGTTTGGCTTGAATGTGGATGTGGGACAAGCTTTGTATGATGAGGTGGCTATTAACCAGAAGGTTTACACGCGGAGCTTGATCGTCCCTCACCTTATCCACAGTTTGTGTATTGATGCCGGTGTGCCTGAGTATGGGGCCGATCACAAACCGAAGAATCCGAGGCCTATACTGAGAGAGAAGGGTAAGCCTTTGGGTCGGTCCTGAGTCGAGGCACTGGCTCATGAGAGCGACCGGCTTGGCGAGGCAGACTACGGCCCCACCTTCCGGACCTCTCCTCGATCCTCCACCGACGATTCTGCGCGCCAAGCCAACCTTGATCTTCTTTGTCTATTTTTATGTTGGATGTTTTGTATTGACATTTTTACTTATATGATTCGTTGTAATTTTGATATTGCTACTATTTATTGTCGATGGATCATGTAAGCCATAAGGCACCCATACTTTCATTTCTGCTGTGTTTATACTTTTTGGATGCTTTACCTTTTGATTTCTCCTCATTTTTGATATCTCTTTTCATTTTAGTATAATCCCCCGTTTTCCCCGAGATGTTTCCGTGTCTCGATCGTGCGGTATCTTTTAGCGCTTTTGTCAAGCTACATTATACGGTTACGAGTTCTCCGTAGGCTCCGGCCTGACCGACGTTTTGAGTAACGCTTGAAATCAGCTAAGTCTTTTATCTTTTCTTTCATTCTGCGCAACATGAGGACATGTTGATTTTTTAAGTGTGGGGGAGGGGAATGTTCGATACGTATCTACACATTGGCTTAATTCGATACGTTTCTATGCGAAATGAGCTGGATTTTTCAAAATTTCTCGACATTTTTTTGTTTTTGTTTTGTCCCGAGTAAGCAAGACATAATCTTTGTTCGTTATTTTTATAGTCAATTGAACTATATATCATATGTTTGATAAGTTAGTTGTTTCACCTGAGATCTATTCTTCACGTGCCATAGTAAATGATGAGCTAATTTATAAAGTTATACCCCTTTTGGATGAGTGATTTTTGATTTTCTTATAAGTCATGTGCTTAGTGCTACGTATATATCTTGAGATTTATGATAGTTTGTATTTAGATCCGAAGTATGATATACTGTGAATATCTAAGGTTTGAATGTGATAAGTAGCACGTAACTTATTGTCAAATGAAAAAGTTGAAAAAAATATGAAGAATTATTGGGTGTGTCGAAAGCTAGTCGATGATTGGAGTGCGATAGGGCATTATCTCGAAATGTCCTATACCACTATGATGACCAAAAGCTCACGACAGTCGGAAGAAGCTGCCTTATGATTGGAGTAAGGTAGGGTATATCTCGAATATCCTATTCTGCTATGACAGGGCAAGAGCTCATTCTGATGTGTGTTTAAAAAGTGGAAAAAGTTAAATCAACTTGCAATAAGAAGTGTCATGAAATGTATACAAGACTAAGTTATCGTCTATCTTATCCCCAAAGAGAAACCGATAGATATGTTGTAGGGATTATCCTCTGAGTATTTCGAAAGGGCCTGGATATATTCGATCATCTTTCTCGGGATACTTTACGCTTGTAGGATGCACCTTATGAGTGTCATTTATTGCTAGTCTACGAGGGGTATTAGCTAGTTTTGCTTTGAGTTTCTCAAGTTTGGATTTAGTGGAAGTTTATTATGGCTATGCACACACACTTTGGTGAACTTCTCGATTCATTGGATACGTGTTATATATGTTTAGATGTCTATCTTTTCTCGAGCCTTTATCTTTGTTTTGTTTTGCTCGGACGAGCAAAAGCTAAGTGTGGGGAGTTGTTAAGGTGAATTTATACGATTTATAACACTATGTTTTATGATAATTTCCCCATATTTGTATTAATTTGCATAAGAAACGCGTGTTTAATGGAAATATTGAGTAAATGATATTTTAGATGAGTTAATCGCAAAATAGGTTGATTTATATGTTTTAATTGTGGTTTTATGATTATTTGGGCATTATTACATTTTGTGATGTTTTTATGTGTTATAGGTGCGTGATTGATGCTCGAATGATGATCAAAAAGAGATAGAGATCAAGAAATCGAAATTCAGTCATATTGGATCAAGTCCGTGTCGATCCCAGTGGACGGGCGTCTGATGAGACTGAACGAGCGTCCGGTTGAGGAAAGTTGATTTAGGATGTTTGGACGCTGAAGTGGACGCTGGCTGAACGAGCGTCTGGTCATGACTCGGCCTGATTTGAAGTTCTATTGAAGAGTGGACGGGCGTTCAAGCAACCAGACGGGCGTCCGGTAGCCGACTTGCTGAAACCGACTTTAAAATCTATAAATAGGCGGCTGTTTCTCAACCCAATACATACCATACACTCATTATTCAAAACCCTAAACCTAGGGGCGGCTTTAGGCTGCGTTTTTCTTTGTTTGTTCCAGTTTTTATGCACTTTAGATCTAGATTAAACTAGTTACTTTTTATGTACTATTTCTGCAAATTCGAGTTGCTGAGGATGTTTAGAGGCTAAAAGCTTCATCAAATGAGTATTGTGAAGCCATCCAACGATTGTTGATTTCGTTTTCTTCGGTTGTACTGTGAGTTTTTATTTAAAGGTTGTTTCTTATTCATGTTTATTACGTTTAATTGCTTTTACATCGGAAGATATGCATGTGTGATTGTTTATTGTTGATGGAAATCTTAATAAACCCTAGATCATCATGAATAAGAATAGTAATTCGAATCTATCATAACGGAAGTTAATAGGTTTAATTGCTAGATCATAATCATAAAGTTTACACCTTTGGTTAGAAAAAGCGTTAATCTTGCGTTGGAAGATAATAGATTAATAGATGAACTTTCTAA
Organism: Gentiana macrophylla; assembly: GCA_026214975.1. Classification (NCBI taxonomy): domain Eukaryota; kingdom Viridiplantae; phylum Streptophyta; class Magnoliopsida; order Gentianales; family Gentianaceae; genus Gentiana; species Gentiana macrophylla. Next base: position 24,032,315 of record CM047816.1, on the reverse strand, counting down.
GGAATTAGGGTTCATGTTTAGATAAGGTGAATCACAGCCTAGATAAAAACCACAGTATAATCGAGATAGGAAATCAATGCTTGTTGGATAGGTGGATCAACCCTCGTTTGTTCGTTATAAACTTGATTTAAATCCTTAAAACTTGAATTTGTTTAGTTAGTTCACTTTTATTTGCATCTTAGATTAGTCTAGTTAGAGGTTCGCAACCCGTATTCTTCCTAGCTTTGGATTACATCCTCTGTCTAGTTTTATTTTCTGTTTTGTTTTGTTTTATTCGCTGTTTAGTTTAGTAATGGTGACATAGGTTAGTTAGTTAAACAAAAACTAGGGTTAGCAATCGCCAGTTCCCCGTAAGATCGACCCGGCATTAACCACTATTACTATGATCCTTATACTTGAGGTTAACCGGATTATTACTTGTTTGTTTTGTGTTAATAAAATCCGTGAACAACCATTGAAGCAATACCATTAAAGCACCATTGAAGCAATACCATTAAAGCACCATTAAAGCAATACCATTACCAATAAAGTTGTAGCAAATCTCCAATCGGTTTGTCAATCCGTAGAGAAGCAATCGCCGAAAGAAACGAACAATCGTAGCTAATCTTGAAGTAATTGGATGCAAGAAAATAATTTTCCTAATGGGTTTTGGAGAATATAAACGTAAAAACTGAAGAGCAAATTCAATTCTGAAGACGTGGTTATAAAATTCGACCTAATTGGCTTTTATATGGCCAAAATCCGACCCCGAATGGTGAAAATCCGTAAAAAACACGCGTTCCATGCACGAGCATTGGGATAGCATGCATGCGCATGCAATCTCTTGTTATACCAGAAGTATTACAATGTGAAAATAAAAATAAAGAACAGGAAAGATGAAGAACAATTTATTATATTCTGGACCGACAACAAACAGAAAGGAAAAGCAGAAAGGAAAGCAACAAGGATATGTAACCGGGACGAGCTAATATCTGTCCTTAAGACAATTATGCTCCGGAAGTATCCACGGTTTAGCACTTGTCTCCCAGGATAACCCAATTACCTGTTCAGAATTGAGGTACTTCAGCTTCTGAACTCAACGAACTCTTGGTGCTTCAGAATCTCTTCAACTAAAAATGCAAGTGTTTAAGTGATTTGTATATAGGAGGAAGGAGCAGCCTTGAAATGTGTGAATTGATGGCCACTAAACCATCAGGTTGAAACTGCTCTTGTATTAAAGCCATATGAGCTGAATCGAACTCGAACTCGAACTTGACTCATACTTTCAACTCGAATCTGATTTATTGGACTTGGATAATATCCAGATAAACTTTGCCCAAAAAATATAATACTGCCTCAGGCCCAGAAGACCCATTCCCTAAAGCCAAAGCCAAAGCCAACGGTAAACGGTCAACGGGAACGGGCGGGCGCGCCGCGCGCGTGTGGCATTTTTAGTAAACACTCAGCCCACTAAAACCACTCCGAGTTCTCTGCATTTCTAAGAGATTATACCAACAACAAAACTTCCACCACTTAAATATTGAGGAAACGTTAGCACATTTCCCAATGTGGGATTAAGAAGTTTGTCTTTTCAACTTCCTTTTCACACCTTTTCAACTACCCACTTTAATTCTTAATTTCTCATTCACTCGACATCCGAATTGAATGATTCAAAACCTTATTTTCAACTACGTCTTACGTAGTTTCCAAAGTCATCACTAACTCTTGATAATCTATTTAAGAGTTATACCGAAATCGGCTCTCAAAGTGGTTACAATAAATGAATCAAAAAATAATTTTAAAATGTTATAAAACATTTTTCCTTTTATCCTCATATATCTCCAACAATCCCCCACATGAATGGAAATTAATGCAAATGCAGACCCATAAGAGATTCTGACAGAAAATATTGCATCAGGAGAGGTAGCTTCTGGCTTTGAACCTGCCTTAGTGAAATACTATCGGATCTACACGGATAATCAGTGAACTATGTTTTGGACCGTTCAGCCTTTAATGTAAAACCAAACAATAGTACTCACACAATATTTCCCTTAACACGTATTGGTTCTCATGGTTGTGTTGTGCTCATGGCCATGAAACACCCTGGTTTCAGAAAGTGCGTTAGAGATTTCAAGCAACTGAATTCTCACAGAAGCGGCCCCACTTCACACTTACATAGGTGACCACCTATCAAGAGTATTCTGCCATACCCTACTTGAACTTAATCAAGCTATAGGAATCATTAAAAGTTTTCACTTATCCTTACACACTGACGGATAACACTTTTATTCATAGAATGAGTAAGTGTTCAATGAACCTTCATAACTTAGTTGTCCCTTTGAACCATGATCTTGGGATCTCCAATCAACATGGTGGGGTTACGATTACAAAGTTTCGTAAATGGTGGCTTGATCCCCATTCCGTCATCAATTTTGACATTTGATCTCTAGGCAAACCTTTTGTTTCGGTAAATCACGCCATTAGAGATCAGTTGTTTAATGGTATCATGTCTACGACGAATATGTCGAGACTTACCATTGTACATACTATTTTGTGCCCGGCTTATAGCCGACTGACTATCGCTGTGTATGCTTATAGGAGCAATAGGCTTAGTCCAGCATGGAATATCCTCGAGGAAATTACGAAGCCATTCTGCTACTTCTCCTGCCTTGTCCAATGGAATGAACTCAGCTTCCATAGTGGAATGAGCAATGCAAGTTTGCTTTGTGGATTTCCATGACACAACAACACCACCAATAGTGAATACATATCCACTTGTGGACTTCAATCTTTCGAGTCAGATATCCAATTTGCATCACAGTATCCTTCTAATACTGCTGGATATCTCGTGTACCGTAATCCAAGATTCATTGAGAATTTTAAGTACCTCAGTACTCTATTCAATGCTTTCCAATGATCCTCACTTGGATTACTTGTAAATCTGCTCAGTTTATTTACAGCACATGCTAAGTCTGGTCTAGTACAGTTGGTTATGTACATCAGACAACCTATGATTTGTGAATATTTTAACTGAGAAACAGGTTCTCCTTTATTTTTGACTAAGTGGGTAGTCAAGTCAATAGGAGTTTTTATCGGACTTTCATTAAAGACGTTTAATCTTTTTAGAATAGACTCAACATAATGAGACTGTGACAATGCAAGTCCATCTGACATTCTAGAGATTTTAATCCCCAAAATTACATCTGCAACTCCCATATCCTTCATATCGAAGTTTCTTGTTAACATCTTCTTAGTATTCATGATTATATCATGAGTACTTCCCAAGATTAACATGTCATCAACATATAGACATACTGTCACAAAGGAATTAGAAGTGTTATTGACATAAACACATTTATCGCACTCGTTAATTTTAAACCCAATAGATAACATCGTATGATCAAATTTTTGGCGCCATTGTTTTGGCGCTTGCTTAAGCCCATACATTGACTTAACGAGTCGACACACTTTGTGTTCTTGACCTGGAACCACATAACCCTCGGGTTGTTCCATATAGATTTCTTCTTCCAATTCACCATTTAAGAAAGCAGTCTTTACATCCATTTGATGTATTTCTAGATTATTTACGCGAAAAATTATGATAAGAACTCGTGATCGACGTGATCCGAGTAACCGGTGAATATGTTTCAAGAAGTCAAGACCTTCTTTTGACGATAACCTTTAGCTACCGATCGGCCTTATATTTATCGATCGATCCATCACCTTGAATTTTTCTTAAAATCCACTTACAACCGAGAGGTTTATGTCCCGGTGGGATATTTACTAATTCCCAAGTATGATTTTGCATAATGGAATCGATTTCACTTTTGACTGCTTCTTTCCAGAACGGCGCTTCTGGATTTGACATAGCCTGAGCATATGTACTTGGTTCGTTTTCTACCATATAGGTGAAAAAATCAGGACCGAAAGACGTTGAAGTCCTTGCCCGTTTACTCATACGAGGTTCTGGTTCCTCAGTTTCTAGAGTAGTTTCACTTGTTGGTTCATGTGCCTGCTTATTTAAGCTTATGTTTTCTTGACTTCTTTCTTTACACGGAAATACATCCTCAAAAAATATAGCATTTCTTGATTCCATGATTGTATTCACGTGAACATCCGGATTGTCAGATTTATACACTAGAAATCTATTTGCATAACTAATAAATATACAATCTATCATTTTAGGCCCAATTTTTATTTGTTTAGGTTTAGGCACTTCGACCTTTGCTAAACACCCCCACACTTTCAAGTATTTGTAGCTAGGCTTGTAGCCTTTCCATAACTCGTAGGGTGTTTTATCCATCTTTTTAGACAAAACCCTATTAAGAATGACATTGGCTAAAAGTATCGCTTCCCCCAACAAGTTATGAGGTAAACCTGAACTTATCAACATAGCATTCATCATCTCCTTAAGAGTACGATTTTTGCGTTCAGCAATACCGTTTGATTGAGGTGCATAAGGTGCAGTCGTTTGATGGATAATGCCAGAGTCTTAACATAAATCATTAAACGGTGCATCATATTCACCACCTCTATCACTACGAACCTTATTGATTCGTTTGCTAAGTTGATTCTCGACTTCATTCTTATAGTTTTTAAAAGCCTTAAGTGTCTCATCTTTGCTACTTAGCAAATAGACATAACAGTATCTTGTACAATCATCGATAAAAGTTACAAAGTATTTTTTACCGCCTCTCGTTTGTACAAATTTTAAATCACACAAGTCTGTATGAATTAAATCTAACGGTTTGGTGTTTCTTTCCACGGAAGGAAAAGGTGCCTTAGTCATTTTAGCTTCGACACATATATGGCATTTTTCATTTTTATTAAATTTGAAATTAGGTAATAAATCTAAGTTCATCATCCGTCGAATTGATTTATTATTTATATGTCCCAATCTGTTGTGCCATAAGCAAGAAGTCTCAATCAAGTAAGCGAAGAGGATGCAATTTTATTAGCCTCATTGGGCACAAATGAGTCTTTGGCATAATTGCCATTACATTAAGCTTAAACATACCTCGGTGGAATAACCCCTACCGAGAAACACACCATTCTTAGTCAAAATGACCTTATCGAACCAAAATTCAAATTGAAACCACCTTGTTCAATTTGTCACGAAAATGAGATTCCTACGAATCTCGGGAACATGCAACACATCATTCAGAGTCAGCTTCTTTCCTGAAGTCATCTTCAGAACCACTGTCCATGATCCAGCAATTGGAGAAGTTGATGAATTCCCCATCCACAGTTTGTCCCATGTGCCAGCCGTAAGTTGAAAACACAGCCCGGGCAGCAGAAACATGTCTTGTGGCTCCAGTGTCCACAAACCATTGCCTTGGATTCCCCCACAAAGTTACATTCTGACACCACAGCGCATAACATTTCCTCATCACCATCAGTTTCAGCCAGATGTGCCCTTGGCTGAATTGGCTTCTTGGAACGGCACTCAGCAGCACGGTGCCCAAACTTTCCACAGTTGTTACAGTTACCAATGAACTTGTACACAGTCTATGGTTTCTTGGAAAATTCAGCATTTTTCTTGGAAGATTGACCAGATTTCTTCCTTTTATGATTCTTGACCTCAGCAACATGAGCTTTGGCCTGTCCAACCTGCACAACAGATTTTCTTTCGGAGGCCTTATTGTCCTCCTCTATACTGAGTCGGACAATCAGATCCTCCATTGACATTTGCTTTCGCTTGTGTTTGAGATAACTCTTATACTCCCTCCAAGATTCAGGAAGTTTCTCAATCACACAGGCTACTTGAAAATTCTCACTTATCATCATATCTTCTTCTAAAATTTCGGATATAATGATTTGTAATTCCTCAACTTGTTTAATAACATTTTTGGATTCGACCATCTTATAGTCCAGAAATTTACCTACTATAAATTTCTTAACGCCTGCATCTTCAGTTTTATATTTTTTCTCTAATGCAAGCCAAAGTGTTTTTGCACTTTCATACATACAATAAACACCATACAGACTATTATCTACGCAATTCAAAATATAATTTTTGCATAGAAAATCACTATGCTTCCAATTCTCTAAAGCCAACAACACCTTGTGCTCAGTGTTTTCAGAAGGCACAATTGGTTTCTCTTCAGTGAGCATCCTTGCTAGTCCAAGTGTAGTGAGATAGAACAGCATCTTCTGCTTCCAACGCTTGAAATTTAGGCCGTTGAATTTTTCTGGTTTCTCTCCATGAGAAGTATGAGAAGCACCAGCAATGGTAACAACAGGTTGTGTCACGGCAAACACAGTAGCATCCAAAAGTGGATTCAGACTTGTGGTTGGTGTGGTTCCAATAGTAGGTGTCATAGACGCATCAGTGACTCCAGTCATTTCTGTTCAGAACAAAACCAGAAGATCAACAACACAACTGAGTCGTTTTTGCCAAAAAACGAGACAAAAAAGCAGAAAATCGTTTTTGCCAGAAAACGATAAAAAAAAAAAGGAAGATGGACCGGTTTTTACCAAAAACCAATACCAAAAAAAAGGAAGGACCGGTTTTACAAGAAACCAATACCAAAAAGGAAGATGGACCGGTTTTGACCAAAAACCAATACCAAAAGGAAAGGACCGGTTTTACGAAAACCGATACCAAAAAGAAGACATCGACACACCGAGTATCACAGATTTATACTCGAATCGAATGAAAAATAAAAGGTTCAAAGTAAGGCGATCAAATTTATTTTTCATTTCGCAAAGATATACTTTTTAGAGCAAAGAGGCTCTGAAAAGAATTGTCTTAAGATTGATATACCAGAAGTATTACAATGCGAAAATAAAAATAATAAACATAAAAGATGAAGAATTTATTATATTCTGGACCGACAACAAACAGAAAGGAAAAACAGAAAGGAAAGCAACAAGGATATGTAACCGGGATGAGCTAATCTTCGCCCCAAGACAATTATGCTCCGGCAAGTACCCACGGTTTAGCACTTGTCTCCCAGGATAACCCAATTACCTGTTCAGAGTTGAGGTACTTCAGCTTCTGAACTCAACGAACTCTTGGTGCTTCAGAATCTCTTCAACTAAAAATGCAAGTGTTTAAGTGATTTGTGTTGTCTTTCAGTTCATTCCCATTGCAAGAGTGTTGGAAAGGTGTCCTAAACCCAATCGGGTTGGACCTGATCCGACCGGGTCGGGTCATTTACAGTCTATTTAGTTCATGTAGTAACTTTATTATGATTAATAAAAGCACTTATGTTATTATATATTGTTTGTCTTCATATTATTTGTTGTATATATATATAGTAACGTCCCTAGTATCAATCTGTGATAGAGAAACCATGATAGTGATTATGGTTGATGAGATCTCTAATCACTATAACAAGGTTGGTACTTAAATGTCTCTAGTCTTACATATTATCAAATGGGACATTGATAGTATAATCGGACTAGCACGTATTGGATGTCTTCTATCTTTTAGAAGGTAGGGATAGATCTCGTCTATCGAAGTGTAGAGACACTTGACCGCGTGGGACGTGTATTAGAGAATGCGTACGTTAGACTGACCCACTTACATTAAGTGTCACACTATGTGGCGGTTGTGTAATTATCCTTTTGACCGGAGTTTTCATGGCATCACGGTGTGGATTGTCATGCTTTGACACTATTGAGATTTCTCCTAACCACGGGGCGATCATGCGGTAGTGATTGGGTATGATATTGAAGCATGCGGAGTATACATGATTGGTCGTCGGGGAATCGCGTATCCTATGATTGGGATCGAATATCCGAAATGGCCTTCTTATAAGGAATGTCTAGCTCTCGAGAATCTTTGCAAAGTGGGAGTAAATGTGTTATTCCGAGAGAGCGTGATATCCAGATTATAAGATACGATCGTCTATGTATTGACACTCGAGATACGATCGTATGGATATTGTTACAGCGATAGGATTGTAAGTTACACGGTAACTGTTTCACATGAAAGGTAGTAGTCATTGCTTTTGACTCTTCCGATAATTGGGGTCACGGTGTGTTGCTGCACGCTATCCCGTGATCGTTAGGTATGAAGGGCATTTTAGTAAATTGCACTTTGTGTCTACGGCCAACATATTCGGAAGCCTATCGGGTCACACACATATGAACATCGAGTCGGATTAAAATGCGGTTATAGTTGATAACCAAATAAGGAAAGTTTATCTACAGACTATAAATGTTATAGTGGTAAATTAATATGGTGGTATTTATTTATTATGAATAAATAAAATACAAGATATTAATTATATATAAATTAGATTAATTAAAGAATATTCCGGAAGTCAATTTGTTGACTAATGGGGCGCCACTTTTGAGTGTATGAGATACACTTGGATTGTGCACTTTAATTAATAAATATTGCCATAATATTAATATAGGATATTAATTGATTTTGCAAAATAGATTTATGGTAATAAGATAATTGTAATCAATATATGATATTGACAAAATAAATTATAATAAAAGAGATAAATCAATCTAATTGATTTTCCTTATTTTATTAGAAAAAGGTTTTCTTCTCCTCCACACAAGTATTGGGGCGCCACCTCCTCTATAAAAGGAAGTGGGGTGTCAAGCTCTTTTGTACAACACAATTGCAAGAGTTCATAATTCTTGTGTAAAATAGAGAGCTCTTCATAGTGAGTTCGTGAGGGAAGAAAAGGTCCGGTCTAGCAGCCGGAGTTTTTCTGATAGCAATCCAAGGAGGATTCCGGCAAGGGGTTCGTGTGGATTAGCGATAGAGACCGGACACGTGGGCGGCTTGCGCGTTGAACTACTCTCCGTTGGCGGTCAAAGCGGCGATCTTGTAGATCATCCAAGGTATAACCGTCAAACTACTTAACGTGTTTATTGCATTAAACGAAGAACGATCTAAAAAGGAAATCAAATTTTAAATTCATTTGCGTTAAACTAGTGATTTCCTAACAAAGGTATCGAGAGATGACTTGAGCTTAAGCAATAAGCATAATTTAAATGCGTAGTATTTAATCGATAGATGCAAGATTTAAATCACGAAACGTTAAAACGAAAAAAAAAAAATTAGGGTTCTTGGGGGTCGGCCGACTGGCGGCGCCCCCCTCCCTCTGCGGCGGCGGCGGCGGTAACCCTAGGGTTGCCGTCCGTCGGCTCTCCTCTTCCAATGGGGGAGATCGACCCTTTTTCGTTTTGTGATATTTTATTGTGCATAGATATCTCGTTTGTTTAGTTGTGTCATATGGCCAACCAATGGTTCAAATAGTTTGGACCATTGGGAAACCATATGGCATGTTGGCCTTTCCAAATTTTGATTTGGAATAGGCCTAGGCCCTTTTCAAATATTTGATTTGGAATAGGCTGAGCTTGAGCCACTTCCAAAATTTTGATTTTGGAAAGTGGCGAGCCTAACTAAAACTATTTGGCCTTTCCAAATATTTGATTTGGAATAGGCAATAGGCCTAGGCCACTTCCAAAATTTTGATTTTGGAAAGTGGCCAGGCCTAGACTAAAATAATTTGGCCTTTCCAAATATTTGATTTGGTATAGGCCTAGGCATAGGCCACTTCCAAAATTTTGATTTTGGAAAGTGGCCAGGCCTAAACTAAATTTAGTTTTGGAAAGGAAACAAATAGGAGACTTTATAATTTTAATTTTATTTTGAATAGTTCAAATTTAATTAAAATTGAAATCAATTTAAAATTAAATGTTAATTTTAATTTTCGGTTAAGTCATATAATTAATTAAAAGTTATTTAATTATTTGACGTGATAAAATAAAGACGCATGAGTAGTAGTAGTTAAAATTAGAATTTAATCTTTTTCATAAGATAAAATTGTATGGATTAGATGTGTAGATATAATGTGATTATATGGACCCCGATTGATCATGGACTCGACCAATAGGATAGATGAGAATGTTTTCTTTATGTTGGTTTTTGAAAAATTGTCCTAGGCCGTTATGAAGAACGTGACCTAGTTTACTTTTTGCATTTATCCCATTCCCTGAGCTCCCCCCCCCAGCAAATGCGGCGATAATTATTTATTATTATAACAAGAATGGAGCAAGAAGTTCAAGACCAAGGAGAGATAAAGAACCCATTGGCGTCAAAAGAATAAAGATCCTATTGGCGGTTGCAGATACCCTTAGTTTGTGACCAGCGGTTTCGTCGGTTTGTATTCGAAACCGCACTCTAGAAAAAAGTCCATGATCATACCGGTTATTTTATGCGCGGAATGTTGTGTATGTTTTACTTTATATGATATCGTAGTAATATGCACATAGTAGATGAGACCATAATTAAACAAAATTAATTAAGTGAATTGATTTAAAATTATTCCCACGCCAAAAATCGAGCCAAAATTGTCTCCCAATATTATAATGATGGTGAAGAGCCTTTGTTCGGATCCAACTGATCGGCCCTCGTCGGGAGTTGACCTACCACGGGTATATCGTTATTATTGAGATATGATCGTCACGAGATCTCATGAATATTGGGTTACGACTCGACTAGAATCTTGCGGTGATTGGCCCTCGTCAGGACCGTCTGATTTTAGAGACAAGGGGTTGACTATCACATAGAGATGTGAAATGTCAAAGAGTTGACTAGTCAGCCACTGGGAGTCGCATGCGATGCGACTGGTAAGAGTACCTACCTATCAAAATTATCTCGGTTGATCGGCCCTCGTCGGGATCGAGGTAACTAGATGGGATCCCAGCCACTAAAGAATTAATTAAATTCTTGAAAGCCAATAGGGAATAGTTGGCTAGTGGGAGTAAAACCTTATAAATTTCTTAGTGCAAATTTAGGTTTTTTATACATGAGCTTTTACTTATTCTATCTTTATTTATTGTTGTAGAAAATGTCAAACAAATTGAACCTTCGTTTTATCATCGAAAACAAGCTTGACGAAACTAATTTTCTCGATTGGGAAAGAAACCTCAAAATCGTTTTGAGGCACGAGAAGATTGGCTATGTCTTGGACGAGGCCCTACCGTAAAAGCCCACCGAGGTTTCGGCCGCAGATGTCGCCGAGAAGTACAACAAGCACTTTATTCGGATCGGATCGATGCTACATGTATCATGCTTGCTTCTATGACACCCGAATCGCAGAAAGCAACATGAGTCCATGGACGCCTACTCTATCATGGTCCACCTGAAGGAACTTTATGCTTCTCGGTCCCGCAGATCGAGAGGTGCGAGGTCTCGAGGCCCTGTTTAGTTGTAAGATGGCATCTGGGATCGCTTTGTGGGGTCACACGTCTTGAAAATGATCGGGTACATAGAGAGGCTTGGGAAGGCGGGCCACAAGTTGGAACGAGAATTGAGTATTGACTTGATTCTCGCAATCTTTACCTGACTCATTCTCGCAGTTTGTGATGAACTATCACATGAACAAGATAGATTGCTCCCTAGCGGAGTTATTGAACATGTTGAAAACTGCTGAAGGCACTGTAGGGAAGGGAAAGCAAGTGTTGTTGTCACTTCAAACAAGGGCAAGGCAAAAGCCCAGAAAAAGTCCAAGAAGGAGAAGGCTGCACCTAAGCCAACGCCTAAGATAGCAAAAGACAAATCCAAGGATGCTTGCTTCCATTGCGGTGAGACCGGACATTGGAGGAGAAACGCAAGGGCTTCTTGAGTACCAAGAAGAAGCATTCGATGCTTCGACTTCAGTATATTTATGATTGAGATCAACATTACTTCTTCTAAGTCTAACCACCGGGTATTAGATCTTGGTTGTGGTTCTCATATTTGTACTGAATATGCAGGCACTAAGAAGAACTAGAGATCCGAGGAAAGGAGAGGTGGACCTACGCGTTGGAAATGGAGCAAGTGTTGCTTTGCTACTGGCGGCGTAGGAGTTTATTTTCTTTCATTGCCCGAGTGGGCTAGTACTAGAACTCAATAATCATTATTTTGTTCCCGCTCTTCACGAAGAGCATTATTTCTATTTCTGCATTAGATGTTGATGGATTTTATTTTACGTTTGAGAATAAATGTTGTTCTTTTCACGTGATGGAATCTTTTATGGTACTGGCATACTTAGCAATGGTCTCTACATATTAGATATGAATGTTGATGTGCTTAATATAAATAACAAGAAAGCCAAAACAAATGACTTGAATGAATCCTACTTATGGCATTGTAGACTTGGCCATATAAATAAGAATCGCATTTCCAAACTCCATAAAGATGGAATGTTGGATCAATTCGATTACGAATCGTTTGATGCATGCGAAGCTTGTTTACTTGGCAAGATGACAAAGTCACCTTTTAGTGGCAAAGGGATAAGATCCAATGAATTGCTTGAGCTTATACATACTGATGTGTGTGGCCCAATGTCAATTCAAGCCAAAGGAGGATACTCTTATTTTATCACTTTCACCGATGACCATTCTCGCTATGGTTATATATACTTAATGAAGTATAAGTCCAAGCCTTCAAAAGTTCAAAGAATTCGAAGTGAAGTGGAGAAACAAGCTGGGTAAAGAAATCAAAACACTTCGATCCGATCGAGGTGGAGAATACCTAGATGGAGAGTTTCAAAGTTATTTAAAGGAGAATGGGATTCTACTCGAATGGACCCTCCAGGGGCGCCTCAAATGAATGGCATATCTCGAGAGGAGGAATCGTACTTTGTTAGACATGGTACGTTCCATGATGAGCTATCTGCTTCTTCCAAAATCATTTTGGGGGTATGCTCTAGAAACCGCATCCTACACACTGAACCGAGTTCCATCAAAGACGGTTGAATCCACACCATACGAGGTATGGCATAAGAGGAAACCGAGTCTAGCCTATCTTAAACCTTGGGGTTGTCCGACTTACGTGAAGCGGATGATGCACGACAAACTAGAAGCTATCTCGACAAATGTCTGCATTTGTGGGTTATCCTAGAGAAACTAGAGGATACCAATTTTACCATCTGAGGAACAAAGGTGTTTGTTGCCGAATCGGCCACTTTCTAGAGAAAGAGTTTATTCTGGATAGGGTCAGTGGGAGTAAAATTGATCTTGAAGAAATTCGAGAACCACTTACGGATAACAGTCAGTTGATGGAAGTAGAGGACTTGCCACATACAAATGCGACACCATCCTCTACCGTGGACACACTAGCACCTCGAAGATCCACCAGGAACGCCGTGAGCACGAAAGGTATCTTGGCGTGTATCTCATGGAAGATGAGGACCCAAGAACTTATGAGGAAGTGCTATTAAGGCATGACAAAGAGAAATGGCTAGAAGCCATGAATTACGAGATGGAATCCATGAAGGACAACCAAGTTTGGAACTTAGTTGATCCGCTTTGAGGAATAGTTCCCATAGGGTGTAAATGGGTCTTTAAGAGAAAGACCGACATGGACGATAACGTGACCACCTACAAGGCTAGGTTGGTGGCAAAAGGTTATAAGCAAAGACAAGGAGTTGACTATGATGAAACCTTCTACTTTGTTGCCATGTTAAAATCCATTAGAATTTTGCTCGCTATTGCGAGCATACCATGATTACGAATCGCGCGGATGGATGTGAAAACAAATTCCTTAACGGGAACCTGTCTGAGGAAGTGTATATGACACGGCTGAGGTTTCACAACCAATGATGCCAGGATGGTGTGTAAACCGCAAAGATCCATTTATGGATTAAAGCAAGCTTCTCGGAGTTGGAATCTTCGCTTTGATGAGATAATCAAACAGCTTTGATTTCATCAAGAACGAAGATGAGCCTGTGTTTACAAGAAGGTTAGTGGGAGTGCCATTGTGTTCTTAGTGCTTTATGTGGATGACATCTCGCTTCATAGGAATGATGTGCCTATGTTACAATCAGTCAAAGCTTGGTTATCCAAGAACTTCTCAATGAAGGACTTGGGTGAGGCGAAATTTATATTCTAGGAATAAAGATCTATAGAGATAGATCTAAAAGGTTGCTTGGTCCATGCGTAATCCACCTACATAGACAAGATGTTGAAGAGATTCGACATGGAGCAATCCAAGAAAGGATTGCTACCCATGTCACATGGGTCTACCTCACAAAGGGAATGAGTCCTAAGACAGAGGAGGAAAGTGCACAAATGAGTAAAGTCCCTTATGCTTCGGCAATCGGGTCTATCATGTATGCCATGTTATGCACAAGACCAGGCGTCTCGTACCTCTTAGTATGACTAGTAGGTACCACCAATCCAGGTGATGGTCACTGGATTGTTTGTCAAGAATATCCTTAAGTACTTGAGACATACTAGGGATATGTTCCTGGTTTTCGGAACGATGATTTAGTATTACGAGGTTACACGGATGCCGCCCAACCGACAAGGGCGACTTCAAGTCACAATCTGGATTTGTTTTCACGCTTAACGGCGGGCGGTGAGTGGAAGAGTTCCAAGCGAGGAGACTATCTGCGGACTCTACAACGGAAGCCGAATACATAGCAGCCTCGGAGGCGGCAAATGAAGCGCTTGGATGAAGAAGTTCATTCATGAACTTGGTGTGGTTCCTCCATCAAAGGTCCAATGCCTGCATCTTGTGATAATAATGGAGCGATATCTCGATCAAAGGAACCAAGGTCTCATCGAAGTCCAAACATGTGCTACTGGCGATATCACTTGATTAGAGATAGTAGATAGAGGGGATGTAAAGATAGAGAAAGTCCACACGGATGATAACATAGCTGATCCGTTAACCAAGGCATTGTCTCAAGCTAAGCATGAGAAACATGTTCACTTGCACGGGCTTAGGCATATGGGTGATTGGCTTTAGGCCAAGTGGGAGATTGTTGGAAAGGTGTCCTAAACCCAATCGGGTTGGACCTGATCCGACCGGGTCGGGTCATTTACAGTCTATTTAGTTCATGTAATAACTTTATTATGATTAATAAAAGTACTTATGTTATTATATATTGTTTGTCTTCATATTATTTGTTGTATATATATATAGTAACGTCCCTAGTATCAATCATGATGATAGAGAAACCATGATAGTGATTATGGTTGATGAGATCTCTAATCACTATAACAAGGTTGGTACTTAAATGTCTCTAGTCTTACATATTATCAAATGGGACATTGATAGTATAATCGGACTAGCACGTATTGGATGTCTTCTATCTTTTAGAAGGTAGGGATAGATCTCGCTCTATCGAAGTGTAGACACTTGGGTATGCGTGGACGTGTATTAGAGAATGCGACGTTAGACCCGACCCACTTACATTAAGTGTCACACTATGTGGCGGTTGTGTAATTATCCTTTTGACCGGAGTCTTCATGGCATCACGGTGTGGATTGTCATGCTTTGACACTATTGAGATTTCTCCTAACCACGGGCGATCATGCGGTAGTGATTGGGTATGATATTGAAGCATCACGGAGTATACATGATTGGTCGTCCGGGAATCGCGTATCCTATGATTGGGATCGAATATCCGAAATGGCCTTCTTATAAGGAATGTCTAGCTCTCGAGAATCTTTGCAAAGTGGGAGTAAATGTGTTATTCCGAGAGCGTGATATCCAGATTATAAGATACGATCGTCATGTATTGACACTCGAGATACGATCGTATGGATATTGTTACAGCGATAGCATTGTAAGTTACACGGTAACTGTTTCACATGAAAGGTAGTAGTCATTGCTTTTGACTCTTCCGATAATTGGGGGTCACGGTGTGTTGCTAGACGCTATCCCGTGATCGTTAGGTATGAAGGGCATTTTAGTAAATTGCACTTTGTGTCTACGGCCAACATATTCGGAAGCCTATCGGGTCACACACATATGAACATCGAGTCGGATTAAAATGCGGTTATAGTTGATAACCAAATAAGGAAAGTTTATCTCTAGACTATAAATGTTATAGTGGTAAATTAATATGGTGGTATTTATTTATTATGAATAAATAAAATACAAGATATTAATTATATATAAATTAGATTAATTAAAGAATATTCCGGAAGTCAATTTGTTGACTAATGGGGCGCCACTTTTGAGTGTATGAGATACACTTGGATTGTGCACTTTAATTAATAAATATTGCCATAATATTAATATAGGATATTAATTGATTTTGCAAAATAGATTTATGGTAATAAGATAATTGTAATCAATATATGATATTGACAAAATAAATTATAATAAAAGAGATAAATCAATCTAATTGATTTTCCTTATTTTATTAGAAAAAGGTTTTCTTCTCCTCCACACAAGTATTGGGGCGCCACCTCCTCTATAAAAGGAAGTGGGTGTCAAGCTCTTTTGTACAACACAATTGCAAGAGTTCATAATTCTTGTGTAAAATAGAGAGCTCTCCATAGTGAGTTTGTGAGGGAAGAAAAGGTCCGGTCTAGCAGCCGGAGTTTTTCTGATAGCAATCCAAGGAGGATTCCGGCAAGGGGTTCGTGTGGATTAGCGATAGAGACCGGACACGTGGACGGCTTGCGCATTGAACTACTCTCCGTTGGCGGTCAAAGCGACGATCTTGTAGATCATCCAAGGTATAACCGTCAAACTACTTAACGTGTTTATTGCATTAAACGAAGAACGATCTAAAAAGGAAATCAAATTTTAAATTCCGCTGCGTTAAACTAGTGATTTCCTAACAAAGAGAGGACCCTATATATAGGAGGAAGGAGCAGCCTTGAAGTTTGTGAATTGATGGCCACTAAACCATCAGGTTGAAACTGCTCTTGTATTAAAGCCATATGAGCTGAATCGAACTCGAACTCGAACTGAACCTGACTCATACTCTCAGCTCGAATCTGATTTATTGGACTTGGATAATATCAAGATAAACTTTATCCAAAAAATATAATACTGCCTCAGGCCTAGAAGGCCCATTCCCCAAAGCCAAAGCCAACGGTCAACGGGCACGGGAACGGGCGGGCGGCGCGTCTTGTGAGCGTCATGGGCATTTTAGTAAACACTCATTTTCACTAAAACCACTCCGAGTTCTCTCCTTTCTAAGAGATTATACCAACAACAAAACTTCCACCACTTAAATATTGAGGAAATGTTAGCACATTTCCCAATGTGGGATTAAGAAGTTTGTCTTTTCAACTTCCTTTTCACACATTTTCAACTACTCACTTTAAGCCTTAATTTCTCATTCACCCGACATCCGAATTGAATGATTCAAAACCTTATTTTCAACTACGTCTTACGTAGTTTCCAAAGTCATCACTAACTCTTGATAAACTATATAAGAGTTATACCGAAATCGGCTCTCAAAGTGGTTACAATAAATGATTCAAAAAATCATTTTAAAATGTTATAAAACATTTTTCCTTTTATCCTCATATATCTCCAACATCTCTGATTGTACATTCGCTTTTTCTGCCCTTTCATGCGTGAGCATGCAGTGGAGAATGCGCGCGCATGCACTTGCCGATCCGCCACCGTACAGATACAACTTCAGTATTTTGATGATATCTTTGCGTGTAGAGCTCCGATTTGAATGATTCAAGTTGCGTTGGAAAGCTCGTTCATTTACCTACAACTTTCATGAAGACAAATTGTCCATAAAATGCCTCTAATGGAGCTCAAAATATATATTAAATCACAGCAGCATGAAAATTAATATACTAAAAAAATACCTTTTTGCTACACTTGTGTTTGCCACGCTCCAGCAAAACAGCGCCGCGAAAAGCTACCTTTTGCGTCACTTTTTACGAGCGACGCAAAAGGTACCTTTATTGTAATTTTTTGATAAAACAGTGACGCGAAAACAACTTTTTTGCGACGCTCATAAAATGTGACACTACAGGTTCCTTTTTTGCAGCGCTTATTTTGTGGCGTGGCAAGCTATAGTGTAGCAAAAAGGTATTTTTTTTTGTAGTTTTCATCAACGATTCTTGATCCGTTTCAACTCTTTAGCTTCGGGTGTCATCTTTCCATCATCAATGCCTCCTTTTCCGGGATCCCAATTAACCTATATCCTGCAAATATCAACAGCAATACCGCACATAACTTCCGCAAGATAAAATATGTGTGAAATATGCAATAATTCACCAAAAAATGACGAGATTTTCGGACTAAGTCATCTTTGACCTCAAAGTGAATGCAATGGTGAAAATGAATCTTAAATCACTCAAAATACCCCAAAATTACATCAAATATGCTATAAACAGGGGGTAAAATGCACACGAAATTATAGAAAAGTTGACTCTCATCAACTGTAGCTGGCTGTTGTGTGTTTTTAGGTGATTGTCTTGTATCTTGGAGTTCGAAAAAATAGCATGTTGTATCAAGATCCAGTTTTAAATCTGAGTACAGATCATTTGCCAACTTGGCAGCTAAGATGCAGTGGATACAACACCTATTGAAAAGAGCTGGGGGTTCCTTGATCAAGACTCTAGTGGCATGGTGTGACAACACCAGTGCATCAGACTTGGCCCTAAATCTAGTGTATCATGCAATAACAAAACACATAGAAATTGATGTGCACTATGTGAGGAATCAAGTGCCGGAGAAGAAGTTAAAGGTCCAGTATATACCAAGTGCTGATCATATAGTTGATGTGTTGACCAAATCTTTGTCTACAACAACATTTCAGTTGTTTAGAAGCAAACTTGATGTTGTTCCTACACCATCTAGTTTGAGAGGGCTATTAAGATATAAGTTGTACTGTGTATGATATGTGTATGGAAAGGATCTAGCCTTATGGTGCATTCATAGTCATTAGATCAATTTATGTTATGTGGTAGTACTATATGATGTAATGTTCCAAACATTCCCCAATTAATGAAGTTATTATCCATTCTATAGATTACATGATAAGGTATAAGACTTCATGAAGTTTGGTCTTCCTTCCAAAAACACCAACCCCTCCCCCCCCCCCCCCCTCTTGAATTTCCTCTAGCTTCAACAATTTTCACCTTCGTAAAAGAGGTCTTACAGCTAATAACTTCATCAAGAACGACCGAAATTATGGTTTTTGGTGGGAGGAATCCACCCATTATTCTACGAACATAGGGTTCACTTCTGTATCATCAACATCCATAGGCTGGCCCTTAGCATTTTGTTCCTATCTGGAAGATGAGACTTTATTTGATCAATGGATTTTTCGTTTGGTAAAGGTTGATCCCTCAGAAGAATTTATATAGATCCCTTCAGCTCCGAATCTATGATTTGTTTACTGCTATCATTTGAGACTTTCAGAAGAGACACATGTGAAACAATTATTGTTTATTGCTCAAACATCACTTTTCTCTGCTTTATAGAATCTATATTCACATTGAAATGCATCACAGTATGTACAAGACCTAATTTATCATAAAGAAATTGTATTTTATGCCGTACTTGCAGTATTAAATTTAATTATACATGTATCTTATCTGGGTAGAGATTATGATGCACATGATTTACATTGAAGGATTCAGATTTTATTGATTTGTTTTATCGTACAACCGTTGTACCGATTGTAACGCATTGAGACCAAGGGCGGACTTAAAGCATGGGAGAGAGGGTCAATGCCCCATTGAGATCTGAGAAACGATGTATTTTAAAACTATAAAATGACCATTGGTGTCCCCGATGGATCATTATATTTACCCTGGTGCCCTCTATTGAGAAATCTTTTTAGGTCTGCCTAGTGATTGTGACCATATATTATGAATAATTAGGGATAAAGACAGCTTTTGAAAATATTTTTGAGTAACAAGACATCCACACATTTTTTATAGACAGAATGACACTTTTATATTTTTTATAGCGTGAAGGACAAAAAAAAACATCCGACGCGTCCTAGGTCCTGTTCCAGGATTTTTTTTTTGTTTTTCTTTTTTCTCTTTCCTCTTCCATTTTCAAACGCTCGTATCTTTTGATCTAAAGATTCAAACGTGATAAAAATTTTAGTTTTTTGTCCAGAAGGACAAAATTATCAAAAAAAAAGGGATAGAAGGACATTGTAATTTAATAAGGACAAAAGTAACATTTATGAAGTAACATATATGAAGTAACATATGTGAAATAAAGTAATTATGAAGTAACAATTGTGAAATACAAAGTAACATTAACACATTAAGTAACATTTTTAAAGTAACATTTGTGATTTTTGTCCTTTATAATCATGAAAATGTTACTTTTGTCCTTGCAGACCCATTTATCAAATTTTTTGTCCTTATGGCCCCTTCCCCCTAAAAATTTTACTGAATTTTTTATTTTTTTTTATGCTTTCCGTTTTGAGATTTGGTTCGATATAATTACATCGTTTTTCGTGAGATTCACTGTCGAAATTCACTCAGTGGATCTCCCTAGTGAATCCTGAAAACCAGTGAATATCGACAGTGAATTTTGTACAATAGTGAATTTCAACAGCGGATTTTCTGAAATCATGTCGGAATATGTTGAATGTGGTGTCAAAATAAAGAGTATGAAAAAATAAAATAACAGACGGGTGAAAGAATTTTCAAATTTAGATTTATAGATCGAAAGATACGAGTGTTTAAAAAAGATGGATGATAGAGAAACTATGTTTGGTTTTTTTTTTTTTGGAGGGGAAATGGCGCTAGAAAAATAAAAATAAAAACAGTTTTATTCTTTATGCAAAAGTTTCCAAAAAAAACTGTCATTCCTCTTAATTGATGAAATATTTGTGTTCTTCTCCCCCCCAATTTTTATTCTCTTGAACCATACCCATCTCTATTATAAAAAACATTATGATTATGTGGATATAATTTATGTCAATTGGTATAATTGGATGAACAATTTCCTACTATAATTGCTTTCAGGCGTATGCCATGCTTGCAATCGATTTATTAGTTTTCGAATTTCCTTTAAGAAAGAAAAAAATCATTAAAAATAGGAAACATATTTATAGAATTCATTGAATCACCAACATCAGTCTTTCCTACTATGCCATTTACTGATTTAAATCAATTTTCAGTAAGTAAAAAAATCCCTTAAAACAATGTTCTCCGAAAAAGCAAATAACTCAATCTAAGCATTTAGCTTTGTTTTTTATGTTTTAAATAGCATTTTTCCTAGGAGCCTACCTCACACAACCAAGTACTAGAATAAGATCTGGTAAGAATATTCTCTGTTTCCACAAGGTTTAGATTAAAATTTACCAAATAATTTTGTTGATTTTTTTTAAAAAAACTTTTAAGCGTTACACTATGAAAAACAGTATACACGTGAATTGAAGGTTTGAAATGATTGTGCTGAGTCTGATTTAGTCATGAATTTTGAATTTTTGCCTTTAAAATTTTGTAGTGGGATTTTGTGAGGTTCAATATCATTCTCTCAAAAATGCATGCAAGGTTATATCCCATTTTACTATATTTAACCATAATCCTTTACCCCTGTTTTTCCGGAAATTTTTCTGTTGTTTTTCTCTTCCTTTTCCAAAAGCTTTGAACTTTGAACGAGAATGTTATATATTTATGTTTTGATTATGCATGGTCCTCTTTCCTCCTGTTGCAAAATTTGAGATTAGTTTTTTTTTTTAATTTTTTTTTTCTAATTCTGTTTTCAGAAATCAAGAATCCAGTTGCATACAAATAAATTTTTTTTTTTCAATGAATTGTTGGATTAATTGGTAAGATTTTGTTTTGATGATTGATGTTGTAGATTGTTGAAATTGTGAAAGAGGAAGATATAGCATTCATTGATAGGAAAGAAAAATAAAAAAATTGAAGGATGAGGAACTCGGTTTCTGATCAGAGTTTTTACATTATTGAGAGTGATAAAGAGGATGAGGTCCATGAGGATGATGATCAAAGTGAAAATGGAGACGGAAGCGACTCGGATTCCTCGTTTTCTTCCAACGAGAGAGAAAACGGTCATCAGAGCAAACCGCGCTCGATTAACCCTGCTTGGCCTCAAAGTTACAGGTATATATATATATATATATCTTTGAAAATGATGCATTGTTTCAGACACAACATTTACACGACCATCATTTACAACCGTTGATTAATTAAGACTTGTATCTCTAAAGTTTGATGTGTTTATTTGTGGTTGATGATTTGTGTAAAACTTGTATCTGTGTAGTTGTATGTATCAAGAACTCGTTAATTGTCTGCGATTTTACTCCGAATCTGCGTGGAAACTGTTAGTTAATGCCATTTGAAATCGAGTTATCATTTTCTAATTTTAGACTAACTTGGAAAAAAAATTGCTTGTTTCAGGCAATCTATTGACTTATATAGCAGTGTAGCATCGCCGGGTCTTACATTTCTTGGGACACCAAACCTTCCAAGATTAGGCAGCTCGTTTCTATCGTCTTCGCTTTCACTTGTGAAACACTCTTCTGAACTGTTTCCTGCATTAAGTAAGCCACTTCTGCCACAAGCAGTCGACGAGCAACAACAACAACAGCCTCAAGACAGACGCAGTTCGTATTCTCTGCTGCCTCCTCTTCCATCAAAAAAGTCTTCTCTTATAAAATCCGGTTTCGAGCAAAAGCCTTCTACAACTACGATCTTGCTTGATGAGGTCTCTGATCATTCCCGCAAGAGTTCGTACGGGCAAACTGTGTTAAATGGTACGTTATGCGGGCTTATATATGTATGATTCTTTTGTAAAGCATCATTTGTTGGCAATAAAACTGGACATTGTACTATGTGGTACTAGTATAGTATTACTGCTTGAAATAATGCAGTGTGTCTTTGCAACAGGAATGAATGCACTATGTGGGGTCGGAATCCTTTCGACACCGTATGCTGTGAAACAAGGCGGATGGGTAGGGCTCAGATACTGGTGGCCTTTGCTATGATGTCTTACTATACCGGAATTTTGCTGAGGAAATGTTTGGACAGCAAACCAGGTTTAGAGACATATCCAGACATCGGCCAAGCTGCTTTTGGTAGAACTGGGCGTATTGTCATATCTGTAAGTTCTTAATTTATCGCGTTATCTTTTTAAGTATGTAAAGCTTCCTAGATAGAAGATTATTGCATACTGTAATGCATGAATTTATGTTTGGATCCTGAAAAATTCTCAGAATGGAAACTAAACATCCATGCAATTACTTTGTTATGCCTTAAAAACGACATTCAAAGAAACTCGTTATATATACTGATTGTGTTTGTTTTGAATTGTGGATATTGCAGATAATACTCTACGTGGAGTTGTATGTAAGTTCGTCTAACACGATCTAAATGTTTATATATGTGTCCGTTGTCCTACTTTTTTCACAATCTCGATGCACTGTAGGCTTGTTGCGTCGAGTACATCATTCTGGAGGGCGATAACTTATCGTCTTTGTTTCCTAACGCGCATCTACGCATTGGAGGGTTGGAATTGAATTCTAAAGATCTATTTGCACTGGTAACTGCACTTACTGTCCTACCGACCGTTTGGCTTCGGGACCTCAGTATCCTTAGCTACATCTCAGGTTAGCATATCTCATATATATACAGCTGTTATAAACCGAATAATAATAAGTTACGAGTTTTAAATGTATTTGTATGATCTATTTATCTGAATTCAGCTGGAGGTGTTGTTGCATCATTAATGGTGGTCATGAGTTTGTTTTGGGTCGGTTTGGTGGATCGTGTCGGTTTTCATGCCGAACCAAACACACTAAACCTATCTACTCTTCCTGTTGCTATTGGCTTGTATGGTTTTTGCTACTCGGGGCATGGCGTTTTACCAAATATATACTCATCAATGAAGAAACCTAGCCAGTATCCATCAGTTCTCTTTACCAGGTAATAATAATCAGATTAATTAATATAAGTACGTAATTAAGTATGTCAATGAACTAGTAATAAGCCCGGTTTTGCTGTGTTTTTTGATGTTTCAGTTTCGGGATTTGTACGGTATTGTATGCCGGTGTTGCGACTATGGGATACTTAATGTTTGGAGAATCAACAAAATCACAGTACACTTTGAACTTGCCTAAAGACTTGGTTGCATCCAAACTTGCTGTTTGGACAACGGTAAGAATATATACTGCGATTCATTTCGCCTTTTGAATTCTAGAAAGATCGAATAAGTAAAGCATGTATGTTCGAGCTGGTTTTCGTGCAACACAATGCAACGATAGTATCGTTTTCATTTAATGACGCGATATAGCATCTAATGATAGTATCGATTTCGTTTGAGACACATTTAATATAGGAATTTTCACATTTCCTTTCTAAATTGAGAGGAACTTGCATTATAGCCTTTAAACTCAATTCCAATAATGAATTTGGAAACATTCTCTATGTTTACCTTGTAGTCTTGCCTAAGAGTATATTCTTAAGAGCCTATATTTGCACCACACTAACTCTACTGGTGCACCACAGTAAAACCTGTGCACCAAGGGCGGATGTATGTAGTATAAGGGGTCATGTGATCCTACTGAGATCTGGAGAAATTCTTTTAGTATTAAAACTATATAGTTTTGTTGTTAAAAACATGTCGTTTTAGACTCCAGTGACCCCACTGGAACAAATTTTTGAAAAAGAAATGTAGTTTTACAGTCCGGAGATTCCATTGAAAAAAATTTCTTGGATCCGCCCTTGTGCACCACAGTAAAATCGACCTTGTGAAAGTCGGTTTTTGGCTCCAGAACAAAATTTTACATGGTCGATTCTGAGAAAACGGTGAGGTGCACCGGTAGAAAAGTGTGAAATGCAAATAATAGCCCCATATATATTCTTTACATTGATTGATTATTACAAAGATTTCCTTTTTTTTAAAGCATTTTCTCTCTTTTTGGTACTTGAAATCTAGAGCCCCCCTCCCCAAGGTGGGAAAACTATAGTCTTTTTACTATTTATGAGATGCAGTTTTCTGTATGATAACCTTTGTGTTTCTCTTTTTTGCTGTTGTGCAGGTTGTTAATCCATTTACAAAATATCCTTTTGAGGTGAAAATTTGTTGTTTCCATATATATATTTTTTTAAAGTGAAATCTAAAGTTGAGAATTCAATATCATTATGTTTTAAGGGTCTATTACATGGTTTAAGGTAAAAAAATCTGATTAAGAAGGAGAAAAAAAAAAGTTTACCAAATCCATTAAATTTATCGGAAAATATATATTTCTATACGGTCGATTATCACAATCAAATTTCTTTTTTAAAAAAAAAAAATCGAGATATGTCCCTTAACAAAGTAATACATATGCATTGACGATGACACCGGTAGCGATGTGTTTAGAAGAATTGTTACCTGCAAACCATGCCAAGTCTCAAGTATACTACTCTATCTTCATTAGAACTACTTTGGTACTCTCCACCCTTGTTGTTGGTCTCAGTGTCCCATTTTTTGGTAAGTTTTTTCACTCTCATATGTATATATATTCTTTTTAATTGATATATATATATATATACAAATCTCATGTTTTTTTTCCCTTTTTATAGGTCTGGTTATGGCACTAATTGGATCTTTGCTCACAATGTTAGTGGTATGCGTCTTCTACGGTCGTTTTTCTCTTTAAATTTTGTTTGATGATTTCTTATAAAAGCATTGTACGTACGTAGGTTGCACAAGTAAAGATACGTGAGCGTGAGCGTGAATGTTGACACACATGAATTTTATAAACAAATATAGGATACAAGAGCGCGGATATATGTAACATTGTAAATATGAGAAGTGTAGGGTGTATTATATGTATTCTGAATATCTCTACCGTGTGTATAAATATAAGTCGGATACGTATCAAATACGAGATTCGCAATCAGAAACTAAAATGATGTGTTTCTTATTCCTGCAGGCATTAATACTTCCTTGCGCCTGTTATCTTTGCATCTTAAGAGGCAAAGTCAGCAGCCTCCAGGTAAAACCATTGCCCACTGTTTGAGTGCTTTTTTTTTTTTAAACTCTTGTGAAAAAACAAGAGGAAAAAAAAAATTTGTTAATTTAGGATTCACTCATAATATAAATGTTTTTTTTCTGGGTTAGTTAATTTATTTGGTGTTGTTTATGACAGATATTTACATGCATGCTGATCATAGTATTTGGAGTTGTTTCATCAATTTTTGGGACTTATTCAGCCTTTTCCAAGATTATCCAAAGTTTGTACTGATATTTGGGCATATATATTTTGCTCAATGTAAACATACATTTGGTTCCCTTTTTACTATCACTCAGAATTTTGTATTTTCTCCTCACAAGGAATTTTATTGTTCTTACTTCACCAAAATTTATTTCATGTGTTCTTCCCCACAGGAATCCCTTTCTGCATCTTGACCTCCTTAAGCATTTCTCGAAGTGTTGGGTTGTCCTCGAGTTCCTTTTGTGTCTAATATTCTTGGTGACATTTGTTCCACATTCATTTTCTTTACAGTTTTGACTGGTACATCCACAAGCTAGTTCCGATTCAGTCCTTGTAACGTCCCCAGACCCCGAACCTGGTAGCGCTAAATGAGTTATAAATGGTCCGGTCAACTGTTTAGACCGCCGTCCTCGCTTGGTCTAAAAGGGCTAACCCAAGTTGACAAGACATTTATGTCTCACACTTATATGGGGGTGAGCATTCTAATACTTTATCGATGTGGGACTTTACATTCTCCCCTCTTATAAGGGACTCAAGCGCCCTCGACAGACGGCCAAGATCTGCTTCTCGGATCGCTCTACCAGAGGTAACTGGAGGTCATCCTTACACCGCCTTCTTGTACGGTGCAAATGCATAGTTCCGCCTGGTAGTCGGCTCAATACCATTCTCAGAACGCCCTGCACTTCGGTCTGTAACGCTAAATGAGTCATAAATGTCCGTCAATCGCTTAGACCGCCGCCCTCGCTTGGTCTAAAAGGGCTAACTCGAGTTGACAAGACTTTTATGTCTCACACTTATATGGGGGTGATCATTCTACTATTTTTCCTATGTGGGACATTACATTCTCCCCTTTATATAAGGATCAAGCGCCCCTCGCCAGACGGCCGAGATCTGCTCCCGGATCGCCCATACCGCAGGTAACTTCAGAGGCCATCCTTACACCATCTTCTTGTACGGTGCAAATGCATAGTTCCGCCTGATAGTCGGCTCGATACCATTCTCAGAATACCCCTGCACTTCGGCCTGGTAGCGCTTAAATGAGTCATAAATGGTCCGTCAACTGTTTAGACCGCCGTCCTCGCTTGGTCTAAAAGGGCTAACCCAAGTTGACAAGACCTTTATGTCTCACACTTATATGGGGGTGATCATTATATTACTTTATCGATGTGGGACTTTACAGTCCTAATTATTCCGTGTGGATAATCTTCAAAGTCATCATGCAAATCCTCGTAGCAAGACATTCTTTCACCGAACTCTTCATAATCTTGTCGTGACATAGATAAAAAAAAAAATAATAATAAAAAAAAAAAAAAAAAAAATTGATATCAATATATGGCCTCATTCCATCGAAAGATAGTGTACATAGAAAACAAAATAACTCCCGGCATTGGCATTCAAACCATAGGAAAAATGGGACCCCACAGCTACGTAGGATCCAACATGGCAGCCTAGTGGCAGCCACGTAAGCGTTTTTAAGATATTCTGGTGCCCAGTCAGCGTTATCCGGCGGTTGGGACCATTTTTAAGAATAAAAAAACAAGTTAGAGGACCATTTTCCTCACCGGAGCAGGAGCATGACTAAAATCTTTAGTAGGCAAAGTTACAGGATGATTTTTGCAATTTTGCCTAGTGAACAACGCCTTTGATCACCGGCAATTTTTAGTTTAGATTGGCAGTGTCTTTTGAATAACAGTTAATTAATGTCGAATTATTTACCATGTAATGGAATTATGGAACAGAAAGACAACTTCTCTTACTCTTTCGGACATGTTTTTTTTAGGACTGTTTTTTTACCACAACCGTTTTACTCGTTGTCGCTTCAACTACCGATTCCCCACACCTTTTTTCATAAAATCGATTATGTGAAAGTCGATTCTACAGCAAAGCATCGACTTCCCGCCGTAGAGTCGATTCACGAACAACATTGAGAAGGTCGATTATTGATTATATCTTTCATTTTTTTCGTCCTCTTTATTTTGACATCTCATATGATATTTTTCTAAGGTTATATTCGTAAACAGAACAAAAAAAAAACACAACAATGGTGTATTCCATTAGAGTATCAAACAATGAATTTGTCCTTGTCAACAAATTTATTATTCCACCTCCTTACTTAAACACATAGGAAAATGCAGAAGCAGTTTGATTTCTTCATTAGAATTCTCAGATAATAATTACAAGAAAGATTACACCTTATATCACCAATCTGCTAAAGATCTATCTCATTGTCTTGGGATTCTAAAATACAATCTAACAGCTGCAATTGTACAACATACATAAGAGAAAAGTTTACACTTGTCACTCAATAGTGCCAAGTGTCCCGCACGTGATAACTTGTCACAATATAAGCAAGACTACTTATCATCTATTTATCTACACTCTTATCATCCCTCCTCAAACGAAACTTCGTATCAACTAAGTTGAGTTTGGCCCTAGCAGCAGCAAAAGCAGTAGTAGCAAGGGGTTTTGGTTAATGTATCAGCCAACTGAGAGGCTGAAACATATCTGACAAACAATTGCTATCGACACCGATTTCTCAGAAAGTGTACGTCCACTTCAATGTGTTTAGTCCTAGCATGGAACATAGGTTTATGAGCAAGAAATGTAGCACTCACTACAAGAAAACTGGGAAATAACAACGTGCAAAGAACGTCGTAAATGGGCGTTCACGACGTGCGCAAAAACGTCGTGGTAGCCCTCGTCGTTAAATGACCAAATCTTTCACGAGGTTTAAAATGCACGTTGTAAACACGCAAATGCACGTCGTAAACTGAGTACATGAATGTCGTGTATTTTCCCCAGCTCTTAAATTAACTAAATCGCTGAGTGCTTTGAGCGCCGTAAATGACATTACACACGTCGTAATTTTGGACTTCTTTTGATGAACGTAGTAACCGTAGGAATGCACGTCATGAGTTTAATGTTCTGCTCCTCGTGTTTTAATTTTTCTTACTGCAAGTAGTGAGATTTTTTTATATTGCACGTCGTGATTCCTTTATACGCATGTTGTAATAGCTCATATGAAACAAGACATTCACCAAAAGACTGTATTTAAAAATCCAATAACACGATAGTCTTTATATACCCACTAGCATCCATTAACACGATATTTAAATAAATTTCACATAACAACTAGTATCAACTCCACGATATTTCAAACCGAAAATAGTAAACGCAGCTTCACAAGTATCAAAAGGAAACCTTAAATGCAAAAACTGGAATTTTTTAATCACAATATCCCAAACTGTAGTGTTGTTGAATCACAGAGTTTTCCCTTGATATGTCACCCACAGATGGCTACAATTGAACACAAATAACAGAGTCAGTACTATTGAACATTACACTTGGACATAACCAAACATACTAATTATAAGCATATTAACACTTGGACGGACTTGAGCAACTAATTATAAGGACCAAACAGAACTACCAGTTCTGCCCAAAAAAAAACCAGTTCTGCTTCTGAACAAAGAGGAGAACTACAATGCTAGCTAGGGAACACTATAAAGGCATCTAGTCTAGTCAAACTACAAGAGTATCCATGCATCATCATAAAAATATATACATCACGGGGCTGGTAACCCGTTCACAATCACGTGTCCTACTATTTTTCAACCCAAGAACTAAGAGTAAGCACACAATAAGTTTCGAGCAAATGTAGTAGTTCGTTAAACTCTTTCAAATTGAAAATAACTGGTCATAAGGTTTTGATCAAAACGGATTTCGAAATTCAAACTTTTGGTGCAGTGCATTAATAATAATAAAAACATACTCAAAGCTCAATAAGAGAGAAAAAAGCCTTCATTAAAACTACAAACAGCAGAACTCATACAATTTTTTTTGGCAGCATCTTAATAGAAACAACAATAAAAGGTGTAGATGAAGATTCTGTAATTCAATTAGCATTTTCGAAGAGCTAAATACTTGATCTAAGTCAAAAAAAAGGCCTGCATCTTGCATTCATCACTATGCAAGACAGGAAAACACAGCAATTTTTATCAATTTGTCCAGCCACTGAGCCCATTACCAAAATAAAACACTTACAGAAATGGCATGAGTAGAGAGAACCGGAGGAAATGAGAAGTAGAGCACAACCATCACATGGGGCTTCTCTCCAGTTCCAGGCAGCAGTAATTGCTAAAGTTTTCTATAACAACATCAGCAGTAGTAATTGCTAGAGGATAACATATCAGATCCTTAATCATAAATCCCTTAAAACTGTATGTACATTGCTTTAAGAGTACCTTATTATCCTAGATAAAAATCAACTAAATTTCATCTGCATATAAATGTAGCATAGCATTAAAGGAATCAACAGAGCCCAAAAAAGAGCATGCAGCAACAGCAGAAAACACATCAAGAGTGGACACAATGTAATCACGCTTTTCATACAACATTGAACCTTTAACCTCAAAATAAGCTCAACATAATGTCAATTGAGAAAAACATGTAGACCGATTAACATGCATCACCAAATAGGTTTCTAAAATGCAATCATATGTCTAAAAAACATAAAGCACAACTCTGGAAAGAAAACGAGCGAGTAAGCAAATAACCAGATGCTTGCACTACAAAATGGCCGGAATAACCAGATCCAAGTCGAAATTCGTTGATCTGAAAGCTTAGAACAGCTTTATCACATTTGAAAATGGATAGCCGAATTGAATGAATTAGGGCTTACCTACCGATGACGCTTAGAATGCCAAAGGACAAACCTCAAAGAACAAAGCAAAAGAAACGAGTCAAACGGATACAATGCTCAGCTTCTCCGGCGGAATTTTCTTCTCGACAGCGAACACAAGGGAATCTTCAAGTTTAATTTTAAGGTAAAAGGTTGTAAATGACTGTTTTTGATCTAAAATGAGGAAAAATGACGAGAAAAAAAGATAGTGGTTGAGAAGGACAAAAACGCGCATGTTACTACATGTGTTACTACATGTTGCTACAACTACATGTAGTAACATGCGCATTTTTGTCCTTCACAACCACTATCTTTTTTGCCGGCGCCGGAGAGGGGTGAACAGCAAGGGAGGAGAGTTATTCAAGTTAGAGAGAGAGCGCTTTTATTTTTGAGAGAGAGAGAGTTTTTGTCGGATCTCTTTGATGTTTTTTGAGTCCGTTATATGAAATGATAATAACTTTAGGTTAATAATTTTCCTGTGACATATTTCAATACGCCAACATATTTTAATTTTTTCTGAACGTTCAATAAGCCCCGTGCATAATGCACGGGGTTTTTGGCTATATATATATATATTGATGAAAATTAAAGCAAGAATCTGAAATGTAGAAGAAGAATGAACTAAGAACATTCAAACAAAATTTGAGTATGAAAAATGCGGGAAAAGAAGAAAGTGCATTTTATTCATTGATTAATCTGAATTCATACAACTTGATCATTTACAACTCTGATATGAAGCTTAAATAGACCCCTACAGCAGTTATACAGCTTATCAATCCGTTGTAACTGCTCTAACAACTTCTAGCAACCTGTAACCGTTCCTCTAAGTTAAGTGTTCGATGAAATGCCTGACCGAGTGAATCTGCCTTGTGTTTGTGTATCTTTACAGTATCTGCAACATGCGCCCTCAAGCTGGAGTTAGGCAAACTTCATCTTGGAATCTTCCTTGTGTTTGGGTCCTTTACAGTATCTGCAAAGATGTTGTACAAGGGATCTAGGCATAAGTCTTGTAAAAGTAGCTTTATCTACCGGTTTGGTCAAAATATCTGCTAAATTATCTTCTGTTTTGATTGGTAGTGACACCAAAACCTTTTCTTGATACTTCTCCCATACAAAATGGCAATCAATCTTTATGTGTTTAATCCATGAGATGCAAGACAAGAACGAGCACATAACGAAAGTTGATGAATCTGTTAATTATCAAAAAAAAAAAATGTTAATTTAGGATTCACTCATAATATAAATGTTTTTTTTTCTGGGTTAGTTAATTTATTTGGTGTTGTTTATGACAGATATTTACATGCATGCTGATCATAGTATTTGGAGTTGTTTCATCAATTTTTGGGACTTATTCAGCCTTTTCCAAGATTATCCAAAGTTTGTAGCTGATATTTGGGCATATATATTTTGCTCAATGTAAACATACATTTGGTTCCCTTTTTACTACCACTCAGAATTTTGTATTTTCTCCTCACAGGGAATGTTATTGTTCTTACTTCACCAAAATTTATTTCATGTGTTCTTCCCCACAGGAATCCCTTTCTGCACCTTGACCTCCTTAAGCATTTCTCGAAATGTTGGGTTGTCCTCGAGTTCCTTTTGTGTCTAATATTCTTGGTGACATTTGTTGCACATTCATTTTCTTTACAGTTTTGACTGGTATATCCACAAGCTAGTTCCGATTCAGTCCTAATTTTTCCGTGTGGATAATCTTCAAAGTCATCATGCAAATCCTCGTAGCAAGACATTCTTTCACTGAACTCATCATCATCTTCTTCATAATCTTGTCGTGACATAGATTAAAAAAAAAAATTGATATCAATATATGGCCTCATTCCATCGAAAGATAGTGTACATAGAAAAAAAAAAAACTCCCGGCATTGGCAATCAAACCATAGGAAAAATGGGACCCCACAGCCACGTAAGCATTTTTAAGAGATTCTGGTGCCCAGTCAGCGTTATCCAGCGGTTAGGACCATTTTTAAGAATAAAAAAAGACAAGTTAGAGGATCATTTACCTCACCGGAACAGGAGCAGGACTAAAATTTTTAGTAGACCAAGTTACAGGACGATTTTTGCAATTTTGCCTAGTGAACAACGCCTTTGATCACCGGCAATTTTTAGTTTAGATTGGCAGAGTCTTTTGCATAACAGTCTTTCAAATTATTTACCATGTAATGGAAGTATGGAACAGAAAGACAACTTCTCTTACTCTTTCGGACATGTTTTTTCGAGGACTGTTATTTGTACCACAACCGTTTTACTCGTTGTCGCTTCACCTACCGATTCACCACACGTTTTTCATAAAATCTATTATGTGAAAGTCGATTATACAACAAAGCATCGACTTCCCGCCGTAGAGTAGATTCACGAACAACATTGAGAAGGTCGATTATTGACTATATCTTTCATTTTTTCGTCCTCTTTATTTTGTCATCTCATATGATATTTTTCCGAGGTTATATTCGTAAACAAAAAAAAAAACAACGCAACAATGGTGTATTCCATTAGAGTATCAAACAATGAATTTGTCCTTGTCAACAAATTTATTATTCCACTTCCTTACTCAAGCACATAGGAAAATGCAGAAGCAGTTTGATTTCTTCATTAGAATTCTCAGATAATAATTACAAGAAAAATTACACTTTATATCACCAATCTGCTAAAGATCTATCTCATTGTTTTGGGATTCTAAAATACAATCTAACAGCTGCAATTGTACAACATACAAAACAGAAAAGTTTACACTTGTCACTCAATAGTGCCAAGTGTCCCGCACGTGATAACTTATCACAATATAAGCGAGACTACTTATCATCTATTTATCTACACTCTTATCATCCCTCCTCAAACGAAACTTCGTATCAACTAAGTTGAGTTGGCCCTAGAAGCAGCAAAAGCAATAGTAGCAAGGGGTTTTGGTTAATGTATCAGCCAACTGAGAGGCTGAAACATACTGACAAACAGCTGCTTGGCTGACACCTGATTTCTCACAAAGTGTACGTCCACTTCAATGTGTTTAGTCCTAGCATGGAACATAGGTTTATGTGCAAGAAATGTAGCACTAGTGTTGTCACACCATAAAACATGAATTTGAGATAAAAGAATACCCAACTCAACCAACAAAAACTTTAACCAAGTGATCTCAGAACTTGAGCCAAGGATCTATACTCTGCTGCAGTACTAGATTGGGCAACAATAGACTGTTCCTTGGAGGGCCTAGATATGAGAGAGGATCCTAGATAAATGCAGTAACCACTCACTGATTTACTATCATGTGGTGAAGTTGCCCAGTCAGCATTTGAATATCCATGAATAGCCAGATCAGCAGAAGGTTTAATGTTAAGGGTGATTTTATACGTTTTATAATGCTATATTTTATGATAATTTCACTCATATTTGTATAAATTTGCATAAGAAACGAGTGTTTAATGGAATTATTGAGTAAATGATATTTTTAATGAGTTATTCGCAAAATAGGTTAATTTTGGTGTTTTAATTGTGATTTTATGATTATTTGGATGATATTACGTTTTGCGATGTTTTGATGTGTTGTAGGTACATGTTAGGTGCTCAAATGATGATCAAAAAGAGATAGGAGTCGAATTATATTGATGATAGAAGAGATAATGATGATTTGGATTGATGAAAAAGAGATAAAGATGAAGAAATCAAGATGAAGTCGATCATGGATCAAGGCGCCCATCGCCTTGAATCAAGTCCCAGTGGACGGGCGTCCGGAATAGTGAACGAGCGTCCAGGAGGAAAAAGTTGATACAGAGAGTTTGGATGCTGAGTGGACGGGCGTCTGAAGCAAGGCCGAATCGAGCGAACGAGCGGCCCGGAAAGAGTGGGCGGGCGCCCAGCCGCCGCCATCTTTCAAACCGACTTTAAATTCTATATATAGCCGCATTGTTTTCCACATTAAGGATACCAAATATACAATACTCGAAACCCTAATCCTAGGGGCGGCTTAGGCTGCGTTTTTACTCTCTTTTTCTTCAGTTTATGCACTCTAAATTCTAGGCTAGTTTAGATAGTTTTTATGCACTTTTATTCATCAATTCCAAGTTTCAAGAGGATGCTTAGAGGCTAAAGCCTTTGAACGAGCGCTGTGAAGCCGCCCAATTCAACAATTCAGTTCCGTTCTTGGTTATTTTGTGAGTTTTTAATATAAGTTGTTTCTTTATCATGTTTATTATTGTTTATGCAATTTCATATCGAAAGATCATTGCTTTCTTGATTGTTTTATTTGATGAGAGTCATATAAACGTTAGATCACCATGATAAGGAATAGATCTTTGATCTAAGTAACGAAAGTTATTAGGTTAGATTTCTAAATTAGAAACGTTAAAGTTCACATCTTTGGTTAGAAAAAGCGTTAATCTTAGATCGAAAGATGAGATTAATAGATGAACTATCTAAGAAATTAGTGGTTCGTACTTTAGATGAGATGAATCACAACTTGGTTAAAAATCACGAAAATAATATGAATTGGAATTGAATGTTGATAGGATAGGTGGATCAATTGCTCGCTTGTCCGTTATAACTTGATCAAATCCCTTGAACTAGAATTGTTTAGCTTAGTTACTCTTTATTGCATATTAGGTTTAGATTTAGTTTAAATTGTTCGCAACCCGTATCTCTTCCTGGCTTTAGATCTTATCTTCTCATCCGGCTTCTTATTGTTATCTTTCGCTTTAGTTATTCCCTGTTTAGTTTATTTGCCGCTTAATTTTAGTAATCGTGACATAGGTTAGTTAGAACAGAAACTAGGACCACCAATCGTTAGTTCCCCGTAAGATCGACCCGGTATTAGTCACTGTACTATGATCCCTGCACTTGGGGAATACCGGATTATAAATTTATTACTTGTTAATAAAATCCGTGAACAAGTTTTTGGCGCCGTTGCCGGGGAACCAAACGGTTGCCTAGTGTTTGTTTTTCTGTGTTTAATCGTTTTTGTTCTTGATTTAGGTAGATTTTAATTAGGTAATTAGGGTTTTAGTTAGGGTTTAAGGTCTTCTCTTTGTAGTTCCCTTGTGTTTAGTCTTTCTTTTCTTTCTGTTTTCCTTTTTCTCCCCATCTTTTTCCTGCTGTTTTTCTCCGTTCCTACTTCGTTATTCTACTTCCAAACGGGCGTCTAGACCAGTGGACGCCCGTCTGTTCTAAATTTCTCAACTTTGAATCGTTTTTAACCTGTCGGACGAGCGTCCATCCAATTTGGACGTCCGTCTAGTTTTTCAGCTGATCAGACGAGAGTTTGGACTTCCAGACGCCCGTCCAGCTCAATTTCTAGGCAAACGCCCGTCCAGTTTGCTGGACGCCCGTCTGTTCCCCTGTCTTAACTAATTCTATTTTCTTTTTCTTTTCTTAGGCTTTAATTTTTAGTTTAGGTTTTTAAATTCTTAGTTTTTAGGTTTCAACCACCTGATTTTGGTTCGGTTTATGCAAACTCGAAGTCAAAAGGGACCATTACTGTATACCCCTGACTTAGAGCGGACCATAGTCCGGCCAAACAGGCGGAAACTCCGTTCTGCGGTTCCTTCCGAAGAAGCCGATCAAGATTTAGAGGATCGCTTAGCGAAGAATTTGAAAACTTCATAATCATGGTCAGCCAAGATAGACGTGACGCTGGCGGACTCACGCCATGCCAGCGAAGTCAAAGTCAACCCGGCTATTGTTATCCCAACCATAATCGCATTGCACCTTCGAGCTAAAGCCGGGACTTATTCAGATGATGCAAAGATGCATCTATTTTCCACGGTTATCGGTCAGAGAATCCCCATACTCACTTACATACATTTTTAGAGATATGCGGTACTACACGCATCCAATGAGTAAGTGAGGATGCTATTAAACTGAAATCGTTCCCATTTTCTAAGGGGAAGCTAAAAAGAGTGGTATACTTCTCTCCTCACTGAATCTATTACCACCTGGCTGAACTTGAAAAAGAATTTTTAAGTCAATATTTCCCACCTTCAAAGACAAATTCAGTTGTTTAAACGACATATTCACTTTCTATCGTAAAGAGAATGAATCCTTTTTCGAGTGTTGGAAAAGATTCAAGTCTCTCGCTTAGAAAGTGCCCCCACCATGGCTTGCCACTGCAAAGGCAAGTCAACACTTTCTTTGGTGGATTGACCGAGCTTACAAAAGGCATGGTCAATAGTTCATCTGGTGGGGCGTTTTTGAAGAAAATGCCTGATGAGGGGTGGGCACTGTTCGAAGACATTGCCAAATACAATTACGCTCCCTATTATCAACCCATTCAAGCACCTCCTCCTCCTAAGGTTGAGGAAGTAAACATGCAATGTTTGATCGCCATGCTGCAGAAGCATATGGCAACTTCTCAAATTTCGAATCAGACGAATCAAACTCCTTCCTTTCCACGGAACCCTCAGGTTCTATATTGTGAGAGCTGTTGTTAGACTGGCCACATTATTGGCCAGTGTCAATTCAATCCCCCTGCACCTTATCAAGTGAATTATGTTCATGATCATGGACAGTATAATCAAGTCACATGTCAGAATTGTGACGAGGTAGGGCACACATCTAGATTCTGTCCTATGAATGGGCGTAATGTCAAGTAATGCATTCTATGGCCGTAACAATCAAAGGTTCAATCGGTTTTAAGCCGAATAATCTCCAAAACCAAGGGTTTAATCAATCTTCAAGTTTCAATCCAAATTCTAATTTCAATCGAATCAAAACTTCAATAAAAACCTGGTTTTCCTCGTAACTGCAATTCCAATTTCTAATTCTAATCAAAGGTTCAATCGAATTGGCCCGCCAATTCTAATCTCGTTGTCCAAAGTCGGCCCACCACCCTATTCTCAAAATTTCCAAAACTCTCAAGGCCCCTCCCAATCTAACAATCTTGAAGCTAAATTGGAGGAGCAAAATAAAAGTATCCAACTCCTGATGACTACAAATAAGAACTTTGAGAGGCAAATTAGGCAACTGGCTAAGCAGTTAGCTTCAAGACCCCCAGGGCAACCGCGCCGCCACCGAGAAAAATCCAAAGGGTGGTCAAGTTGCTCAAACCGATTTGAACAATGGCCAATGTACTGACCTCGTACCATCAATTCCATATGGTAGAGAGGAGGCCAGTGCAATGAATTTAAGAAGTGGTACTCAAGTTAGTGGTCCTTCCCACCAGGGAAACCACTAGCCCCTCCTGCCATTGATAAGGCGGAGGGGAAGCCGAGCACCTACACTCCCTGGCCGAAAGAGAATACTCAGTGGCTGATCCCCGAGAGGTGAAAATACTTGGAAGTCCTCGGTGGTCGATCCCCGAGGAGTGAAGAACTAAGTGTGAGTCGAGGCCGATCCATCGACTAATAAAAAAAAAGATTGAAAAAGCTGCTCGTGGAAGGATCTCGAAGACAAAGTCATTGAGTGCATCTTCAAGAAAGTCTTTTCGAGAACGATCCAAAAAAGCTTTCATTTCCACCAAGAAAGAGCAACATCCCTTTGAGTGAAGATAAGAAGTATGAAAAGGTGCTGAATCTCTTGAAAAATACTCAGGTGAATCTTCCATTATCGGAGGTCTGGGTTGAAATGCCTAAGTATACAAAATTCATCAAGGATGTTGTTTCTTCGAAAAGGAGGTTGTCGAACATGGAGAGGCTGATTGGTGAGGATTGTTCAATGATCAATTATGAAAACCTACCAACCAAGAGAGGTGACCCTAGAAAGTTCGTGGCTACAAAGTTAATGGGAGGCCTGGTCTTCCCTAACTCTTTGTGTGACCTGGGTGCATCTATAAGCCTCATGCCATTGTCTCAGTGTAAACAAACTAGGTTTAATTGATCTTCTAGAACCCACTACCATGAATTTGCAGTCACGATAGATCTTCTAAAAAGCAAATGGAATCTTAAAAGACGTACTAGTTCAAATCGATAGATTTACCTTTCCCGTTGACTGGTACGTCCTAGACATTGAAAAAGATGAAAATGTCCCCCTGATTCTTGGAAGACCTTTTTTGTCTACAGCTAGAGCCCTCATTGACTGCGATGGTGGGCGAGTGACGATACGTGTGGGTGATCAAGAGGTGAGCTATAATGTCTCCAAATCCATTCAAGTACCCTCTGGTCCTCCAACCGGTTTTTCCATTGAGGATACGTCAGATGACTTCGATGATTTGATGAAAAAGCAAGTCATGGTCATTGGTAACCGAGTATGAGCGATCGTTGATAATTTGAATAATCATGGTGTGGTAAGTCTAGAGCGCTAGAAGTCAATTTAAGGATGAGTTGTTGAACGGTGAAGCTTTGGTGGTGGGACCGCTAAGTAAACTCAATGATGTTGAGTTGAAAGGTGGAGAGCTCAAATCAAGTTTAGAAGACCCCCTGCAGATTTAGTGTTGAAGCCGCTGCCTAAACATCTTAAGTATGTGTTTTTAAGAGAAGGTGACAAGCTTCCATTGATTATATCCGCCAAGTCAGCCTCGCTTAGAGGAAATGAAATTAATCAACGCCTTGAGGAAAAACGAAAGCCTTTGATGGCAAATAGGAGATATCGAGGATATCTCCCCGACATCTCGTATGCATAAGATCAAGACTAATGAGGGTGTGAAATGTGTTAGACAAACCCAGGAGGAGGCTCAACCCTCATATGCAAGAGGTGGTTAAGAAAGAAATCATCAAACTTCCGGACACGGGAATCATTTATGCCATCGATATAGTGAATGGGTTTCCCGACTCAAGTGGTTCCCAAGAAAGATGGAATTACGATTGAGAAGAATGAGAAGGGAGAGGAAATAGCGCTTGAGACTTGTCACCGGTTACAGAGTCCAGATCGATTATCGAAAAGCTCAATGAGGTAACCATGAAAGATCACTTTCCCTTCCATTCATTGACCGATGCTTGAGCGCCTAGCGGGACACGATTCTACGCTTCTGGATGGGTATTCGTGATACTTTCAAATACCCATTGATCCAAATTTGACCAAGAAAAGACCACTTTCACCGCCTTATGGTACATTCGCCTACAAAGAATGCCATTTGGTCTCTGCAATGCCCCAGCTACTTTTTAAAGATGTATGCTGGCTATCTTTGACGGGCTAGTAGAAAAGTGTATGGAAATCTTTACAGACGATTTTTCGGTCTTTGGTCAGTCGTTCAATGACTGTCTTGACAACCTTGACCAGGTCTTATCCAGATGTGTGGAAAAGAACTTAGTGCTCAATTGGGAAAAATGCCATTTCATGGTTGATGAGGAATAGTTCTTGGCCACAAAATCTCCGCCAAAGGTATGGGTTGACAGGCAAAAGTAGAAGCTATCGAGAAGATGAGTTATCCTAAGAATGTGCGTGAAGTAAGAGGTTTTCTTGGACATGTCGGTTTCTACAGAAGATTCATTCAAGACTTCTACAAGATAGCCAAGCCCCTGTCTACTTTACTAAAGGAAGACGTTGAGTTCAATTTTGATGAGGACTGCAAGCAAGCGTTTGAGGAGCTTAAGGACCGCTTTAATCTCTCGCTCCAATTCTTATATCGCCTGACCGAACCTACCTTTGAGCTTATGTGCGATGCATCAAACTATGCGCTTGGTGGTGTTTTAGGACAAAGAATCAAAGGAAATTACAGCCAATCTATTACGCCACCATCACATTGAATCCTTCTCAAGTTAACTATACTACTACCGAAAAGGAATTATTGGCCGTAGTCTTTGCTATGGACAAGTTTCGTAGTTACTTGTTAGGAGCTCAAGTGATTGTGTGGACTCGATCACGCCGCTTATGCTATCTCGATGACTAAGAAAGAGGCTAAACCGCGCTCTTTGCGCTGGATACCGACCTACAAGAGTTTGACGCTCAAATTAAAGACAAAAAGGGCAAAGAAAACGCCGTGGCGGACCATGTTTCGAGAATGTTAAGTGAGGAAAAGGATGATCCGATGATATAGATCTTTACTTTCCTCTAGAAAATATTATGCTTATCGATGGCTGCGCTCCAGATGTTCCATGGTATTCTTCCATTGTCAATTACCTTCATTCCCGATATCTCGATCCATAATTGTCCTATCGGAGAAGAAAAAGTTCTTCTCTGATTTGAAATCTTCGCTTGGGATGAACCTTATCTGCTTAAGATCTCAGAAAGATGGTCCGCTTAGAAGATGTGTTCCGAATCTGAGCAAACATGATATTATTGAGCAAAGGCCACAAAGGACCCACCTCGAGGTCACTTTGGTCCTTGGAAAACCGCTGCTAAGATCTTCCAATCCGGTTTCTATTGGCCCACGATCTTTAAAGATACAGAAGCTTTCTGTAAAGCGTGTGACAAATGTCAAAGAACCGGTACTCTGACAAGGCGTTTTGACATGCCTTTGAAACCCATCCTATAATGCGAAGTCTTTGATGTATGGGGTATCGATTTTATGGGACCATTCCCATCATCTTGTGGTAACAAGTACATCTTAGTCTGCGTGGATTACGTGTCGAAATGGGTGGAGGCTCAAGCCACTCCTCACAATGATCATAAGACGGTCATGAAATTCTTAAAGAAAAACATTTTCGTGAGATTTGGATGTCCTCGAGCCTTGATCAGTGATGAAGGAACGCATTTCTGCAACCGACCCCTAGAGAAAGTGCTCGAAAAGTATGGTGTACGCCATAAGACTGGCACACCATATCACCCGATGACTAGTGGTCGTTGAAAGGAGCAACCAAAGCATAAAGAAAATCCCGAAAAATGGTCAACATGTATAGAAAAGACTCGAGTTTGAAATTGGATGATGTACTATGGGCATACAGAACCGCCTATAAGACTCTTATATGGGTACATCTCCATATCAAATGGTTTATGGTAAGCCATGTCATCCGCCAATGAGTTAGAGCATAGAGTTTATTGGGCTACAAAGTTTCAACTTTGATTCCCAATCTTGTGGTAAGCATCGATCGCAATAGCTTGTATGAGTTGGACGAATTCGCACTCCAGCCTCACGAAAGCGCCAGGATCAAAGAAAGATAAGATGAAACTCCTCCATGACGCCAAGATTAAGAAGAGAGAATTTCAAATCGGGAACAAGTTCTTCTATATAATTCCAGGCTACATCTGCTTTTACGGAAAGTTAAGGACACGATGGTCCGGTCCCTTTGAGATTCTCCAAATTATTCCCGGAGGCGTTTTAGAACTACGAGGTTATGGTGACCAACCGCTTTGAGTAAATGGTCAAAGGTGTAAGCACTACATTGGTGAACCCAAGGAAAAGCCTTTGATAGTTCGCTTCCTCGATATCCTCGGGTGTGGTACTAAAGAAGTCGAAGAATTTGACGAAGTTTTCACCCGGCCTGCTTTCGAGAGAATGACGGTAGTGGTCGATCCGAAGAAGTTCTAGCGGTGGTTGGGATATGGAAGAGTATGAGAGGGAGCGCCACCAAACGTCATCAGAAGACTCAGAAGAAGAAGAAGAAGTCAACCATGGGGAAGTTTAAACGTATTTGGAAAGCTATCAAAGATTTCACCCCATGTGTTAAGTGTTGTTTCGCAAATTAACCATCGACCCAAGTCTAGGCGAGGTAGTGGTGGCGCAGAAAAGTTAAATGGCCTGATCCAGCCGAGCTTAAATGAAGGTCGAGCTAACGACATTAACCAAAAGCACCACTAGGAGGCATCCTAGATATCGTTATATTAGTTGTTGTTGTTTTATGTTTTTGTAGTTTTAGTATTTAAGTTTAGTTTACTAAGTTTTTGCTCTTGTTTATATCTGTCAATTAGTTGTGCTTCCTAGATATGGATTTCGGAGTTCTACCAGAGGAGTTACCTTTCCTTAGGAGGATCCCACTTATCACTGTAGATGACGGACCGGGAGGGACTATAGTTTTGCACGTAGACTTTGATATTAGTACCCGCATCGTGGATCGCTACCTATGTTCTTATTGTTCCCCGCTGTTCGGGAGGTGGAGATTTCACTACTGAGGAGTTGCAGGCAGCTCTAGGACGCCCATACACAATCTCGAATGATCCGATGTCGATGATTTAGCGCTAGTGCCGCAAGTTTCAACATTTTCGGGTGTTGATGTAGCCGGTGAGGACTGGGGTTTGCAGGATGAGTATGACTTCCCCCCGGCGATTGATATGCTCCGCCGTCTTATCCGAGTTGTAGATTGGTCGGAAATTTACGATGACTAGCGTTGTTAGGTTGTTTCGTCGAGCAAACGACGTAAAACAAAAGCGCTCGGTGGGAGGCAAACCACTATTTTCTATTGTTTTTACCTATTTTTTAGTGATTTTATGTAATTCGTCGTTTTTCATTTGTATTTGTGAAGTTTTATTTAAGTTTAATGAGAAAATGCAAATTTGAATTTGAATTGTATGAAATTTTATAATTTTGCATTTTTTTCGCTTTGGACGTCCGTCTGAGAGATCTCGACGCCCGTCCGCCATGGTAAATTCTTGGACGAAGCGCCCACTATGACCGACGCCCGTCTCAAATTCTCCTCAAATCCTCAGATCTAATTTGAAACTTGACGAAGCGTCTACTGAACCGACGCCCGTCCAGCTTCTTGCTAAGCCTGAACGAACGCCCGTCCATGAGTTGGACGAAGGCCCACCCGCCTATATATACCCCCTCAGCCATGAACCTTTCATTTTTTTTCAGAATTTCAAACGGAAAAACCGACTTTTGCCCTCCTCTCAACCTAAATCCTTCGATATTACACCAAATTGAGTGATTTCAGTTGCTATAGGCCGCTTTTGATCCCCTCTTTTCACTTTTCTAAGCCTTATTCCTCAATCAACACTCATTTGGATGAATCAGAACCCTCATTGGTCCGACTTTTTCCAAGAAAAATCCGATTTTGGGAGTCGAATTGGGGTTGTTAGGATTGACGAACGTCTCGATCATCATCTACTCATCTTACTTGGTAAGTTAGCAACAATTTTTCTTGAATTTATTCATGTTTTGAGAGTTCGATCTTCGGGTCGGCTCGTTCACATGAATAATGCCTTAATTAATTTCTTCATGTTTCTTTTTCTGTTTTCCTGTGCTATGGTGATGTGATGGATGATGAATGGGGTGTTTGCTGATGATGGGTGGTTTGTGATTGTGTTGGTGTTGGTTTGTTGATTTGAAATCCCGGTTTGGATGTTAAACGGGTACCTTGCTTTGATTTGGGGTTGTTTTGGTTTAGTTTAGGTTTGAATCATGGTCCATAAGAAGGCAGTGGTTAAGAGGCATGGTAAGGATGTGGCTCAGGAGCCTAGTAAGAAGAGGAAGGCGGTAGATCCCACCTTGATCAATCCAAACCGAGGTGTTAGCATTAGAGAGCAACCTCCTAGGGCCACCCAAACTAGGGCAACTTTGACGGATGAACCGACCTCGGGGTCTGAGACCGATGATGATATTCCATTGGTACGGATGCCTAGGGCTCACCGAGGTGGAGGGTCATCTAGGGTTGAGGAAGTTGTGGATGCTACTCGGGAGGAGGAACCGGGTGAGCCTGGGGGCTGCACAACCTAGGAAGAAAGCGAAGACCGTAGCCCCTATGCCTATGCCTCGTAGATTTGTGAATCCTAGAGCCCACGACGCTATACCAAACATTATTTCTCTAGGACCATGTTGATCGAGAGGGCTACGATGGAGGCTAAGGTAGATCCGGGTTCGCAAGTTGTTAAAGGACCGGAAATGGGATGCCTTGATGACTATCCCGAGTACCTCACCAACGACTCCTAGTTCGGGAATTTTATGCTAATTGCTCGGAGACCGACTTGAGACGGGAGTAGTTGTGGTTCGAGGGGTGGAAGTTCCTTTTACGCCGGATGTGATTAATCATAAGTATAACTTGGCGTCTTTTGAAGGTCGGGACTATAAAGAAGAGATCGTTCATAGGCAGAGTGCGGGGCAGGATCCTTTGGAGGAGTTGAGGTTGAAAGTTTGCCCGGATGTGGCGTGGACATTGAGACCAGAGGAGACCGGAAGGAGTTGGTCACCACTACTGGATGGAGGAGGACTGAAAGTCCAGCAGTAGTTCATACAGAGTCGGTTGTTGCCAAAGAACAATCTGACGCATTTTCACATCGGTGACCAAGGCATGTTATATGCTTTGACATTTGGATTAAATGTGAATGTGGGACAAGCTTTATACGACGAGATATCTATCAATCAGAAGGTTTATACGCGTAGCTTGATTGTCCTCACCGATCACGCTTGTGTATTGATGCCGGTGTGCCTGAGTATGGAGCGGATCACAAACCGAAGAACCCGAGACCTATACAGAGAGAAAGGGGTAAGTCTTCGGGACATTCTGAGACGGAGGCACCACGTGAGCCTGGTTCTTCTTCGGCACCGCCGAGCATCCTCCTTCCTACTTTATCTCCTCATCCGGATGAGGTTGAGTATGGCCAACAGTGTACGGAACTGGATGGAGGATATTCGGACTTCGCAGAACAACATCTTGACTATTTTACGGTGCATCAGTG
Organism: Gentiana macrophylla; assembly: GCA_026214975.1. Lineage (NCBI taxonomy): Eukaryota > Viridiplantae > Streptophyta > Magnoliopsida > Gentianales > Gentianaceae > Gentiana > Gentiana macrophylla. Next base: position 23,987,360 of record CM047816.1, on the reverse strand, counting down.
AGGACCGGAAGCCAAGGGACGATAGAGTCTTCGATCCAAGCCTCATTAATTATGTTTATTCTGACGAGATTGAGCAGGCCATTGCGGATGTTCTGCAAGAATCTGAGTCGTCTTCTGATGAGGAGCAGCCTGACTCTCCTGCGGGTGGAGCGCCTCCGGCTGGTGATTCTGCGGCACCGGGGCAGCCCTGATCTTATTTTTCCATTTTCGATTTTGATTTGTCCTAGATACGATGATTGTATAATCTTGATATTTTCTATCACGTGATTCGTTGTACTTTTCATATTGCTACTGTTTATTTTTCACATGGATCATGTAAGCCATAAGGCGTCCGTACTTTCATTTCTACTCTGTTTCAACTTTTGGATGTATTGAATGTTTCCCCTTTTGATTTTCTTCATTTTTCATATATCCTTTCACTTTGGTATGATTCCCCGTTTTCCCCGAGTTTTTTTTTCGTGTTTGTCGAGTAGTGCAGGTATATTTTTAGCGGTTTTGTCAAGCTACATTGTATGGTTACGAGTTCGAATTGTCACTACGTAGGCTCCGGCCTGACCATCGATTCGAGTATCGATTGAAATCAGCTAAGTCTTTTATCCTTTCTTTCATTCTGCACAACATGAGGACATGTTGATCTTTAAGTGTGGGGGAGGGGAATGATTTGATATGTACCTATACATTTGCTTAATTCGTTATGTTTCTATGCAAAATGAGCTAGAATTTTCAAACTTTTTCGACATTTTTGTTTTTGTTTTGTCCCGAGTAGGCAATTCGATGCAATGTTCGTTATTTCTATAGTCATCGAAGCTATATGTCATATGTTTGATGAGTTAGTTGTTTCACCTGAGATCTATTTTTCACGAGCCATAGTGAACGATGAGCTAATTTATAAAGTTATACCCTTTTTTGACGAGTGATTTCTGATTTTCTTATAAGTCATGTGCTTAGTGCTACATACATATCTTGAGATTTATGATAGTTTGTATTTAGATCCGAAGTATGTTATACTGTGAATATCTAAGGTTTGAATGTGATAAGTAACACGTAACTTATTGTCAAATGAAAAAGTTGAGTAAATATATGAATAAATTGGGTGTGTCGAAAGCTAGTCAATGATTTGAGTGTGATAGGATATACCACGTATGTCCTATACCACTATGATGACTAAAAGCTCACGACAGTTAGAAAAAGCTGCCTTATGATTGGAGTAAGGTAGGGTATATCTCGAATATCCTATTCTGCTATGATAGGGCAATAGCTCATTCTGATGTGTGTTTAAAAGAGGAATAGTTAAATCAACTAGTGAATTGTTATGAAATGAATGAGAGACTAAGTTATCGTCTATCTTATCCCCAGTATAAACTGATAGATATGCTGTAGGGATTATCCTCTGAGTATTTCAGAAAGGCCCTGGATATATTCGATCATTCTTTCCGGGATATTTTACGTTTGTAGGGTACACCTTATAAGTGTCATTTATTGCTAGTCTACGAGGGGGTATTAGCTAGTTTTGCTTTGAGTTTCTCAAGTTTGGATTTAGTGGAAGTTTTCCATGGCTCTGCACACACACAGTGGTGAACTTCTGATTTATTGGATCTATGCTATATTGTCTGAGATGTCTGTTTACGTTTCGAGCCCTAATTTTTGTTTTGTTTTGCTCGGGACGAGCAAAAGCTAAGTGTGGGGGAGTTGTTAAGGGTGATTTTATACGTTTTATAATACTATATTTTATGATAATTTCCCTCATATTTGTATAAATTTGCATAAGAAACGAGTGTTTAATGGAATTATTGAGTAAATGATATTTTTAATGAGTTATTCGCAAAATAGGTTAATTTTGGTGTTTTAATTGTGATTTTATGATTATTTGGATGATATTACGTTTTGCGATGGTTTGATGTGTTGTAGGTACATGTTTGGTGCTCAAATGATGATCAAAAAGAGATATGAGTCGAATTATATTGATGATAGAAGAGATAATGATGATTTGGATTGATGAAAAAGAGATAAAGATGAAGAAATCAAGATGAAGTCGATCCTGATCAAGGCCCATCGCCTTGAATCGGCGCGTCAGTGGACGGGCGTCCGGAATAGTGAACGAGCGTCCAGGGAGGAAAAAAAGTGATACTGAGAGTTTGACGCGCCGAGTGGACGGGCGTCTGAAGCAAGGCCAGAACTGAGCGAACGAGCGTCCGGAAAGAGTGGACGGGCGTCCAGCGGCCGACATGCTGAAACCGACTTTAAATTCTATATATAGCCGCATTGTTTTCCACATTAAGGATACCAAATATACAATACTCGAAACCCTAATCCTAGGGGCGGCTTAGGCTGCGTTTTTACTCTCTTTTTCTTCAGTTTATGCATCTAAATTCTAGGCTAGTTTAGATAGTTTTTATGCACTTTTATTCATCAATTCCAAGTTTCAAGAGGATGCTTAGAGGCTAAAGCCTTTTGAACGAGCGTTGTGAAGCCGTCCGATTCAACAATTCAGTTCCGTTCTTGGTTATTTTGTGAGTTTTTAATATAAGTTGTTTCCTTTATCATGTTTATTATTGTTTATGCAATTTCATATCAAAAGATCATTGCTTTGTTGATTGTTTTATTTGATGAGAGTCATATAAACGTTAGATCACCATGATAAGGAATAGATCTTTGATCTAAGTAACGAAAGTTATTAGGTTAGATTTCTAAATTAGAAACGTTAAAGTTCACATCTTTGGTTAGAAAAAGCGTTAATCTTAGATCGAAAGATAGAGATTAATAGATGAACTATCTAAGAAATTAGGGTTCGTACTTTAGATGAGATGAATCAAAACTTGGTTAAAAATCACGAAATAATCTGAATTGGAATTGAATGTTGATAGGATAGGTTGACCAATTGCTCGTTTGTCCGTTATAACTTGATCAAATCCCTTGAACTAGAATTGTTTAGCTTAGTTACTCTTTATTGCATATTAGATTTAGATTTAGTTTAAATTGTTCGCAACCCGTATCTCTTCCTGGCTTTAGATCTTATCTTTTGTCCAGTTTCCCTTATTGTTATCTTTCGTTTTAGTTATTCCCTGTTTAGTTTATTTGCCGTTTAATTTTAGTAATCGTGACATAGGTTAGTTAGAACAAAAACTAGGACCACCAATCGTTAGTTCCCCGTAAGATCGACCCGGTATTAGTCACTGTACTACGATCCCTGCACTTGGGGAATACCGGATTATAAATTTATTACTTGTTAATAAAATCCGTGAACATTTAAAATGCAGGCCCAAATGCAGTGTACACTTTGCATATCTGAGTAGTCTTTTGACCCCTTGCCAGTGAACTTATGGGGAGAAGACATGAATTGACTGGGAGTATTGACACTATAGGCAATATTTGGCGTAGTAAGTGTCAAATACTACAGTACCCCAATGGCACTTCTGTACAAAGTGGGATTTGCTATGAAATGCCTAGAATTTGGAAGCAGTTGTTTGTGAGACACCATATGAGTGGTGTTGGGCTTCAAATTGTACATTCCTAGCTTATGTAGGAGCTGTGCAGAGCATAATGATCATGTGTAAGATAAAGACCAGAAGTATCTTTATAGGCTTCAACACCCAAGAAATGACTGATCGATACTTTCTAGGTGTCAAATCTTACCGGCAGTGTGGGTCAATTGTAGTCTAGCAAGTGGTCAAGGTCGTATCCCCAAAGAATGTGAGGTCAAACACCAATTATCTATTATTATCTTGATCTAAGTCGCAGGAAAACATGAAAGTAATTTTTCTAACTCTATGATTAAAATGATAATCAAATGGTAAAAGACCTAACCAAGGCAATTTCATTGATCAAGCAACCTCTTCTAGTTCTTGGGAATGCTTTCCTACCAACCTTCCAACGATGTTCAAATGTGTGAAACGGTGCATTCTTAAGCTAACAACTTCCCCTTATACGAGTGTGTGAAGCCGCACTATGTCTCCTCATTGGCCTAAGAACCCTGGACCTAATGATTCAACATGATAAACACTTGAATGCAAGAACTAGTCATCTCTCCGGATAAGAAATTGAGCTCCAATAAAGGTCAACTTTACCTTCCGGTTCTCCTACCTATTTCTCACACCTAATATCTCCATTCGGTATCCACTAAGTGTGTGTGTGCAAGAATTGGTTAATTACTCCAATACAAACAAGCCATACAATGCAAGTAGGAAAAGATTCAACACAAATGAAACTAAACAACATGAACAATCACTCCCAATCAACCATAAGTGATTAAACTATCACAACTACATTGCCTTGGCTAGTATGGAACTAGCCACTCATAACTATGAGCACCAACATGTCAAAGTTAGCATTCATAGCAATAAGAACAATTATAACAAAGTAAAAACTATGAATTTACCAATTGCAAGGGATGGACTTGAAAAGGAAACTTTCATTCAACTTCAAAAGACATCAATGGAGTTTGATACACAAAAGTGATAATCTTGCTCCAACCAAAGTAATTAGAAAGATTAAACTACAAATTCTCAATGTTTACAATTGCATTTAAGAGCTAAATATAAGTGATTTTGGCTAGGAGAGCCTTGAGAGTTGGGGTGCCTTCAAGATGAGTGAGAGAGGGTTAGTTGTGTATCCTCTCAAATGAGAGTAAAATGAGCTCTTTTAATTTCTGAATTCGGATTTCCAGTCTGTGCCGGGCCCACTTCGGTTTGCGCCGGAACTGACAAAGTAGTTGGGTCTATCATTAAGCGTTAAATGCTTCATCTGATAAAATTTCAAGGACGTTCCGGCCTGCGCCGGATACACATGAAAACCTTTTGTTTTCCTTTGAATGCTACACGGCGTGAGCCGGCTGACTTCCGGCCTGAGCCGGATACATAATAGAAGTGAAGATTTCCCTTTTGATGCATGTATTGCTTCTCTAACACTCATTAGACTTCAACATCTCCAAAATTTAGGCACCAAACCTCTGTATCTATGCTACAAGACAAAAACACGAAGATACCACGGTAGATCTGATAACAAAATTATGCTAATGAGCCTCAAAGTATACCAAAATGATTAGTTCCCCTAATATTTACTATATACAAAAGGTGGTCCATAGCATCACAATATTTGCTCAATTTGATACAAAAATATCACTAAATGCTCAAGAAATGGGAGTAAAACATAATAAAATGTATCATCTGGTTGACTTCCATCAGTGGCTAACTGATCCTAGAGACTTGAGAGAGCAAACTTGTGATCCAATTTAGTAATAAAGGTAGCCACATTAGATTTAGAATTACCTGTTACTAAAATATCATCCACATATATAAGCACATAGAAAGCAGTTTTAGCATCTTTAAACACAAAAAAAAGAGGTGTCAGAGGCAGACTTCTTGAAACACATAGACAACAGAAAACTCTTAAGAGCATTAAACTAGGCTCTTAGGGCCTGCTTTAACCCATAGAGGGCCTTCTTGAGGTGATGGACGTGATGTCGTTTAGTAGGATCCACAAAGCCATCTGGTTGTGGCATGAAAATGACCTCCTGCAACTTTCCATTCAAAAGGAATTACTCACATCTATGTGTTGAATATCCCAATTAAAATGCACAGCAATAGCCATACTAACCCTGATAGTAGAAGGTTTAATCACTGGGCTAAATGTGTCATGAAAATCTATTCCATAGCTTTGACTAAAGCCTGAGCAACAAATCTTGCATTGTGTTTATTTACTGTCCCATCTAGATTAAGCTTCAACTAAAAGATCCACCTATTACCAACAAGTTTTTGGTGAGAGGAATAGAGAACAAGCTCTCATGTATTGTTGTGTTGTAGAGCCTGATACTCAGATTTCATGGCATCCAACCACTGAGGTTGATTCAATGACTCAAAAACACTAGTAGGTTCTAATTTTACTGAAGGAGACTTTGTGTTCGGGTAGGAATAAGTTTTAGGCTTGAATATACCACTTTTTGACCTAGTTTGCATAGGATGACTAGGCAAAGGTGGTGCTGGGACAGGAGAAGATGAAGGTTGAAGAGAAGAGGAATCAACTGAAGGTGGAGAATGAGAGGGATTAATCTGTTCTGAGGTATCTTGATTGAGCGTATGACTGGGAATAGGAAAAGAATTAGGAAAATGGTGATCTGGAGGATTATATAAAGATTTTGTAGAAGGAGACTGATCAAGGGGATTCAAGAATTCAGAGTAAGAAGGATGATTAAGAGAAATAGAAGCATGGGAAGACTGAGAAGGTTGCACTTCAGAAGAGTAGGGGAACCTTAATTGATAAGGAAACTCATCTTCATTAAAAATGGCATGTCTAGAGATATAAACTCTTCCACTAGCCTAGACATTTGAAACCCTTTATGTTGATCACTAAACCCAACAAACACACACTTCTTAAAGTGGAAATCAAACTTGTGCCTATTGTAAGGTCTAAGGAAAGGAAAACAAGCACACCCAAACACCTTCAGGTTTGAATAAGGAGGTTTAAGATTAAAAAGTTTTTCAAAATGAGACATATTCTTTAAGACTGAGATTGACATGTAATTAATAAGAAGAACTGCATGTTGGAAGGTTTCCCACCATAAATTAAGGGGCATTTTTGCCCGTGACATTAAAGTTAGACCTAAATCTGTGATGTGTCTATGTTTTCTTTCAGCCTTGCCATTTTACTCATGAATATAAGGGCAAGGATTCCTGAACTGGATGCCACAGCCCTTAAAACGGAAGCAAAAGATCTATACTCCCCTCCACAATCAGATTGAACAGTTTTAATTTTAGAAGATAACTGGTTTTCAAAAAGTTTCTTAAAGTGAATGAAGGCACTTAAGGTATCAGATTTGTTTTTCAATGGATAGATCCAAGTAAAACGAGTGTAGTAATTCAAAAAATGTATATAATATGTAAAACCAGACACATATTGTATAGGAGAAGGGCCCCACAAGTCAGTGTGAATCAACTCAAGAACATGTGAGGTAATAGATGCAGAGTGTGAAAAAGGCAAAGCATGATTTTTTCAAAATTAACAAGCATCACAAAATTTCATTTCATTACCAAAAGAAACATTACATCAGGATGTCCTAGCCTTTTATGCCATTGAACATCACTATTAGGGCTAAGTATACTACTAACATAAGAATTGGGGTTCCCAGAACCCAACTGCAGAGGAGGAGTGGTAGACTTGATGCTGGAAGTAGAAGGGTTGTTTCTGGATTTAAGGGAGTTCTAAAGCTGAGGAAGAGGCAACTGGTAAAAGCCATTGATCACTCTACCTTTGAGCAGGATTTGGCCTGTGGTTCTGTTCTTAACAACACAACCAAGATTGTTAAATTCAACACAAACATGGTTATCTGAAGTCAATTTGGAAATGCTAACAAGGTCTTTAGTAATTCTAGGAACATGGAGGATATGATTTAGATGCAGTTAAGAATTTGAAACAGGAAAAGAAGCAGAACCAAGATTAGCAATCTTAAGTTGAGAACCATTACCTACTGCCAAGGTTTTTGAGCCATTGCACACATTTCCTAGTTGAAGTTTGCCCAGGTCTAAAGTAATATGATTGGTGACACCATTGTCTACATACTAATTAGGATCCATCAAGGTCTCAGAACTAGCCAAGTAAGCTGCATGTGATTGTTGATTTTACTGATTTTCCTGAATTGTTGGAGGAGAATATTGAAGGTAGGATCAAACCTATATCATCATTCTGTCACTGTATGACTATTCTTGTTGCACAGTTGACATGTAGGCCTATAGTTGTTGTTGATGTAACCAGCTCTTCCTCTTCCTTTAGACCTTTCTCCTTTCTGATTTGATCCACCTAGACCTCTTCCTTGACCTTGATAATTGTTGTTACCTTTGCCTCTTCCTTGATAAGAGTCTGAACCACCTGTTATGATAGTTGCATTTGATGATGCCTGACTGCCATCAAGATTTGCTATCGGATTAAACCTAGCAATAAGCCTCTCATGTGTAATGAGTTGTGCCTGCACCTCTGGCCAAGACAAAACTCCAATTCTAGAAGTTAGATTTACAATAACATACTCATATTCTTTACTCAATCCTCATAGGGTAGCCAAAATTAACTCAGATCTTATGATAGGATACCCTGTATTACTTAACTTGTCTGAATAAGTCTTCATTTGAGCCAGGTAATCTGCCATACTTTTAGCCCATTTTTTCTACCTTGGTTAGTGCATGTTTGTATTCAAGCATCTGGGCTTCACACTGATTGTTAAACATTTATTCTAAGGTCTGCCATATCTCATAGGAAGTAGTACAACCTACTAATTCTACTAAAGTCCGCTCAGTCATAAAGGCTAAAAGCCAACCAGTTAACAAGGAATCCTTTACCATCCATTCATCATAGGCAAGATTAACATGAGACAAGACATAACAGGTCATATTAGACATTCCCAAATACTATGGTGGATAGGGTTGAGTACCAAAAAGAAAGGATTCTAGTTTATGCCCTCTAATAACAGGTAGAACAGTAAATTTCCATAGTAAATAATTGTTTCAATCTAGTTTTACTGAGCATGCTTTATTTAGATTACCTCCAAGAGTGGTGTCCAACTTGGCGTCGGACTCAGATTTAAAGGAGAGAATGCATGTCTGGAGTGAATCAGAGAAGAGAACTGAGAACTTGGATTCCCCATGAAACTAGTCGGAAAACCGCTTTGCATCAATCCAATCGGAGGTGCTGGACCATGGTATTGTGAATTCCAAGAGGAGCTGTTGTTGAGATCTAAAAAGCATCGGACATGGTGGAAATGGCCTGAGCTGCCATAGTACTGGCATTATTCAGGCTGGAGCTTGGAGCAGACGGTGGCGCCGCCATCTGCGTGAGCAAGGTCGCTCTGATACCAACTTAAACAAATAGGAAAATGCAGAAGCATGTGGATTTCTTCATTAGAATTCTCAGATAATAATTACAAGAAAGATTACACCTTAGACTGTCTCCAACAACAATCCTCTACATCACCCTTTAACTAGATCGTTTTCTATTCCAGTTGTAGTTTTTTAGTACTTTATAAATCAATCTACTCCAACAATCACCCTCCATACAATCGGGATAAGATCCTCTCAAGTAACTTGAGGAAATATTCTCTCAAGTATGCATGATCCAACCACACACCCCAAAAGTGTAAAACATCTAGCCATTGATTAACTTTTTCCAAAACTACGTAGTTTAGTTCATTATATGTAAAAACACTAACTTTACCCTTAAGTTACTTGAGAGGATCTTGGTCCCCATACAATCCTCTTAAAATATTTTCCCCTTCATCTTATTTCATTTAACAAACAAAATTATACAATCAACATCTAATACTTTTATACTCTATTTTTATTTCTATTTTCGTTTTCATCATGTTCGGGTATTCAGATGAAATATTGAAAATATTTTTGCTGTCTATAAACATCAATGTAAGAAAAAAATGGATGTCCTTTTGTCTTTTTCTTAAGCAACAAATTCATATATGGAATACATTTTATTTTATTATTATTATTTCTGTTGTTGTTGAAGAACTCTGTTTTATTATTATTATTATTATTTATGTTGTTGTTGAAGAACTCCTTCAGTCCTCCGATCATTTCAATTAACTTGCTGCGCTTTGCAATTGTTTTTTTCTTTTAATTTTAATAAATCATAAAGGACTTTCTGGATTAAAAAATCTATCATCACCATAATTTCTTTTTTGCACCATTTTTGTTTTTCATTGCTTCAATCTAAAAAAAATATTACTAAAACTATAAGGGTTGGGGAAGAGAATGGAGAAGAGAGGAAAGAGAGAATGAGTGATTTTTACTACTGTTCATACTAAAAGCTTACTCCAGTTTACCAGCTGTAACTAGAGGAATTTGGAGTTAAAGTAATGCATCACGTAAACATTGTAGAACTGAAGTTAATAAAGTAAACTCTAAAATATTTTTGTAGTGGTTTAACAAGTATCCATTGGAGACAGTCTTATATCACCAATCTGCTAAAGATCTATCTCCTTTGTCTTGGGATTCTAAAACACAATCTAACAAAATTATACAATTGTACCACATACATAACAGAAAAGTTTTGTCACTTAATAGTGCCATGTGTCCCACACATGATTACTTATCACAATATAAGCTAGAATACTTATCATCTATTTATCCACACTCTTATCAGTCTTGATTCCTATTTTTCTTCTTGCTTGTCCTTCATTCTCACTCCCTCTATTTATGTTGGTGTGTAAACTTTTGATTTGGTAAGAGAGAAAAATTATGGTGCATCAGTTATTAATGGAGTTATTCTAAGTGGATGGATGAGATGCATCCATGTCATCCACTTTCACACAATAGAGGTGTGAGGTGGATGTATCACAACCATCCATTTGGTATAACTCCCCAATAACTTTTGCAACATTACTCTTCTCATGGTAAGAATTAATGTTGTAGCACAATGATGCTTTAAATATGTCTTATGAATTTAGCAAGCCGAGTTTTCTCACGTTTCAAATTCCGCACTAAATGCTTTATTGCACCCCACAAGGCTTTGTGATTCAAGATTATTAGTATTCTCGAGTTATGGCCGAACGGTCCGGATTCGAATCGTTACATTTTTCCCATTTTGAGGACTTTTCATGTTACATACTCCCTTCGTCCCAAAATATATATAATTTTGGGTGTTTTTACGCAGATTAAGAAAGTGGTTGAATAACATAAATTTTAAATAGAAATGACTAAAATATCCCTTGATTATCTTAATGAAAAAGCTAGAAAGTGGTTGAATTATTAATAACTTAGGGTAAGATAGATAAAAGAGTAATAAATACTTCATTGGTAATGTTGATCAACTTATATTTTGAGGCAAACAAAAATAAGTGGAGTGAGTTATTATCTGGGAAGGAGGAAGTATGAAAAAAAACCCATGGTTAACTTAAAACATTAACTACGTACTAATAAAACTCATGAAGTTAAATTCAAAGCAAATATATAGACGCTAAAATTAGTATTGGAATTTCAAACCATCCACTTCGATTATATAACACTTCAAGAACAATACAGAACATAATGAAACTAGCCTTAAAACCCATGCATCATGCACGAGACGGTTAAAATCAGTAATATATATACAAAAGGAATTGTTGTTTTTTTACTTTAAAAAAACTATGGGAATTGTTGTTAGAACTGAAAATGTTGCTAGAACGACTACATTTCATGCCTCGCCTTCAGGAATAAAACAATGGATTAAAATGTAAAAAAGCAACATTGAGACTAACTTGTTGAAAACCAACATTGATAATAACAACCAAATTTTTTGGAGTAGTACAACTTTGAATGAAAGAGGTTTGTGAATCATATTTATGTAGTTGGTTTGTTCGCCTTCAAATGAAGGAGGTTTGCGAATAAAAAAGGTTGAGATAATCATTGAGATACGGAAAAATATTTTTAAATAAAGTGAAAAAAAAGCATACAAATCTTTGATGTCAATCTTTGCCGTAAACATTCTAAAAGATCCAAACTAAAAAAACGTAGAGAGAATTACATTCAACGAATCACAAAGCCAAGGAGAATTCGGTAAAATGCTTGGAGTCCTTGCAAGTACCGTGGGTAAGAAATCCAAAGGTCGTCAAAATTTCAAGAACCTAAAAAAATAAATTGAAAAAGTCCTACATTGTCACACATTTCTCAACTAATTATAAGGTCAATTCAGCTTCGTTTTACACCAACCTGTATGTTCAAATTCATATAAGTATCCCAAAACTACAAATGGTTCTGAGAATTTCATATAAACTTCTACAAAACCGCTGAAGAACCATGAAAACGGAACTTATTTGTTAGAGAAAATTTGGCTTAGGATAGAAAAATAATATACCTTACGGTAGTAACCACATGGTAGTGGGCGTGAAACAGAGTAATACTCAGAACACATTACCGTTGCGTAGTATTATATCATGAAACATATAAAACCAATCCGAAGAATCAATTGGGCCAAAAAATTAATGTGGCTTCTGCTCAACTTAAAACACATTGAACTTGTCCACCTTTACACACAAAGAGGTATCAAAATTCTTTTTTCTTTTAGGTATCAAAATTTCAAAATGATAAATCGATAACAAAAAGAAATCAACATAAAAAAATCAAACAAATATGTAAAACACAATAGAAATCTCATTTCAAATAAATGAGAGAATTTTTTCTTACCTACATTGTTGTTTCAACCATTGCTGCAAAATAAAAAAATAAAATGCATCCCAATTTGGGCATTGTTATTATATAAGAAAGTTCAAAGAATTTATATAAAAAACAAAAAAAACAAAATGCAGGGTACATACTTTCTGAAATGGCTCCCATCCACGCTCCCCAACCCATTTCATCCGAGAAGAATAAAATGATGCGTGGACACTATTACTTGATCTTAGAACGCAAATTTGAATTTTCAAAATTTTCAATGTTTGAATACAGTAGTGTGATGCTCTTTTTTTATTAAATTTTTTTTAGGGGTGCTATTTTTCATTCTTAACTCTAACACTTTTTTTAAGGGGTGGCGGGCCAGAAGGACAAAATATGATATAAAATGGGAAAAAAAAGACAAGAAAAAAAGATAGTAGTTGAGAAGAACAAAAATACGCCTGTTACTACATGTGTTGCTACATGTTGCTACAAGTAATATGTAGTAACACATTGAGTAGCATACACGTTTTTGTCCTTCTCAACCACTATTTTTTTTTCTTGTCATTTTTTCCCATTTTAGATTAAAAACAGTCATCTACAACCTTTAACCTTTTTTTAAAATTTTTTTTTAACTCAACACTTTATTATTGAATGAATTTTTTGAGGAAGCAGTGGGCCAAAAGGACGTATTAAGATTAAAAATGGGCAATCAGGACAACTTTGATTTTATTTGGTTTATAAGGACAAAAATAATAAAATAATACCAAATTGCCCTTTTCATATATGCATAAATAAAGAAATAAATTAATGTTATTCTCTCTCCACTTGATATTTTGAACGGCTATATCTTTTTATATACAACTCGAATCATCGTATTTCTTTACCCATAATTCATATTTTTTTCGTCCTCTTTATTTTGATATCTCATTTGATATTTCCTAGCATAGTTTTTGAAAATCAAATTTTTTTTCATAAATTTATCGTCTCTACATACTGATGTACTAAGAGTGAAATGAAGATGCAGTAACAATGAAGTTGAAGATACGATAACACTGAAATTGAAGATGCAGTAATATGAGATACAGTAACAATGAAGTTGACGATGCACTAACACTAAAACTGAAGATGCAGTAACAGAAGATGTAGTAACAATAAAGTTGAAGATGCGGTAACATGTGTAGATGCACTTTAAGTGCTAAACATCTAAACATTTGATGTAGTGACAATAACAGTTTGTCATTTTATCTTCATTGATACTTTTTCAAGACCAGATCATGCGTCACTACATCTTCATTCACACTTTATAAAGACCAAATTAGGTGTTAGTGCATGTTCAGTAACACTTTATAAAAGACAATTCATGTGTCACTACATCTTTATCGATAATTTATCAATACAAAATCATTTGTTACTGCATCTATGATGTCACAACATCTATAATGTCACTACACCTTTCATCCGAATCGTTCCGGGAGCTCAAAGTCCGTCGAGGTGATCTTACAAATTGGGTTATATGCTCTTTTTTTTTTTCTTCTTTTGTTTTTAACTTTTTAAAAAGAGTTTTTTATTTTAAAAAAGAGGTATTTTCGATTATGTATATTGTTTTTGTAGAATATTTACCATTAATTTCAGGCATTTAATTCGGCAACGTTAATTCATATTAAATACAGGATGAATAAACAGACACGTTCAAAAAAAAAGTATGAAAAGTGTTTCTAAAAAAGTGATTTAAATAAGGGTATCGTGAGATATTCACTTGTTTTTTTGTCGTTATATACCACTATCTTATTTCACTATTTTTTTTTCACCCAAATTAGATTGAAACCCGTCATTCTCAGCATTTTCCTATTTTTTGATTGGATATTATTGAATGAATGAATTAAAAAGCCATTTCAATTTCAAGAATAGTTTTCTTTTCTTCTAAAGAATTTTTAAAGGGAATATCTTTTCACACAAATTTTTATCTTACCACATAGAATTTTTTTTCCAATTTCGCCCTTATTTTTTTTATTTTACGTGCATTCATTCTGACCAAAGTTTGGTCAGAATATGACACATTATCCATCTTGAAATATGGTCGAATATACGTGTTGAGAATCCACACTTGGTTGATTCTCGACCATATTTTATAATAGAATGTTTGAAGTTTTCCAAACTCATACATAGTCGAGCATCATTCGACCAATATTGAGTCCGAACACTCTACACATTCAAATTTAGAATTGGGTCGGGATAACAACAACAATATAAAGCAGATCACTATTGATTAAATTTGAATTTCCGACGAGAATATTAAAAGTTTTATCTACTCAATTTTAGTCGAATGTCTTTCGACCGGTATTGAGTATGAAAAACATTCAAAATTCGACTAGAATAAAATCAATTATAATGATCGTATTACACTCAAATTGGGTCGAATTATCAATCATAATGATTTACTAATAATCGGCGGGAATAGTATACATTTTCCTGACTCATTTACGGTCGAATGGCGGCGTGTGGAATATCCAAACGAAGCGCTCACTTTTCTTTTGGTAAGTGTAAAACAATATTTGTGTGAAAAGATAGTCCCTTTTTAAATAGAGTTTGATGTTTATAAAAAATAAAATAAAAATAAAAATTGAGTTTGATAAGAATCTTATTGCCATGCTAATATTTGCCAATTTTATTTTGTTTTCTAGTAACTTGGGAAAACCCGGAAAATGCGTGGCGGAAGTATTTTTTCTTTTCTTTCTTTTTCTCAATATAACAAGAAGAACATTTCAAGAAGAAAAAAAAAAATATATATATATAATAACAAGGAGAAAATCCCAATTTAAAAAAAAAACACACTGTCTCCCTCGAAGCCTACCAAAACAAGAAGAAAGAATCCAAAAATCGTGCCGGCACGGCGGCAAGTCGTCTACCAAAACAAGAATAAACAATCCAAAACCGTGCCGGCAAGTCGTTCATCGTTATGACCAACCTTCTCAACTTCGTGCCTGCAGGCACCATCATCGTCATCCTCTTCTGGGTACTAACCCAATTCCCACTTCTCCCATTTATGCTCCACTTGTCCACCACTCCTCCTCTCCCGCTTCTTTCCCTGTGTGTTGTGTTGATCGGCATATTTTGGCCGATATCATCTTTGAGTTCTTCTGGAAGAAATGAGGAATGTAGCCGCCGGAGGTATTCCATGGTGGAGCTGGAGAACAGTTAGTATGAGTAGTGAGGGTTTGGTGGTGGTTGTACTATTGTTGTCTTGGGTGAAGTTGTCTGTCTGCCAACCGTTTGTTGGAATTACCGACCCAACTGATCCGAATGCTTTTCCGGTGAACAATCCGGCATTCGTTGATTACATCACAGGAGTTGTTTACGGAAGAATGACTAATCTTACTCAGCATTTTGTTCAGACTAATTTGGCCAAGTATTCCGGCTACTGCATTGACAATCCGTGAGCTGCTATTGCTTGCTTCTACCTGCTGTGTACAGTGTGTTTATGATGATTTTGAGTTTAAAGTTGTGATTTCATTTCTTTTGGTTTTGATTAATAGGCAAATGGAATGGGATAGGGCGTTTAATTTTTCCAACGATTTGACATTTGTGAGTAACTGCATCAGAACCCAAGGTAGCCTTTCCTCAATCATCTTGTTCTGGGCTTCTTCGACAAAATGTGTTATTGAATTCTGCGTATTTTGTTTTTTTTTTTTTAAATCTTTTACGAAGCATAAATGCAAAATGAAGCTCCATGTTTAGGTCAGATAAATGAGTTAACATCGATTTGCAAATTGTAAAGTGTTGCTTCAAAGGAAATTTAGCATCATCCTTGAGGCTGACTTTTAGGTATCGCCATGTTATTAATTAAATGAATCCATTTGCATGCGGTGCAAATGATGAGAGTCCGTATATGCTAAAAAAGGTTTATTTTTATGTTGCCAACCTACCATATGGAGTATAAGAGTTGAAGCTGGAACATCTTGGTGAGACCCAAAAGCAGTTAATGTCAATAAATTTACGTTGTTGAAATGTGAGGGTGATATATGAACTTCGTTTTTAGTATTTATTAGATATTGATACAGGTTTAGCTAGCATGTTTAACATTGCCATAATGCCATTAAGTGCAGGTAGGCTGTGAAATTTCAAAGCAAAGCAAAGTGGGCTGCACAAAATTTTGCTTGTAACACTCAATTCATCTATTGCCTTGGTTTGCTAAATCTTTGCTAGTTGTGTTGTAGATATGTTAAATCTTCAATCTCCCTCTTCCTCCCTCCTCCTCTCCCCCCCACAAACACACCCCCCCTTCCCTCTCTTTGGGACAAGTTCAGTCATTTCCTATACTGCTTGCAAATCATGCCTTTTTGTTTGCCAGAAAATACTCTACAAAGTTCTATACCAATATTAAAAAAATGTGTTGGATATGAAGAGTTATACTTATTCTGAGAACAATTATTTTAAGCAGGATGCTTGCTTTTTTGGCCTAAGACAAGAGCTTGTTATGGCTTTTCGTTTTTTCCAGACTCATTCTTTGTTGTATAACAGGAGATATTACGCAAAGAGTGTGTACAGCTAAAGAGATTAATCTATACTTCAATAGCTTCAGGCAATCTGGGACCGTAGATTCAATAGAACCAAATAACAACTGCAACAGGACCTCTTGGGCTAACGGTTGTGAGCCAGGATGGGGATGTAGTGTTAACTCAAATGTACAGGCAAATCTTACAAATTCATTAGAGGTACCAGAAAGAACTCGAGACTGCCAATCATGCTGTGAAGGGTTTTTCTGTCCTCGTGGTATCACTTGTATGATACGTAAGTACATCAGCAAGCCTTTTTAACTTCTTCCAGTCCTGTCAATGTCTGATCTTTGAGTTGACGTGTCATTTGACTTGCTAAGCACTGGTCTTTTGAATGAAATCTTTCCTTTTTTAATTATTTTTATTTTTAAATTTGGCTCTAGAAACATCTGAAAAGCTCTGAAATTTGTTTTCAAATTAGTTCTAATGAGCAGAGGATTGTGCAACTACTTAAGTACTTTGTGGCATGTATTAGACACTACAATGCAATGCGTTATTATCATTATACGGTTAGGCTTGATCATCTTATTGCTGATGTGATGGTAAAGTTCTTATACTTTTTTTTTTTTGTGTGTGTTTGTGTTTGTGAAGCTTGCCCTCTAGGTTCTTATTGCCCACTTGCTAAGCTGAATGAGGTTTCTGGTGTATGTGAACCGTGAGTGTAGATTCTGCTTACGTTGCTTTTCCCTGTTTTCCTTTGCGTAATGTTTGTTGACAAATCTTAAGGCTCATACATTTTTAAATGGCGCTTCTTAGGTACAATTACCAATTGTCACCCAGCGAACCTAATCACACTTGTGGTGGAGCAAATATATGGGCAGATGTTGGTAGTAGTGGCACACTTTTCTGTTCAGCTGGGTCCTATTGTCCAACAAGTATACAACAAAGTATTTGCAGCAAAGGGTAATGATTTTGGTTTCAAATTCAAAATATTTGTCTCCAATCTGTGGTTGATCACTTTGGCTAGATATGAGATAATCTCGATTATCAAAGCATGATGTCTTGGGCATCCTTTGTTGTGATGATAAATGGTTGTACAATCTTACAGACTTTAGCATAACATGATAACAATTTTCGTTTTATTTTAGACAAATTTGAGTAGGCACTATGCATGTACTGAATAAGCAGTTCATAATGCTGTTACTACCTCCGTCCCAAAATATAAGGCTTTTGGCTTTTTGGTTTTGTCCCGAAAGATAAGACCTTTTAGAATACCAATGAGACATTTATTACATTTTTCTTTCTCTTACCCCTAATGTATTATCAATTCAACAACTTTTCATTACTATACAATTATTGCATTTATTATAGTCAAAGGATTTTAGACTTTTATCTCTAAAATTTATTGCATTCTTCCACTTTTTTAAACTGTGTGAAAACTTTAAGGCCTTATATTTTGGGACGGAGGTAGTATTTTTTTCTTCTTATTTTTGTTAGCATTTGTTTGTGTACCTTTTATACTTATGGTTGTGTTTACTTGATTGCGGCAAATATGCTGTATTTGTGAAGTACCTGATGCATATAAATTGTAGGTGCTATTGGCTTTCTTCTGCAATAATTGCTTTACATTGTTGGTTTTTCATTAGTGTTCTTCCAAATTTCCAGGAATTACTGTCCCAGGGGTTCAACAGCTGAGAAACGTAAGTTCAAGATGAAACTGTAGTTGAGTTATGTGACAAAGTGTAGCTACAGGGGAGTAATAGAGTTCAAATCGCAACATTTCATGTGCTGATACGAATTTTTCATCTTCTAGGATTTGATTTCAGATTTTGTCAGCTCTATGTTTGAAGGAGCATATAATGGTTGCGGTTAAATCTTGCAGGATGTTTTAAACTGACTTCTTGTGATCCCAGTACTGCAAATCAAAATATCCATGCATATGGAGCGATGTTAATAGTAAGTTTCCACATTTCTAATCTTTGCAATATTTTAGCTTCCGTGTCTTTTGAATGTGACAGTATTCTCGGGGTTGTGATTTTCCGATATGAGCTCTTTGTAGTAAGGACAATGGCTTATTTATTGCAGTGATTAAAAAAGAGTGTCTCTTTAAGGTTTAGGTATAATGCTGTAGTGGTTCCTAAAGATAATGCTACACTAATATTAATATGGTCCTTATGTTATTATGCTTTTAAGCTAATGTTTTATACGATTCTCTAGTCATTTAGACTACATAACTGAAGCTATATCCTTTAAAGTTTTATCTTGGTGACTTTTGCTACTTGCCCTTTTCATCCTTGTGCATGGAACTACAATCTCTTTCTCAGAATATGATTTTTGTTTTATTGCAGGCTGTTTTGGCTACCATTCTCCTCATAATCTATAATTGTTCTGGCCAAGTTATCACCACACGAGAGAGACGCCGTGCCAAAACTAGGGAAGCAGCTGTGAGAAGTGTCAAGGAAAAAATGCAAGCACGTGCCAGGTGGAAAGCTGCAAAAATAGCAGCAAAAAAGCAAGCAACTGAATTACAAAGTCAAGTATCTCAAAAGTTCACTCGTAGGAAAATTGCCATAGAAAATGAAGACGTTGATGTACTGAGTGAAAGAGAACCAAGACCAGAAGATAGTTCACACTCATCTACTGACCCTGGTCACTCCAATGCACCTGTCAAATCATCATTTTCAACTGAAGATCTATCTGATAGCTTCACCACTGAGACTGTAAATAACAGTGCCAAAACCAAATCGGAAAAGGAGAAACAAATAAACACTCATAGCCAGATATTCAGGTATGCTTATGGACAACTTGAAAAGAAAAGCTCAGCAGCAGCAGAACAAAACCTTACCTTCTCAGGAGTAGTTGCAATGGCTACAAATGCCAAGACCATAAAACGCCCTCTGATTGAAATTTCTTTCAGGGATTTAACTGTTACTTTGAAAGGAAAAAATAAACACCTACTTAGGTCTGTTACTGGAATAACTAGACCTGGCCGCATTACAGCTATTATGGGTCCATCAGGGGCCGGAAAAACTACCTTTCTTTCTGCTTTGGCAGGAAAAGCGGTTGGTTGCACAATGAGTGGCTTGATACTTATTAATGGGAAGATAGAGTCTATCCACTCATATAGGAAGATTGTTGGTTTCGTCCCACAAGATGATATTGTGCATGGGAATTTGACAGTCGAAGAGAACCTATGGTTCAGTGCAAGGTGCAGGTATGTTTCAGAAGAATTCGGTTCCATGTCCTTATTGCAGGTTCTCTTTATAATAATTAGTTTTTCTTTATAAGTCCATTTGCTCCAAAATTATTCCAGAATGCCAGTAAAATTGCTGACCATTGAAGGATTGAGCAGCAATTAAATTTGGTCGACTAGTTTATTCTTCAGTTGCTATATGTCTCATCACCCATGCATTCAAGGAAAAACTTCATCCCTTGAAGAAAAGATCCACTCCTTATCTAATGTCTGTTATTTAAAATTTGAAAAACGATGAAAACGGAACAACTTTTAGATAATAATTTACTAAGTGATACTTCATAGCATGCAATAATTGAGTATACTGTTCAAATATATCAATTATTCAGTGTTGCTACAAGTTTGGTGGTCAACCTATCTCTGATTTCCGCTAATGAAAGTCAGCAATAATATGCAAGTGAATTGATGTTCCAGGAATATTAGAAGTTGGTGTCATTGTCAAGTTATAGCTGGGTGCTATCGTCTTTCTTTAGCATAATATTGGCTAATTTTATCGATTGGTTGTGTATAACTGCTTTTCACTTGTGAAGGCTCTCCTCAGACTTGCCAAAGCCAGACAAGGTTCTTATTGTTGAGAGGGTCATTGAGTCTCTGGGATTGCTGACAGTGCGGAGTTCCTTGGTTGGAACAGTGGAAAAACGAGGGATATCTGGAGGTCAACGGAAGCGAGTGAATGTTGGTCTTGAGATGGTAATGGAGCCTTCGGTTCTTTTCTTAGATGAACCCACGTCTGGACTGGATAGCTCCTCTTCTCAGCTGCTTCTAAGAGCACTTCGACGTGAATCTCTCGAGGGCGTAAACATATGCATGGTAGTGCATCAACCTAGGTACTAAATCAATATCTAGGAAACTCCGAGATGAACATTAAAGTTAACCCCCCACCCCACCCCACCCCACTCCGCTCCCACTCAGGTCTTTAATTTATGTTGGAATAATCTTTTCCATCCGGTCTTCTACTAATTCATGGCTTCAAAGGATTCCAAGTTCCTTGAGTCAGTGTCTTTTAGTACACCAAGACTTGATTCTTGTGTTGTCTGTGACATCTGGACCTGCTAATCCACGCAGTCGTGAAGTTTTCTCAGAAATTAATATCAACATAAATACTTTTGTCAAATGCAGATGTAAATCCAGGCAAACTTGCAAAATTTTCTAGCATAATATTCACAGAATATTATGGTTTGATTACCTTGTTCTTTCTTATTTCAGCTTCACGTTGTTCAAGATGTTTGATGAATTGATACTTTTAGCCAAAGGTGGTCTCACTGTCTATCATGGCCCAGTGAGCAATGTTGAAGAGTACTTCTCAGGCCTTGGCATAGATGTACCTGAACGGGTTAATCCTCCAGATTACTATATAGACGTTTTAGAAGAGTTGATCAAGCCAAGATCAGGTTCAAATTTTCATTATGCCGAGCTTCCTGTTCGATGGATGCTTCATAATGGTTATCCAGTTCCCCCAGACATGCAACAGTATGCTGCTTCTCTTAATCCATTACCATCAGATTTAAATGGTGATGATTCGTGTCTTCATCATGAGGTTTATGAGGAGCAGTCAATTGCTGGGGAAATGTGGCAAGATGTGAAGTGTGACATCCAAAAGCGGCGGGATATGCTGCGAAACAATTTCTTGAGGTTAAAGGATCTATCGGGCCGAAGAACGCCAAGTGCCCTGATGCAATATAAGTTTTTTCTTGGGAGGTAATAGTGTATTTTTTTTCCTTCAAAATTTAAGCTCTTTATCCTCTGAAAGGCTTCTTGACACCGCACCCTGACAATATCTCCCCATTTTACTATGGAAGTGTGTGAATGATAGCTCTAAATCTAATTTTGTGGTTAATATTTTCTTATGCTTTTGTTATCCTAAGCAGATACTCTTAGATCAAGGGCGGAAAAAGAGTGCCTTTTTGTAGGGTTCCACTTTCAATATTTTTAATAAAAAGTTGGTTCGTCACGTGGATGACTGCCGCATGCTCCCAAACTATGAAAGGGTAGATGCGGTGGAAGTGGTTGATTTGTATCTTAAACTTCAAGAACCAGTCTGACTAAAAATAATGGCGCACAAAATTATCACACTCATAGACTTTATGACGTAATATTTAGATGACCCTAGGAAGAAGTTATTTTGCTTATATTACTGATAAGTGGTAGAATATGCTTCAAGTTAAATTCAGCTGGCGCCGTAGGATCAATTCTGAAGTAGCTTGATTTTACAGTGCATAACAGACAAAAGTATTCTCTTTTTTTTTTTTTTTTTTTTTTTTTTTTTTTTGAGGGTTGGTAGTAGTATTCTCATTTTGCAATACTTATTTTCCTTAGTTTGGATATAGCAGCCGTTTTTTAGCAAAAGATGGGACAGTTAAATGGATGTCCTGGGTAGAGTTCTTTTATCTTAAACTTTATATCTTGCATAAGAAATGACATTGCAGCAATTTGAGCGGAGTACCGGCATTTTGTCCTTCACAAAAATGGCTGTTTTGTTTAGATAATAGCAATACTTTCATTCAAAAACTAGAATTCTGAAATGTTTACACGATAGTATCCTATCAATATCTTACTTCCACTCCTATCTTTAAACAATTACATCAAAATTTCCAAAATGATGTTTGGATTTTTGCTTAACTGCACTTTTGGTTTGTGACTCATAATCTCACTTTCCCATTGTCATAATGATTTCAGGCTAGAAAGCAACGTTCACGGGAAGCCAGAATGCAAGCATTCGATTTACTCACCCTTTTAGTTGCTGGGGCCTGTTTGGGGTCATTATCTAAGTCAAGAGATGAGCAATTCGGAGCTCCTGGTTATATACACACAATAATTGCTGTTTGTACGTTGTGACTCCTTATATACTCAATTAAATTTGAGTTATACAATTATTTAGATTGAATTTTCCTACAATAAGATCCTTCCTACGTCTCCTCATCAATTCCTTCTATGAATGTACTAACATATATCCCCTTGCTATAATAAAGTCATTGAAATTCTCTTTACCTGCAGTCAAGACTTTGTAATTATTAAAACGTATACATGCATTTATTGCAACTAAACAATCTAAAGAAGGGTAAAAATGAGAATTCACAACTATTTACTTTTTAATTACCAGAAAAAGCTTTACGGGATGCACCCTTAATTGGTTGGTTGAACTTTTAAAATTACTCACACAAAATGGGACAGATGGAGTATTTGTTACATTGAACTTCCTTGATCCAATAGGTTTGAGTTGCGTTTAATTTCTGTGCATTGTCTCTTTGTTTATGCATGTCCTTTTATCTGTTTTTCAGCTCTGTTGTGCAAAATTGCGGCTTTAAGATCATTCTCACTGGACAAGCTACAATATTGGCGTGAGAGTGCTTCGGGGATTAGTAGCCTAGCTCATTTTGTGGCCAAAGACACGATAGACCATTTCAACACTCTAATCAAGCCTGTGGTCTATCTGTCAATGTTTTATTTCTTCAATAATCCTAGATCATCTTTCGTGGATAATTACCTTGTCTTGCTCTCTCTTGTATATTGTGTAACCGGTATAGCCTATGCACTTGCCATATTTCTTGATCCCGGGCCCTCTCAGCTGGTGTGTATCGATTGGCTCTAATTTCCATTTTTCACGCCCAATGTTGTTTTCTGTTTTTGACTGTAGCATGTGATTTCCAATCTGTGCAGCTATCAGTACTTCTTCCCGTGGTTCTGACTCTCGTTGAAACTCAAAAAGGCGATAACAAATTAATTAAGATTATAGCAGAATTGTGTTATCCGAAGTGGGCATTAGAAGCCTTTGTTATTGCAAATGCGCAAAGGTATATTCAAATATCCCTCTGGTTCAACGTATTTTTTCAGATTCAATCTTCTCTTACTTGCCTTTATACGTTCAATTCCTTTTTCGTACACATGAACAATGCATCATCGGGTCATCGTCCTTTTTGTATAAGGTTCTGTTGTTTTCATTAGAAGCCATTTTTTCGTAAAGGACAGCAATACATAACAATATCACCCTCCTATTTACAGGTACTACGGTGTGTGGATCATAACTCGGTGTGCTGTGCTTCTTAAAAGCGGCTACGTTATTCAAGATTGGTATCTTGGTATATGTGTTCTCATCCTAGCTGGTATAGCTTGCCGCGTTTTAGCTTTCCTCGGTATGTTAACAAACCGAAAGAGATGACCCTGACTCCCCATTTGGTGTCCCATTCCAAGGAGAAGATGGTCATTTGTCATTAATTTATTATTTTTTTACACCAGAATATCACAGAAAATTACACCATACATACATGGTCATTTCAATTCTCACACTATTTAGAATGTGCCAAGTTTTTGTAGGATTTTTATCGGTTTGATTTTCAGAAAGTGTCGTGTGCCATTTTTGGGTTGTAAATTTTGTCCGTACAATAATGTGCACTGATTTGGGCACTGGACTGATATTTTGGGTAATGATACTGGGGTGATGGAGTTGGTGTTAATATATTTTGGTTGTTCCGAGGTCTGATTTGTTCGGTTTAAGCTTGGGGGGTGATCAAAACCTGCTCTCTGATAGATTGACGTGAAGAAATTATGAATTCACGGTCTATCCCCTCAAAATGATCGGTCTTTACGCCGCAGAGTCGATATTGGAACATCTGACGAACCAACTTCTGCATCTACCATATCTTTACCATTAGTACATATGGTAAAATGCCCCACCCCCTATTGCGCTAAGGTTAACTCACTACAAGTCAACAACGCTCTCTTCGTTCTCAATATACGGTAAATGGTTCACCCGAGATCGCACACCGTACTCTTTGAACAGTGTCTCTTGAAAAAAATATGATTAAAAAGGTAATTATTTGAAAAAATATGCTTTAAAAGAAAATATTTGAGGGCATATGCTTCAAAAGCATTTCGTGACGTATTTTCTAATATGGTTTTGTCACAGATTTGCTGTGGAAGCGTCACAAAATACTTTTGAAGCATATGCGCACAAATTACCCAAATGTCCTTTTAGTCCTATTTTTTCAAGTTTCCCAAATAATAATATAGTTGAAGATGTATTGGATTGTGGGTGTGAATCTATTGTAAGGACATTTACTTGTACTCCGATTTAACCCGAGTAATTCCTTTACTGGAACAGGGAAGCTTACCACTTGTAGAATATATATATTGATTGCATTGTATTCGTTTAATGAATCTTATTTGTGTAAAACGCTAACACATGATTTCTCTTCTGACTCAATACACGTAACGTCTCGTTTCCGGTTACCGAATCTTTATCCGGAAATAATATGTTCGATACGTGGATTCTAGAGAAACCCCTAAAGCCTAAGTAAGTCTGACGTCATATTAGAGTAATAAAGAAAGGCGCAGAAGCAAGTATCAAGCAAAAGACTCGGGAAATCGACCCTTGAGGTCTTCCACACAACACCAGCCCATAGAAGGCGCGGAAGCAAGAAACAAGCAAAAGATTCGGGAAACAGACCTTCAAGGTCTTCCACACAACACCAACCCAAAAAGACACACCATTGTTGTCAAACTAGAATAATAAATTACTTGGTAACAAATACTATCCTCCATTACAACTCAACACAACAAAAAAGAAAACTACTAATTACTTGGCATTTAAACCTTATTCAAAGGGTCAATTACAATTAAAAGAAACTAAAACATAAATAAGAACTCCACGATCCTAAGCAAGCAGTCCCAGCTCGTCATCAAACTCTTCATGTACCTACATATCTTCTTAACAAATTTATTATGCTCACTACGAGGTACTAACCTAATCAAGAACAAAACTAGAGAAGATGATCTTACCTCTGAACCATATTCTGGAAACAAACTTGTTTTGAACCCTTTGCTTTGATATGCAAATTGTATTTTCAAGTATAGTATGTTTTTGTAGTAATTTTCTGCAAGTTGTTCTAATGCATATTGTTACAAGTAAGTGAGATAGGTTCTGATATTGTGTATCTATGGACCTTTGTATGATCAAATAGGGTAGACAGGATTGAACCTGATTCTATGTGTTTTATGTGCTTCCTAGATAGTGTTGGTAAGGTACAATTACTTATCGGTGACGTATTACAAAGTACCATGATTCAAGAGCCATGTTGGATGTATGACTAGTTTAATTATCCTTGTTGCGAGCAATGTATTACAAAATCTTGTGATCTTACATGTCACATGGGATGTTGGCTAGTCATATTACCCAAGTTGCATCATGGCCTCCATAATGGGTTTCACCATGACGTTAAGACGTTGTACCCTGAATATCTTGTTATAATTGTGCTATCATGTCATGCGAGAACACATGTTAAGAAACATGAATATGCCATGTAAGTAGACAAGAACATGAACATATCAAATATGTAGTTAATAAAACTGAACACGCACGTGCAAGACAAAATGAAGTAGTTAATATGACATGTTTTATGCATTTGATCGAGTTATGCTTTTAAAAGTAGTTTCCCTATATTTCAAGCTTGTCTTTAAAATGTTCGTAAACAGTGCGAAATAGAATTCACATCATGTCTTTCGACATTTGACAAACATGAATCTCTCCGTTTGATCTTTTACTCCTTACTGAGCATCTATATAGTGCTCACGCCTTTTTTGGAATAGGAATATATTCATGTATTTGGAATAGGAATATATTAATGTACTTGAAGAGTATGATGATGAGCCTGTTGAGCAAGCTTAGGATGTAGTTCATGGAGTTTAATTATGTCTAACTGGTTGTTTCCGTTGAACAAGGCACGTTGGCTAAGAAATCGCAGTAGTTATTTCTTTAGTTATGTTGGCTGTTATGGAATCAGTGGTTGTTTTAGTTATTATTATGATTTTAGTCTTGGAGGTGTTGTGCTTTTTTTTATTTTATTTTATGAAAGACACCGAGTCTTAACATATGTCTTCTTTAGTCTCTTTTATGACAATCAAACTACGAAAATAATCACCTTAGAAATCCATCATACTTCAACATTCTTTTGTTTTTTAGACAGAATTTCAATTGGTAAGATGTAATACCTCTGAAAACTTCACCAAAACACTTACGAAAACAAACAAACAAACAAACAAACACAACACAAACGCCAATTATGTCCAAAAACGTCTACATGTTGCCAAGTTCAAGATTCTTTTTTCCAGCCAGATCTTCAAGGGTGAGATTTATCGTATCTGCAGACCCTTTTTTCACTTCCTCGCCTCGAGCAGCCAAAAAATCTTCAACAGTACTAGGATCACCGAACCACCCCAGGCGATCAGCAATCAGGTGCATATTGTTACAGCCACCACATCTAGCCACCACCACACCTTTATCATACGATTCACGAGATATCATCTTTAAGGACCTGGTCTCACAAACCTTGCATGTGAACATCATAGCCGTGTCGTGTCTTTCAGATATCTTAAGGTTCGAGGCCATTGTCTTCTTTAGAATGCTCTCGTTGTTGACCTGGTTTTCCACAGCAGCTTCAACTGCACCGACATCCGGCTTCAAATTCGAGCTTGAACCAAGCTTTATACCAACACTTTTGCATTCTCCTCCCTCAGGTTTGATGTTGAGATTTTTGGCTTCAGCTTTTGTCTGAAACCTTCTCGCCAAAGTTCGATATTCTGGAAGGCGGATGTATAAGCAGGTGCTTGCAATATGGGTTCTGCAGCTGCAATCAATTTAAAACTAAACATTATTAAAACAATATTGACCGCATATATTCTAACCAAGGACAATTTAGACAAGTGCATCAGATAATAAGGAACGGACGAAGTACAAACTTGAGTGTAAAAAAGGTCTGGTAAGAAGCTAGATGAACTACATGAAGCTTGCGGATTCGGAAGAAAATACTCTTCAATCAACCCTAATTCCACAAAACAACATACATATGCCCAGACACCTTATGGCTGTCCAACTTCTTATTTTGTCCCAGATATCCCTTTCTTCTTATCGTCAAATATTCATCAAGTCACATGTGGACTCAGAAATCATTGGAAAATGGAAAAGAAACTTCCCTATAAAGCTGCTAATCTTGCATTTTAGCATAGAAATCTCCATTCAGGATTATTTTCTAAGGGCATAGTATTTTAACAAGCTCCTCATATAACATGATACAGGTCAATCAAACTGAATGCTTTTCAATCTTATTTGAGCAAGTTGCGTAGTATTATTTGAACAATACAAAGCAAATTAAGAGAGACCAATCTCTTTTGAACGAACATAAGAATTTTCCTAATACAAGCATATCGATTTTCCAAGTTAATAGCAAATACAAGAAGCCCAAATTTTATTACATGATAAAAATATGCATTATTTATAAACATGCAACTCTGATGTTAGCCTTGGGTATGATGAAGATTCTTCAGAGCTTCAGTTTCACAAACATGTCAGTATCAAGTTTGATGATAAATTGAGTATTGATTATAATATTTTAATACGATCGATCAAGGATCCTCAAGTTCTACCTCAGGTCAACAACTCCTCTCTTGAACAGCTTTCCTGCTATCCCCTTGATCTATCTCCTCGGATACGATTACGACTTACGCATACAAACTCATACCATGACGGCTCACACAAGCAAATTTCAACTTAAACCCAACAAAATAAAACCGATAGTCAACTAGTCAAGCATTACAATATGATGACCGCAAATTTGACCATTTTTTCCTCAAAATGAAACCAAGTTCAACCAAAGGGACTGTTTAGCCCTATTAGGAATATCACTATTCAAGAAAAGCCATGAATCCGCAATAGACTTCAAGATTGTGATTGTTTGAAACAGAAATTGTCTTGAAACATGCTTTATCGTATCAGTCAAAGAAAAATACTATCCATTAGTTCCAACCCATCCACCAAAATTCAAATATTGATCCACCCTGTCATCCATCTACCTTAATCTACATATTTCACTAGAAAAAACTGTACTAAATTTTGTGAAAACATGAAGCTAATCAGCTGAGAATTTCCTCTCAACTTGAACACATCCCCTTTCCTTTAATTCATCACAACCTACTGACCTACATCCTAATCATTATATGATTCCTCCCATCAACTGAAAATTCATTGAGAAACCCTTAAGCGGATCCATTCACATGACACGTTTGATTAATATGTTCATTTTTATGTGGATTCATGAAGCTGAATCAATTGACATAACAGACGCCGTTTCTTTTCTCTTTCCATTTCTTTTTGAATGTGAAAACAGAAGGTTCATGATAATTTTTCAATCATCTACCAAACAGAGTAACATAGTAATAGTTAACTTACACACACCCGGGATTTGCAGAGCCTCTCTAGAAAACTATCAAACTAAAAATTAAAATATATACAAATGTAAGTAACAATCTTAAAAAATCCATAGAATTTTCAAATTAGTGACTAATGCGCAGATATGCTAAACCAACAATCTATAGACAGTAAAAGATTTTAAAGAGCACTAAATGAACAACCAGTGACCTAGTTGTCATTCTGTGCGGTTGAAACTCCATACATACAGGACAGAGGCTTCACAATTCAGATGGATGGAGCGAGAAACATTAACGATTTAATGAGGAAAAGGAGAGATTTTTACCTCTGGTTTGGGAAGGACTTAGATGGCCGGAAGCGAAGAGGGATAGCAGTCGCCGGTGAATTTGCCGAGCCGCCATATTGATTCCGAAATATGTCGTCGGCCTCAAGCCAAACGTCAATTTTATATGGGCGTTTCTTGTGTGACGGGGCGCCCCGGAAAAAATTATTAATTTCATCACAAGAAAAGAAAGAACACCGTATTAAAAATGGGGAGAATTGTTGAAAAGAATTTTTTTTATTATTAAAATTAGCAAAAAAGACTATAGCCATGTGAAGTACAAAAATACCTTTATAAATACATGTGGGGTGTTGTTGTTTTTTATTTTCTTTTTTAATAGAGAGGCAAAATTGTCTTAATAGAAGATGTTTTGTCCCTTTTACTAAAATATAAATATTATTGTCCTTTTCATAATTTCATAAAGTTTTTTCTGTCCTTTTTCGTAATTTTCCCTTAAATATATATATATATATATATATTTATTCTATGATTAAATTTTTTTTATCTTTTTTATGCACAAATATATTTTTTTCTATGATTAAAAATATATTTTTTTGAAACGGTATTCAATAGGAAAAATGTCATCTCTCATACACTCTCTTTTATTATTATTATTTTTTATTACCAATGAAAGAAAGAACACTACATAGCTAAACAATACTCAGTCCCATATACTGGACCTCCCTCGTGAATGGAGTTTTCCAAAATATTTCTTTCAAATTTGTATTTTTAGAGTTTTAAATATTTAGATTTAGTAAAAATAAACTCTTTCCTTAAAAAAAGTAAAAATAAACTCCAAATTATACTTTATAGATTCTATAAATTTTTCCTTTACTACAAGAGTATTCATCGTAAAAATTTCTTATATTTACCGTATTATATGAAATAGAAAATTTGATGAATTTCATTTTGATAAAAGATTATATAAACTAAAAAATTATGTATTTAATACTGTAAAATAGAGATTTAGTTAAAGATATAACAGCATAAGTGCTCTCATACATTTGTCGAAACAACCGACTCGAAAATCGAGTATTTTTTTTTTCCAGAAAACGAACCGTTCGGCCATACTTCGAGACGAAAATCCCGAATACGGATCCATATAATTACAGAATAAATTTAAAGGCAGAAACATTAAAATACTCGGTCTATATCCATTATTACATCACAAGAAAAAAAATACATGAAATGGTGAAAAGGCTCATGAAGGGCAACTATCCTCTGTCTAGAGACCAAACTCTGATCCTCAAAAATACATGAAATGGTGAGCTCGAAAGCCCCGTAAGAAATTAGACTATCAAAAGAGAACTAATGATGCCACTGTGCATGCTATTCAAAGTTCGCTAGTTAAATAATTCTAAAATAATACTGATAGTAGGATACTAAAAAGTAAGTACCATAAATAAAATACTGAAATGAATTGACAATATCTTACACGCTTAAGTTATTCTGCTAAAATTATAATTAAGACTATGTCCGAAATAAGGAGCTTAAATTTATGTGACCAATGTTATGGTTCTCATGTCAGTTTTGTATTCATTCATTGAACATCATCTTTCAAGATTACATCTCTTCAGTTACTTAACAGACTATAGTTAAGTGTATTAGTCGGTTATGAGCTCCTAATTACATAACTAACCAACTAACATTCCCTAACTTCTTTGTAACTACCATAACAGAATCTTGGGAGAAGTGTTCGACCTATTTCCTTATTGAAAGAACTAGGTGAACGATTCTTACTTAGCTTCATAACACATAATAATCTGTGATACCCCATCAAGATGAGAAGTCTTCAACTAGGTGAACACTTCTTACTTAGCTTCATAACACTTTTTCAGCTTGCACTTGCTCATGGATTGTAAATAAAGCTACCTCTGATGCTACTCAGAAGGTGATGAAAAACAGGTGCATCCAGTGGTTTGGTCATGATGTATGCTAACTAGTGAGGAGTTCTGACATGCATTATTTTAAGGAATCCACTAGTGACCTTGAATCTAACAATATGACAGTTCAATTCAATATACTTAGTCCTCTCATAGAATAATGGATTTTGACCAATGTGTATGGCACTAGAAGTGTCACGGTACATAAGTATAAGAAAGTGAACTTGTACATGTAGATCTTTTAGAATGTAAGTGAGCCACTGCAGTTCACATGTTGTATGAGCCATTGCATATACTCAGCTTCTGATGAGATTTTGGAAACAATGCCTTGCTTCTTTGCTCTCCAAGAAATAGGGAAATACCTAGAAAGATTAGGTATCACGATACAAACTTCCTAGTATCAACACACCCCTAATTTTTACGAGGCCCGAGTGAGCGCGTGTATTGAATCTATCCGAGATAAACAACCTACTATTAAATAGCTTCACTTTTGTGGTAAATGCGGCCAAGTGTTTACGGCGGAGGTAAGTTGATCGAGGTTGGTGGTCCGACCTGTGGGTTAAGACAATAACCATTTCTTGATTGATTAGATTTTTCATAAGCTTTATGTCCAAGAGTTTGGGTCTTACAAGATATTTGAGCGTCCACATGAGTGGATCTGTTTGAACCTTAGCTGGTTGAGGTCTTTTTGTGCCTCAGCCAGGTGAGGTCTGTTTGTGCTCGAAGGATCTTTTGCGCCTTGGAATTTTTGCAAGTTCTTTAGTGCCTTGGAAGTTTTACAATGTCTTTTAGGTGAGATGTCGTCCCAGAAATTTGCATCTCGGCCTACTTTTGCCTTGGAGGTTTAGAAGGTCTTTTGGCTCCATGAGAGTTTTGCATGGTCTTTTGATTAGAATGGATGATCAGACAATCGAGATACGGATTTTTATCGAATGTGACTTGAACCGAATATTGGTTGGTCGTATGTTGAGCTTTGTTGAGCGATGTTTGAGTCTGATCAAGAACTTTAGTCCATTCTGTTTTGAACAAAGTCGAACTTTGCTCATTTTCTGGTATGATGAGACATGAAGTCTGAATAACGATGTTGATGGAAGAAATCAATAGTAAGATAGAGACTAAAATATGTTTAGCTCATCCGAGATCAGTAAGATCATCATAGCTTGTGTAGGCGATAAGCGAAGTTTATCGGATTGCTCGAGCATTACGAGCATTAGGATTGCATTGGAGGTCGAATTGACCTCTTAATCATGATATTGAAACTAAAAACCTGTTCAGTCCAACATTTAAAAGACGTAACAAATTCTGAACATTGACTTTTTCATTATTTTTTTTCCAGTAAATAACTGTAAATGATATAAACATTACACTAGGCTCTACCCAGTTCGTAGCAACATAATTGAAATAAAGCAATAAATTGTTGAAGATCGCCTAGGTCTATTTGAGGTCCTTCTTGGTTGATGAAAGCAGCATAGCAGCTCCTTGCCACGTCTAAATCTCCTTTGATTTCCGCCGTTCCCCTAGCTGTAGGAAATTTGAGGGTGCTATGAGCATAAGAAATAATTGCATGCAACTCGATGATGGAAGGTCTTCCTGGAATTATATTGCATACCGAGTTGCCTTTGACAATGACATTGTTGACCAAGATAGATGTTCCTGGTGCCTTTCCCAAAATTTGTTTCCAGGCGCATCATACATAGAGGTTTGTTCGGTAAGTTTTAAATTTATTATTTTACCGTAACACCCCAAGTGCAAGGCACGTTGTAGTGGGTATTACCGGGTCGTCCAAGGAATCGAATGATGTCGGAAACAAAAATACAGTTAACGTACCGGTGAATTGTCACGATAAATCTAATTAAAATAATAAAGTTCCTACAAATTCTATGATCCTAAATAATTTCTATTAAACTAATAAAACAAAGAGATCAAATTAAACCTAAATAAACTATTGAATCTAAAATCCAAATTGCTATGAAAAATTCGACTTTCTTTCTTAATGTAGCGAGGCAGTAGGGCAACAAGGATTCTACCAAACAACCACCACCCAACCAGTTTGTGAGATGAATCAAATTTCTTGGTGTGATCTAACTTAAATCCAATCAAATTTATTTGGTTTCTGTTTTCTTTCTCAAGTAAAACAAAATTAACAAAGGAAGAACATGATCATGAGTTCGTTTCCGAATCTCCTACCCAGTTAACAATAAGCTAATTTCTTGGATTATTATCAACTGTATCAATTGAAGGGTTCTATACGAATTTCATTCTCATCAAATTCAAAAC
The DNA here is from genome assembly GCA_026214975.1 of Gentiana macrophylla. NCBI lineage: Eukaryota > Viridiplantae > Streptophyta > Magnoliopsida > Gentianales > Gentianaceae > Gentiana > Gentiana macrophylla. The sequence continues at coordinate 23,953,817 of CM047816.1, read as the reverse complement.
AATAATCGTTTCATCGATCTCTCAATCCAACAAAACAAACATTCAAACAATTCAATTCAATTGATAAAGAAAATAAATTCAAACTCACTAATATAGTTAACTGAAAATCCTCTGGTTTTGGTGATGTTGGAATGGCTTCATCCCGTTGTCCTACCTTGAATTGCTTAGCCTTCAATCATCTTCAAACTCCCAAGCAAGATTGAAAGAAAGAAACTCATTTTTATTGTATGGTGCATTTGTTGCTCTGTGTTTATTGGTGTGTGATGATGTCTGAAATTAGGGTTGAAAATACGCTGCTATTTATAAGATTTTAGGTCGGCTATGCTTAAGTCGGCCGGTGGGCGCTTCCGTCCAAAAGGGTGAAACGCCGTCCATAGTGTTAGAAATCTTTGAGTCGGGCGGTGGAAGCGCGCCATACGTCTATACAAATTTGGGCCTTGATTCGGCAAAAACTTCAAAACTACGAATCGCTTTTCTCTCGGGCGCTTGATCCATTCCATAAACGCCCGTCCAGTGGACGGGGCATGCAAACGCTCGTTCAGTGTGCTAGAACTTCCACCTTCAATTTGCATCTTTTTCCTCCCATTTAAACTCTTCCAATTGAACATCTCTTGAACTCATAAATGCAATGCAAATGTACCTACAAGATAATAGAAGCGTGCAAAATGTAGAACCATATATATTGATAGAAAATCGCTAATAAAATCACGTAATAAGCTCGAGTTTGAACTTGATCCTTTCCATACACATTCTTTCAATATTTCATTTAAACTCTTACTTTTCTATAAAAAGTCAATAAAACACGAAGGAAATCGTTTCTGAAATAAAGTCATATAAACCATAAAAATCACTTTGTTAACAACTCCCCGCACTTAGCTTTTTGTTCGTCCCGAACAAAATAATCAAAACAGCTCCTTTGTACATGTAATCCACATAGGTTCTGACTCACGTAACAAAGATACGACAACTATAGCAATTATTACCAACATAGAGATAGATTCGGTGTGTGTGTGAAAAGCCTTTTCAATCTTCACTATTTTTAGCACAAAAATCCTTCCAAACAATCCTAATGACTTTCCTAGGTATAGCGTGTAACCGTTCCACACAAAGTCCTCCCGTGTACTTATTAGGATGATCCACAATGCATATCATTCGATTTATCTTTGAGGATAGTCGAGAAGATAACTAAGTTTTCAACCCACTTTACACATTGCCATTTGCTAATTTTTTCTTTAAAGTTCACTTAATTCCACATGTATAGCATATGCCCTCATTCCCAACAATAGGATGTTTCGTGATAACACCATATTTGGACTACTATCATCGAGGCGATCGGGGGTACATTAAGCCTCGTAGTGGTATAAGGCGTTTAAGTGATAGCGCCTACCGCTTTCAAATCATTGGCGACTACATCCGACATATATATATAATTCATATTAGCTTGGTATTCAAACCTTAAATTATATCCCTCCTATCACATTCAAACCTTCAGATATTCACAGTACACGTTACTATTAAGCACAAGTCTCTCTAGGATAAACCACTAGGATAGTGAATGGAAACAGTTTAAAAACTTTGCTTCAATTTCAAAGGCTGCGTGAGTGTGAAATGAACACTATCTCATGCTCGGTAAAAGCATGCTATAAGCTGTCTAACGAAGTCACAGACAATCATCGTCAGGAAACTACAACTAGCGAGCCTTTTTGTTTCAATCACATGTTCATTATTCACATTTGTCAGTTTTCACTTCGAAAGAAATAAAAAAAAATTAAATTTGTTCAGGAAATTCACTTTTACTCATTTTTCAGAAGATATAGCATGATAACTCCCGATGTAGACACCCCACACTTAAATCACATTATGTCCTCGGAATGTGCAAATAAGAAAAAGAATACTTATTTGGTCCCAAAGTGGTGGTCGTGTTGTAGGTTGGCGAGGGTCGGGCCGTAGCATGGATGAACGGCTGCAACTTTCGGATCATGAGCAGACAACACTAAAAGTGATAAGCGGCAAAAACCGCTCAACGATAAGCTTTGCAACACTCGACATAGCATATAATCTCGGGGCACAAAAGGGTATATGAGTAAACATGTATGCACACGAAAATAGGCAAATAAAGCATTCAACAAATAGTCCAAGGATAACCACCACACAAGTAACCAAGGTATTATTCCTAAAAACTACAATGCATCGAGCGGCTAAAAAATAAAATCTACCTAAAAGACTAGGTTGCCTCACAGTAGCGCTTGTTTTATGTCATTAGCTTGACATGATCCTCAAAGTCAACCGGGTCGGGCCACTTTGGCTTACTTCCTGCCAACCGTCATCGGAATCTGCATGATGAATAGCGGTATAGCCACAACAACAATTCAATGCGCGACTAAATTATGGAACTTAGCCTTCAGACAGCATTGACTTTCTTCCTTTTCTTGCCTCTTCTTAGATTCGGCTAGAGCATCTTGTGATTTTGAGAGTGCTTGCGGAAGGGTCTTCCGCAGTAGGGGTAAATATGTCATCATCCGAACCAAAGAAGTCGGATGGAATCTCATCACTGCGTCGACATCTCGGCCGTTTCAATCCACTTTTTGAAAGTACATGACCTCGAGGCTTTTCTTTTGGTTGCCCAAAATACTTTTTGACCTTTGACCATTTACCTTGAGCGTTTGACCGCCATACCCTTTCAACTCAATTGCGCCACTCGGGTTGACGCCGAGGATTTCAAAGGGTCACGACCATCTGGATTTAAGCTTACCAGGAAACAAATGTAACCTGGTATTATCTGATGAAACCATATCACCTACTTTGAATTCTTGATTTTTATTTTAGCATCGTGAAGCGCTTTGGTTCTTTCCTTGCTTATCCTGGAATTCTCGTAAGCTTGGAGTCTAAATTAGTCGAGCTCGTTCAATTGCAAAAGCCTCTTTTCCCCGCGAGTTGGCTATCGAAATTCAAAAATTTAATAGCCCGATAAGCTCTGTGTTCAAGATCGGCCGGTAAATGGCAAGCTTTTCCATAAACCATTTGAAAGGGAGGCGTGCCCATGGGAGTCTTATAAGCGATGTGGTAAGCCCGTAGTCGTCATCAACTTTAGACTCCAATTAGTTCTATTCCGTTCATTGTTTTTCCAAGATTCTTTTAATACTCCGGTTCTTGACTTCAACTTGACCATTTGTTTGGGGATGGTATGGTGTACCGATTTTATGTTTGACACAATATTTTTCAAGAATCTTATCAAGTGGTGCGTTGCAAAAGTGAGTGCCTTCATCAGCGATAAGCGCTCGGGGGCGACCAAACTGGTGAAGATATTCTTTTGCAAAATTTCTTCACGACTTTATGATCGTTGGTGCGAGTGGCAATTGCCTCCACCCATTTGAATCGTAGTCTACACAAACAAGGATGTATTTATTAGAGCATGGCGATGGAAATGGTCCAATAAAGTCGATGCCCCATACATCAAAGACTTCACACTCCGAATGGGCTTAAGTGGCATGTCCATTCTATTACTCGCCTCCCAATCCGTTGGCATCTGCCATAACCTTTGCAAAAGGCTTGGCATCCTTAAAGCGTGGGCGGTAGAAACCGGCTTGGAGGATTTTTGCAAAGGTTTTAGGCGCTCCGTAGTGACCACCAGTGGGACCACTATGGTACTCTTCCAAAATACTACATTGTTCGTGCTCGAACACATTGTCTCGGCAACCCGTCTTTCTGAGACTTTGAGCAGGATAGGGATCCTCCCAAGCGAGATATTCCAGGTCCGTAAAGAATTTCTTTTTCTCCTGATACGTCATTTCCTCTAAGTGACCACCGGCTAGATAGTTGACGTAATCAGCATACCAAGGCCTAACACTTCCACATTCAGCAATTGTTCTGTAGGAAAATCAATCCCTATTTCCTTCGGACTTTCGCTTTCCTCATTTACTAGACGAGATAAATGATCGACCACAGCGTTATCACTACCTTTTTTATCTTTTATCTCGGGTCGAATTCTTGTAAAATAAGAATCCACACAGTAATCTCGGTTTCGCATCTGTCTTATCCATAAGATAACGTAAAATTGCATAGTCGATCCACACCACTACCTTGGACCACAAAGATAACCACCGAATTTGTCAATAGAAAAAGCATTGCCAAGAATTCCTTCTCGGTGGTGGCGTAATTGCATTGGTTTGGGTTCAAAGTGCGGCTAGCGAGTAAATGGAGTCGAACTTTTATCGATCCTTTGTCCTAAAAGCTGCTCCCATGCGTAGTTGGAAGCATCGCTTTTATCGACTCAAAGGGCTTTGTCGGTCGGTGCGATTAGGATCGGGCGCTAATGAGCTTACCGCCAGGCAATTAAGCGCTTCAATACACTTCTCATCAAACAAAAGTTCACATCGTCCTTAAGAAGGTGAGATAAAGGTTTGGCGATTTTAGAAAAGTCTTGAATGAATCGCTTTGTAAAAACCAACATGGCCAAGAAAACCTCGTACCTCCTTCACGAGTCTTAGGAGTGCGACATCTTTTCAATAAGCTTCTACCTTAGCCTTATCTACCCGAATTCCATTCTTTGGACACCTTGTGTCCAAGGACAATTCCTTCATCAACTAGAAAATGACACTTTTCCCAATTTAGAATTAAGTTCTTCTCAGCGCATCGTTGAAGTACCATATGTAGGTTTTCCAAAATCTCATCAAAGCGTGCGCCATAGGCGAGAAGTCATCCATGAAGACTTCCATACACTTCTCTGCTAGTCCATCAAAAATAGCGGGCATACATCGTTGAAATGTAGTGGTGCATTACCTAAACCGAAAGGCGTGCGAGCGCAAAAGTGCCCGATGGACGAGGTAAAAGTCGTCTTCTCATGGTCATTAGGGTCGATGGCTATCTGGAAATAACCAGAATATCCATCGAGGAAACAATAAAACTTATGACCGCTCAGTCTTTCTAGAAGTTGGTCAATGAAGGGCAGGGGGAAATGATCCTTAGCGGTGACTTCATTTAACTTGCGATAATCAATGCAAACTCTATAGCTAGTCACAAGGCGTAAGGCAACTTCCTCCCCTTTTTCGTTCTTTTCCACAGTAATGCCTCCCTTCTTTGGCACAACTTGAGTAGGGCTGACCCACTCACTATCGGCGATGGCATAGATAATACCCATATCTAACCACTTGATTATCTCCTTCTTGACAACCTCACTGCGTATGCGGATTCGACCTTGGCGGAAATTTGTCTAACCTTTTTCGCCCCTCACTCCGTTCGGATTTATGCATGCAAGCGTCGGGTGATACCTCGGATATCACCCACTTGCCATCGAGCGCCAAGGATGTTTTTCACAAGCACTTTTCTCGGTAGTGCTTCTTGCTCCAAACTTCAATTTTAGAAGAGATGATTAAAGCGGTTTATCATCATCCTTAAGAAAAATATACTTAAGGTGTTGAGGAAGAGGTTTAAGCTCCAAATCGGTGGGTGGTTTCTCAATACTAGATTTGAGAGGACCACATTTTCCTCGATGGTCAAATGAGCTTGAAGAGGTTGGTGAAAAACAACTCATCCTCCGAGTGTAACCCGGAAAGATAATCGATTAAATCATCCATAGGGATTTTTACATCAACACACCTTTCTCTTTTTCATGGTCAATCATTCTTCTTAACTCTTCTTCTTCTAGTTCGGCTAGCTTTTCCCAATCGTCGATTTCCCGGTGGGTAGTCTCTCTCAAAAATCGACTTAGTCCCCACTACCCATCAGGACTTCTTCTTGAGCAGGGATCAAAATGCACGATGCGGCTCTTTGAAATCATCATCGTTCATCACTGTGAAGTTCCATGTCTTCTGTTCACTGGCCGGCTCAGGTTGAGCAACTTGTGGAGATAACTTGTCAGTGACTACGGCCTGTGATGAACCAGACAATGGCTCACAGTCCTCTCTTTCTTTATGATTTATAGCATTGAAAGCACCTATCTCCATTGGCTCTTCTTAAGATTCAGGGTGGTCATCTTATTCATCATCATAAATCGCTTGGATGAACGAGATCTCTTCTACTAGGGTTTCCTTAGCGCTTTTCCCCCGCATAAAGGTGATAGATGTATCATCGAATCTCATTGTGACCTGACCCTTGTAAAAATCAATAAGGCGGCGAGGCATCCAAAAGGATCGGCCTAGAATTAAGGGCATTTCTTTATCAATTGGGTAATCCAAAATAACTTGATCGGTTGGAAAAGCTAAGTGTTTAACATAAACAAGAACATTGTTAACACAACCGAATTTCTTTGTTAAACTAGATCGGTCCACCATTTGAAGAGAAATTGGGCGTTCCACTCATCCTTTTATCTAAACCGAGCTTTATACAAATGTTTAATGGCATCACATTTACAGAAGCCCCTGAATCACATAAGATGTTATGGAACATGCAAGCTTCAATCTCACAGGAGATTGAAAGTGATCGAGGTCACCTCGCTTTGTTTTTCGGTGAAACCATTGAACATTCTTCCTTCAAAACCTCATCGCCATCCCTTGAGCCTTGCCTCCCACAAGCTTCTTTGATATACTTAGAGCCCTTAGGCATTTCAGCGATACCTCTGCCAGAGATATACTTACTTTTGTGTCTCTAAGTATTTTTCTAACTCCCTCGTACTGTTTGTCATTACCAAGGACACTTTCTTTTTTCCTTGGCGTTTAAGGAAGGTTTTTCTTTTCTTTGCTCAAAGTATCATTGTTCACGATTTGATTCTTTATAGCTTCATCTTCCTTATCCTTCCACCTAACAAACTTTCCATCCTTCTTTTTAGTCGGGGTTCGACCACGACCACTTCTCCTGACTACATCGAATTAATTTCATCATCCGAAGAACCTCGTCATTCATCTCATCCTCACTCTTGCTTTCTTGGGTTTTGAATTACGATTTCCTTCTGAACTCATGGCGTCGGGAGGGGTTACTCGTTCCGAGCCCTTTTAGGCTCCAAATTTCTTCCGCTCCAGCGAGTAACTTCATTCACTTCCTCATCTCCATAGTTCCATTGTGTAGTGATGTCGGTGCAAGCATTGACATCCCACTGATTTCTTCGGTGTAGCTTGGAATTTTACCGTGAGGTCGACTCGCTTGTTGATGCGCCATTTGGCCAACTTGTCTTTCAATGGTCTTGACAGGTGGCGAGAGTTTTCACCATGTCAACTAATTCATCAAATTTCTTTTGAGAAACATAAGTGGTTTGTTGGTTTTGGTTTTGATTCCAACCACTTTGAGTTCTTTGAAAATTCGTATTGAAAGATTGATTTGCACTCCCGAAGTGATCTGTTGGTGCATTCTTTTGATTAAAGTTGCATTGAAACTACGAATAATTCGGTTTGGTTGAAGTTTTGTTGACGAATTTTGATTAAAATTTGAAAGTTTTGATTACGGTTTTCCATTAAATTCACTTCTTCCCCATTTCACTACCCGGCTTGTATTCCAAAGAAACACACATCTGTGGCCCTCCTTGCTGCTTTGCATTTGTAGGTTAGCTAGTTTTGCTTGTTTAACATCTCCACTTGAGCAACTAACATCTTTGTTTGAAATTGCTTGCGGCCGATTTCTTCTTGTCCTCACTAACATGGGTCTTCTTTGAAGTTGACCACATGTTATTTTTATAATGGTCTCTGCTACCTATAAGCGACATCGTCCCTCCTCCTCCCGAAAAGATCCATGAAGCGATAGAATCGAGGTAATCTCTATTAGGTTGAGAGACACCCGGTAGAATAGTTAAAAAGCTCATGGCGGTTGTACCCGTGATTAGGGCACTTTCTCATTAACGAGTTTAACCTTTCCCACACTTTCATCTTCCAATTTCTCAAAGTGGCGATTTCTCTTTTCGGTCCATGATTGTCCCGGGTGAAAGCAATTTTAGAGCAAAGGCTCTTTTGACATCGACCTAAGTATGAAGGAGTGATGGGGTAAAGACTTGAACCAACGATTTGCTTCACCTTTTAAAGCGAGCGGGAAAAGTTTCAATTTAACGACCTCGGAAGGAACACCAGGGTAATGACACCTGCTTCACAAATTTGAACAAATGTCGGCAAGAAGTCATGAGGATCTTCTTGGCGATGCCATGGAATGAACTATTTTGAACCAACCCGACTACTCCATTCTTTAGATCGAAGTTCATTCCTCCCGTCTCCGGAGTCGAGATTGGTCTATGCCCCTCAAGAAATCTGATCAAGATAAGGGCGTAAGGGTCATGCTCAGCGGTTTGCTGGGGTTATTCTTTGTTGGATATTTTGATTCTTTGGAACACGATAATTACGATTTTGGTTCGGTTGGAGTTGTTAGTTCATCGAGGCTTCTTGATTTTGTTGATTACTGCGGCATTTGCATTAGGAGCATATTCAATTGAGTTTGCGGATCCATACCAAAAGGATTTTGGTTATTGTTATTATTCCACTTGGTTGTCGGGTTGGAATTCTTAGAGGCTTAAGTCGCTCGTGTTAGAACCTTGAAATAATCTTAACGACAATGTCCTTTCGGGTTGAGCGATATAACAAGGTCCTTTTTCTCTGGTTTGCATAAACCAAGAGAGCAAAGCAGAAAAAGCCAACATTGACAATAGAGTCGGGTTGGCGAGAGTTTTACACTAAGCGAGGTGTTTTTAAATTTAAAAGATATATAAAAGCGAAACAAGAAAAGAAACCTACCTACGAAAAATTTAAAGCGGAAAAAACACTAAGGCGGTGAAAAAAAAGCGTGTTGAAATCTTACGGGGCCAAAATGGAAGGAAAGCAGCGGATTTTGACCTTAAAAGCGGCGTTGAGCGGCCTCGGCCGTTCACCACATCGTCGGCGTCGGAGCGAGCTTTCGAATTGGGTCTGCGGCGTAAGCGGACTCTCGAGCGAAAGTTATGGCGAGAATACTACGCGTGCTATAGCGATCCACTTTTACACCGACCTGAAAAGCGCACTACGAAGAATCCGACAACCGTTACGATTCCCGGCGGGTGCCAAAAACTTGTTCGGCAAGTTTTAAATTTATTATTTTACGGAACACCCCAAGTGCAAGGCACGTTGTAGTGGGTATTACCGGGTCGTCAAGGAATCGAATTATGTCGGAAACAAAAATACGATTAACGTGCGGTGAATTGTCACGATAAATCTAATTAAAATAATAAAGTTCTACAAATTCTATGGTCTAAATAATTTCTATTAAACTAATAAAACAAAGAGATCAAATTAAACCTAAATAAACTATTGAATCTAAAATCCAAATTGCTATGAAAAATTCTTGACTTTCTTCTTAATGTAGCGAGGCAGTAGGGCAACAAGGATTACTACAAACAACCACCACCCAACGGTTTGTGAGATGAATCAAATTTCTTGGTGTTATCTAACTTAAATCCAATCAAATTTCTTTAATCAAATTTATTTGGTTTACATTTTCTTTCTCAAGTAAAACAAAATTAACAAAGGAAGAACATGATCATGAGTTCGTTTCTGAATCTCCTACCCAGTTAACAATAAGCTAATTTCTTGGATTATTATCAACTGTATCAATTGAAGGGTTCTATATGAATTTCATTCTCATCAAATTCAAAACAACAATCGTTTCATTGATTTCTCAATCCAACAAAACAAACATTCAAACAATTCAATTCAATTGATAAAGAAAATAAATTCAATCTCACTAATATAGTTAACTGAAAATCCTCTGGTTGTGGTGATGTTGGAATGGCTTCATCCCGTTGTCCTACCGTGAATTGCTTAGCCTTCAATCATCTTCAAACTCCCAAGCAAGATTGAAAGAAAGAAAAAAACTCATTTTTATTGTATGGTGCATATTTCTTTGCTCTGTGTTTATTGGTTTGTGTGATGATATGAAATTAGGGTTGAAAATACGCTGCTATTTATAAGATTTTAGGTCGGCTATGCTTAAGTCTGCCGGTGGACGCCCGTCCAAAAGGGTGAACGCCCGTCCATAGTGTTAGAAATCTTGAGTCGGGCAGTGGAGCGAGGCGCATGCGTCTATACAAATTTGGGCCTTGATTCGACAAAAACTTCAAAACTACGAATAAACTTTTCTCACGGGCGCTGATCCATTCCCATAAACGCCCGTCCGGTGGGCGAGAGCATGCAAACGCTTCGTTCGGTGTCTTTGGAACTTCCACTTCAATTTGCATCTTTTTCCACCCACTTAAACTCTTCCAATTGAACGTTGAACTCATAAATGCAATGCAATGTACCTACAAGATAATAGAAGCGTGCAAAATGTAGAACCATATATATTGATGGAAAATCGCTAATAAAATCATGTAATAAGCTCGAGTTTGCACTTCAATCCTTTCCATACACATTCTTTCAATATTTCATTTAAACTCTTACTTTTCTATAAAAAGTCAATAAAACACGAAGGAAATCGTTACGAAATAAAGTCATATAAACCATAAAAATCACCGTTAACAAGGTTGGTATGGAGTTTCGGTGAAGTTGTAAAGTGGTGTGGACACTGGAATAAGATCATTTTTCCTCAATTTTAGTGTTTTAAGGATATTTTGATGAATGATACTCACTGATTTACCGGTGTCGATGCATATCATGTCGATGAGAAAGTTATGTGCAATAGCTTCAACGACAAGCCCTTCGTTGCTAGTACCAATGGAAGCGGGTCCTCCGGCCCGTAAGAGATTCTTTTAGTCATTTTCACTTCTTTTACAACTTCGCCAACATGAGATATTCTTGAAATTTTGTGTTGGGTTAGAGGCAAATTTGGTCCTCCTGCAATAGTAAGAACGATCCTTGCCAAATAGGTGTTCCCCTTTGTTGGGTCTTGGTCCCGATGTGTGTTGTCCCTATTCGGAGCATATTTGTTTTTGTCCTTTTGTTGGTGATAAGTTCAGTGCCCTTGTGGATAATCTTTTCATGTTCGGTCTAGAACTGCCTTAACTTGCCGGCCTCAAGTAGGCCATCAATTTCTCTTTTAAGTTGGAAACAATGTTCGGTGTCGTCACCTATGTCTTGATGAAATTTGCAGAAAATGCAATCATCTCGCATTTCCTTTGGGCCTCTCATAGGTTGATGAGGTTCGTTAAACCCCTCTATGTCTATTACGGCTAGGATGTGAGTTCGGATAACATTGAGTGGGTAAATGTCTCTACCGTAGAGTGCTGCATTCTTTTTGATTCACTTGTCAACATGTTTGCTTTTTCGTCTTGGCATCGCATGTGCACCACATCCATGCATTCTTCCAGAGTGCATATTTTCCTACTATTGAGCTTGGCATAGAGTCTTCCTTCTCTGAGGCCCCCAATGAAAGAGGTCAACAACGTATGATCTTCCACATCCAGGACTAGCCTGGACTCTTCTATAAAGATATTCATATATTGTCATGGTGTTTCTTTTTCTCTTGGTTTGACCGTGGGGGTGTGAGTGGCATTCCTTTTGAATGGTCTGGAAACTATGAAGGCGTTTCATGACTTGGTTTGTCAATAGAGCAAAATTTCTTATCAAACAAGAGGGTAGCTTGTTGAACCACTCTCAGGCTCTTCCAGTCAGGAAACTAGGGAAGTCTTTGCACCTCATCTCGTCAGGTGTATAGCATATTCTCATCTTTTGAACATAAAGGCGCAGATGATCCACAGGATCTCCTTTGGAGTCATAGTAGTCTATTTGAGGAGTTTAAACCCATATGGCCTCTGGTAATTTTGTATCTCGACACTTTAATAGGGAAGGCTATGCAGCAGTGCCTTTAGTGGTGGAAATCCTTTAGACCTTACGAACCGCCTTCGCATCTTTGGGTAGGAGGAAGTTTTGCCTTCTTTATCCGACTGCTTTGAGATTTTAATCTCCTTCTCGCTTAGTAAATTTTGGCGATTTGCCCTTGGCGAGAAATCGAGGATCTCTTGTCCTTTTCTTACTTGCTTACTGTTTCCACAAATGAACAAACAACGTTGGGTCATTCCCATCAATTGTTTGAGATATCTAGCATGGACTAAGTAGTAGCATGATTCAGCTGCTTGGCAAAATTAAGCATTCTTACGGCATCATGTGCCAATGGATTGGTGGTGGTCCAGTTAAATGCCTCATGGCACCTATGCCAAGACCACACACTCTCTAGGTACATCGTTTTACTCCCCATTTTCATGAGTTCTTACAGCGTTGTTATCCTTTAGGGGATCAATAACCATATGCTCTAATGCCTGTTTATTCTTGGCAGTTTTGTCGATCTTGCTTGTTTTGATTTGTGTCATGACTAGATCGAGCTATTTAATACAAAATTTTGCAAGACACTCATTCTAGCTTGATTGACAATGTTAAGAAATCGTCGGGTTACTTTTGTGGGTAATTGGATCTTCATGAAAGAATTTCCATTGATGATATGTGGTTGTGTCTTAGATGTCTTAGAAATTGCTTACGTGCACAAAGTATATGGGATCAAGCCAATAACAAAGTTCTTGTAGACATGACAATAGGCCTTTTATAGATGCCCCTCGTTAGGAGTTAATGTAATAACCCCTGATTTGTAGGGCCTGTCATTGAGAACCATTGTGATGCCAATTGTACAACAAACATGACTCAATTAGTTTAGAATCGTAGGATGTAATCAATCATAGGTTCTGGCAGTTAATATTGTTGGAAATAAAATTTATGTTTTGATGATGATTCATCGCTTAATCAGTTATCGTTATTAACCCCATTGATGAAGTGTCATAACTAGCTGTTATAGTGCAAAGTAAAAGATGTCTAAAGATTAATGTATAGGACTTTATAAGTCGATATTTGTATAGGTTAAATCAGGACAAACCTTTGTAATAGTTCTAGAGGCGTGTGAGGCCAGGAAAAAGAAGCGAGATTTAGTTAAGCGAGGGTCAATAAGCGAAAAAGCAGAGAACACCAACATGGCCCGAAGAAGGTAAGTTAAGCTAAGGGACCTGAGACTCAGTGGGCTTATCTAGAAGGCGAAGAAGCGAGGTCTGAGACTTCGATTATTGAAGATCGAAGAAGCGAGGTTCAAACTCGATTATGAAGACTACGTCGAGGCTATGAGTTAGACTTGAGCAAGATTGTGGTGACTGAGCCCGACTTTATGGATCTTATATGAAGACCTAAGAATCATAAAGACAATGAGTTCTTAGATGATAATGAGTCATGGTGTACTCTGATTAAATCAATTATAATCGGATGAAAAGCGGAGATCTTGATATTTGAAGAAGAGTAAAATCTCGAGGTAATGCTCCAAGTCGGTCAAAGCGACAAGTGATAAACTTAGTATAAAAATGATAAGGATACTCGGTTTTATAGGTCGGGTGATCCGATAAAGCGATAAATCTGATCGAGCGTTGAAAGGAAGCAATCTTATTAGATGAAATCTTGACCTGTGCCAGAATGGTCGAAATATAGCCGTTACAAGATTCAGCGGGAGCAATAAACCCTATAAATAGACTACTTCACAATAACAATAAGTGGGTGTGTGGCGGGAGGAATTAAAAGCAGTTTAATTAAAAGATCTAATTAAGGGAAAAGCCAATTTCAAAAGAATTCTGCTAAGTGCTTAATTGCAAGATCGAGAAATTTCTTCAAGTATCCAAGCACATTCAAGCAAAATCAAGAATCTATCACTTGAAGAAATTGAGCCGTGCAAAACTTACTTATCGGAAGAAAAGCTTAAAACACAATTGAATCATAGTTATTGATTCACGTCTCAACTTTGATTTCATCAAAGGTCTAGCTATGAAACACCAAGAAGGTGTGAAGGGCGGTTGAGTGCGATCGGGAAAATTGTGTTTTGATGGTGGTGAAGAGGCAATTCTACCATTCAAGGACCGGTGTTCAAGCGGTTGAAGAAGCGGCAATCCTACCGTTCTACAAGTGTTTAGATAGTGAAAGCTAGGGATTAGTCAAGGACTATCGAGTTTAGAACTTTTTGTAACCGGGCCATATCAAAGAAGTTCTAGTTGAATTTTCCTCCATCACGAGGAAAGAGATGACGTACATGATTACACCACCTGGAACCTCTATAATTCTTGTTCATTTATTTTACGCATTTATTTACTTCATATCAGTTACAATTATCTAGTTCTCGTGTTAAATCCAAGTCAACAAACTGTTTCATATCTAAAGGCTAGTCTTATCCATTTGCCCGATTAAGCGGGCTAAGAATAAGTCGGTATTGACTTACACTCAGTTGAGTTAGCTGAACTCCGCACAAGTTAAGGGACAGGAACAAAACTGAACCAAGCATCAGTTTGAGTTTCGGGCTTCGGTTCTGAGGCAATTCGATTCGAGAAAAAGTTTTTGGGGACAAGTTTATTCACCCCCTCTAAACTTGTGTTAGACTTTCCAAGGACCAACAATTGGTATCGGAGAGGTTCCTTCTTTTGAAGGAGATCTCTTTGCTTTGTAAGATAAGCGGTCATTAGTTATTTTACGATACCAACACTTGATATCGAAGCAACCGATTGTTGAAGATCACTTCTTTATGTCGATCTTATAGATACTTTAGTGAAATTAAATGGATACATCTAGAATTAAAAGATGTCTAAATAACCCTCTTCTTGACTACTTGCAAAATGTTGTCTATGATATTCGAGGATCAAGTATTTGAAAGATTGATCTTACAAGCTCTCACAAAATCCGGAACCTCATTTGATTATGATGAAGATATTGAATTGAGCATACAAAGGCGAATGAAGAGGATTTCCATCCACTAAGTGATCTTTCGGAAAAGCGAGAAAAGAATGGCTATGAGTAGCTGATTATGTCGAAGACAAATTGATTAAAAACATTGCTGAAGATCCATCCGTTGCAAAGGTCAAAAATGCTATACTACCCATGAGTTATGGAGGTGAAAGTGATGAGGAAATCATACTGCTGGGAGCAGCACAAGCAAATGCTAATGAAAAAGGGAAGCAAGTTTTAATTGATGATAATTCCTCAACAAAAAATCTATCCATAAAAAATCAGGAGGTAATTGCATCTACATCCAGCACTCACACTGCTATGAACAATCATTAAAAATGAAGATTTCAATGAATCCTTGGACATACTCATAAAGGAATTAGAAAATTCAAAGAAATATGAGGATGTCAAAAGGAGAAAAAGTCATTGGCGAAATTTGAGATTGAATCTTGAGATCAATTTAATCAAAACTAATAATGAAATCAAGGTAATTCGACCAACTAATGAACTGACAAAAGTAATAAACGTCACAGAATCATCAGTTGATCCAATTCCCAGTGTTTCAAACCTAGAAAACCTTTTGGAGACAGATCTGGTTTAGGATTTGTTAATCGAATAATTCTAAGTCGATCCATGTTGATTGCATTAAAATTTGTATGCACTGGCAGTCGAGAACTTCGAAAAAGCGATAAAATTATTAGAGCCCGACAATTACTCGGCCTGACCACTTGCACAAGCGATAAAGCGAAAAATCGGTTGGAAAAATACACCAAGCCAGCAGATTTTCTGAAAGACTCGGAAAAATTTGAAAAAGGCAAAGCGATCGAGAGATCGGTAAGAAAAATCTTCAAGAAATATCCATTCGAAGATGAAGATCATTCTTGGAATGATAAACTCGAGAGGAAAGGAAGACTATTTCCAGCAGTGAAGATTGGAATGAACCTTCACGTCAATTTCACAAGCCGATCAAATCAAAAGCATGCGGACAAAACAAGAAAAGCATGTAAAGCGGCTTTACTCGGTCAAAATGTCAAGAGAGGTACAAAGTCAAAAATAAATTTGTATCATCGAAAACTAACCAATTAGGACCCAAGCGAGAGATGAGTACCAAAAATGTCGATTTGTTTTGCGAGAAAATATCGGTAATTGAGGCGAAGAAGCGAGTTCTATTCACAAGTGAGTTTTGAATTTAGTATAAGGACTAGGCCCGAATGTATACAATTTGTAGATACACCTCATCTACCTATTCATTCTCTCTGACTAGCTCTGAGATATCAAGAAAAGGCGTGGTCCTTCTCAATCTAAACCGTTCATATTTTCCACTAATCCACCTTTTTAGCAATCTCAAAACATTTATGACAAGGCGTTATGAGTCCCTTTAATTCATAACTACCTTTCACTACAAATTATAAATAACCCGAATTTTCTTTTATAATTCTTCACACTCAATTTTGAATTTGCTCTCTCGATCATCAAATTCTCAAATTCTCAATCGAGATCCACAAAACAATGACTTTCACTCTTGTTGAACCGGAATGACCATATCTCTTGACGATTTATTGCAAAATACATTGATCAAACACTAGCCAAAACTATTGCGACAAAAATTAAGCGAGATCAAAGTTGGATGTTGTATTCAACATCGATCTGAAAAGTGTATGTATGGAAAGCATTGTAGACTTCTATGAGTTTGGAAGAACAACTATAGAAGGACAAGACACACACACATACCACTTCTTTGTCAATGGTAAGGAGATCAAGGTCACGAAGATCTAATTGCAAAATCTTTGGGTTTGACAAATGCGGAGGAGCAATGACCATCAAGTTGACCAAGAAGCAGAAGGAAAAACTATGGAAAGATATAGCTATTGATCACGAGAATCCACGAGTTTCACAAACCGGGAGCACAAGCTTTGCTCAAGCGAAATTCAATTTTCTCTCAAAGATGTTGGCAAATTGCATAATGGAAATCTGAGGAAGCTTTAGCAATCTATACGGAGCACAATTGGATTTAATTTATGTAATTTGGTTTGGAGAAAGTTTTAATTGGCAAAGATATCTATTTGATCAATTAGTGGCACAATCAATTGACTTACCCAAGAAGAAGGCGATGTTAAGAAAGGTCGTTTCTATCACAAGAAAACTCTTGCATTAGTAGCTCAAAGAATTCTCGACCATTTCGGAATCACAAAGAAGAAAGAAACATCAGTTGCTGATGGGAAGATTGTTTTTAAAGAAGAAAAGGCCGGAAAAAGAAAAGCTAAGGTTGAAAGTGAACCCAAGAAGAAAAAAGCGAAATCGAAAAAACACACAGCTGGAGGCGAAGCATTGAACAAATTGAAGAATTAAGCAAAGAAAACAATTGGAAGATTTAGAAAAAATAAATCGATCTTGTTACATCGATTGCGAAGGATCGGCCTGAGATAGAAAAAGCGAAGTTATTCTTGCGAGTCTACCCCGACACCAATAAGCGAAGTTTTACCAATTCAAGAACCAGTTTCACAAGAAATTGTGATGACAAAGAAGCGAAGTTGTCAACAAGGCAGTTGTTGGCCCGAATCACGAAGAAAGGCGAGACTCGAGAGCAGACCACGAGAGTTGAACATGTTGTGAAGATTAGCGATGATGAAAGATTGATCGATAAAGCGATAGGAAAATATCATCATAGCAGGCGATTTATGGATGTAGATCTATATAATACACGTAATAAAACATTAAATCTACATCTACAAGTAAGTTGTAGAACATACCTCTTGGATCTCAAAATCCAAGTTGGAGAACCGCTATTAGGATGATCGAACAATGATGTGAAGAACACCCACGATCTTCCATGCGTGTGATCCAAGCAATTCCCGGTGGAAGGAATTCTCGACTCGAACCCTCCGATATGCTACCGGAAAAATCTCAAGATTTTTCCCAGCCCTCTTGGCGAAAATTTCTTCCTCCTCTCAAGAGGTGGAACTCGAAAATATTGTGTGTTGTAAGGCTTGAGAACTCTCTTTATATATGAGAGTAAAACTTAGCCTCAAGGATTTTATAATTAATACAAAATCAATTATAATAATCCTATTAAATAAAAGATAATCTCAAAATATTCTAGAACAAATCAAGAATATTTTTATCTTTATTATTTACCATAAATATCTATCCAATAAATATTTTATGCACATGTCTTTTTTTAACACAAAAAACTAATTCCTTGTCAAAAAGGACATATGGCGCCATAATTTTTATTGACCTAGTCAATATTAATTTTGCCATTACACAATAATTGGGTCAAGATTATGGAAAATGTCTTTTCCACATATTTAATTACTTAGCCCAACTAATTTAATAGTCCACCAAACAATTAATTCACATATCGTTTTAATAAAGTCAACATGAACTAAATTAATATTATTAGGATTAGGCGTCCGAGAATATACATGCTATATTAGGAGGCACGTCGGGGACCATGGACTAATAATCGTGGCTCCGATAAATCAAATAAATAATTATCTTATGAGCAGAATAATCATATTCGATAAATCAATCACGAGGAATATGCCACCATAATCCATTATTGCACTCACTCCGATTATAAGATTATATTTATCTCCTCACGAGAAAGTAATAAGCGTCCATTGATATAATCATTTCATATGGATTAATCCTCATGCCATTATTCATTCTAAATCGGGAAGTTACCGTTAACCCTTTTTAGAACATATTGTCATACTTACCATTAACCCACAGTGATCAATAATTCAAATAACTCATTGGTAGCTAATCGATGTAATATGAATCCCATGGATCGATCAATGTCTAGGATTAACTCGTAAAGAGGCTGTCTATCTACTTCCATAAATGGAAGGAATGGATTCGTATCTGTGATAACACGGACTACTCACTCAATCGATTACAATGCCAAGATGGGGTAATTCGGATCACGGACTCGGTGTAATCATTAACCGTCAAGTCAAACCTCATACTTATTCAAGCGGTTGGTTGTGATCACCTCGGATTAAGATATATCCATAATATGATCATCTAATGATTGATAAGACTTCTCAATTACGGAATTATATTGAGAACTTCGAGATCAAATCGGTCGATACATATGATATATCTATCATATATAAATGCCCAATTAGGTTCCATAACGAAAGTCGGATAAGGCGATCACACTATATCGTGTTATGGGCGCATTAATAAAATGCGTTAAAGGGAGACCCGATACTCTCGATTAACTTTACTACGGACTAATTGTATTTTAAGTACATCTTCACTTAACTCAATCCTCCCGTGTATATCTCATTACCTTTGAGTTAAGTGATTACATAAGCGATATACTCGGGGTTTTACGTAGTGTAAATACTATTGTCACATCGGTGATTATGAGAATAATAAATATGAATAATAATATCATTTCATTTATTAAATAAAACAATTACAAAAATTGTCTTTGGGGCATCACACCTAACAATCTCCCACTTGCAGCTTGTGATTAATTGTTTTAGAGCACACCTATTATTTAAAACTACGACCAAACTACATCTCCCACTTGCTCTAAAGCAATGGAGACTCATCCCGTATTTTAGTACCCACAAAACTTATCATAACCATTTGATTCCAAAGTACACTCCGAGTATGCCGTCGTAGGATAGAGTCGGTGACTGGGGAGCACTATATCTGAATGTCATGGAGTCTTAATGATCGATCGGGTTGTCGGCTCGAGGCGATCCGTAGAATCGAAGCGTCGCGGTCCATCTAATCATGTGGTACTTTCCCAATATGCTCTTGAACTCAAGTGATTTGGAAATCCTTATAAGCTACCCTTCATCGTTTGCACTGATGATGTGGTATCGGCTTTCCAAATCTAGAATGACTCCCAGAGATATGGAAAGGAAATCCTTAAGCTATATCGCCTCTCAGCTACTACGAAGCCGCTAATCACCCAACTAGTTAAAGTCGAGTTGGCGTTCTTTGGATTTCTCCAGGGAATAGCTTCAACACAAGAGTAAACAGAGACCGAGATCGACTTAACGATCATCCTTAATCGACACAAAGTCGGAACGGTGTATTCTCACATATCCAAGTTCACATTTGAATATGCCGCATATTATTCCTCGTTCTCTCAAGATACTAAAGGACATACTAAACTTGCTTTGTTATTGCCGAATCTAAGATTCGATCAAAATTGACGTTCAATAACTGACCATCTCTTGTCACAAAGAGAATCCATCCCATTCTCTTTATCCGAAGATTTAGAGAGTCATTCACGGGCATAGGGTAGAACTTCCTCGTTGAATGTTGCATACAGATGCATCATCTTAACCAATAAGATGGATGGAAACCAATGGTGATTCTAATGAATTCGACCGAGTCAAACTCTTGAGAATGTTGTCCAAATCTACATTGCGAAGAATTGTGGCATTGTCGGTCGACTTGGATAACACACCCATGTTGAGTCAAGCGGTGCGGCGTTATCCTTCACAAACACTAATATATATGTATATATTCACTCTTTACTAAAATTGATATCCGATCTACACAAGACTTATCAATATTACAGTCAAATCCACATATTGTAGAAATATATGACTTCCGATGGCCGAGAGGTTAGCTTTTTATCCACAAAGGACATAAGCCTTGGCGGTCATTACATCATAAGTTCATAAAGCAATACCATACATTTCGAATGAATCAGACTCCGTTTGTTTGGCAAGAAAAGTCTCGGGGAATCACCCTATTTTACGCTTTTGAGCGAAATCGAGGTAATACTAAGTGGTAAGAGAGTCGATTAACTCTCTACTTCTTAGGAATTACCCTAGACCACTCAAGCTTTGCTCTGAAGATAAACTTTCCTATTCATTCTACTCTTTTCCATGTAGATCCAATTACTCCCCTGGGCTGAGACACTCGGGTGTTTACAAGTATGAGCGACTCTGGAGTACCAAACTCCATTCACGGGTTATGGCTTGTAAACCAACCTCTATTATCGAGAATCTATCTGCTCACATAAGAGCCATGGGTCATCAATCGATCCTCGGACTACAAAGTCCATGAGAAACGTAATGGGTAATGGATAAACCATACTCCCACTATTTTCTTGGTGGATCGAAATTACGATCTAGTTTAGCGATGTTTAGTGTTATCACCAACAACCAAAGTTGGATG
This sequence comes from Gentiana macrophylla, assembly GCA_026214975.1. Taxonomy (NCBI): domain Eukaryota; kingdom Viridiplantae; phylum Streptophyta; class Magnoliopsida; order Gentianales; family Gentianaceae; genus Gentiana; species Gentiana macrophylla. The sequence continues at coordinate 23,933,046 of CM047816.1, read as the reverse complement.
TGGTTTGATCTAATCGATAAGTAACTATCTTGAGTATCCGTTACTCTAAGGTTCAAGGTTTGTTGTTCATAGACTCTATCGAGAAAGGATGCAGACATATTTGTCCGCTTCCAAATGTCAAGAATCGATATGAACCTTTCTCTCAATTCTTCAAGATATATCACGATTTGGTCAGCGACCGAGCGTGTGCGTGAAATTCGAGTCCTACCATCAAGCATCATGTGCTAAATGCTTATATTGGCGAATTTGGGTGAACGAATCCACTCATTATCCGTTAATTCCAAAGCACATTCTAGGTAGACTTCTAGGTTCTACATTTCAATGTAAACCGTTATTTCACTTCAATATCTTTATTGAGTTAAGCGTGTATTGTAGCACATCTACAACTATGTAAGGCAATTCAATGGTTTCTTCCTTGGTGAAAGCATTTCACTATGAGGCGAGCCGAACATCGAGTCTACAGGACTATGTGATGGCCCGTTTACAGTATAGAATACTCCATCTACAGCGAAATCCGAGACACCATAAAATATTTTGGATAAACTTACCGGAGTGTTTGAATAGTTATCGGACAAGAAGTCACTACTCGGAAGCTCCTACTAGCTTGTATCTTTCATCGGACCCGAAGGTCGTCATGAACAAGCTATGTTACTTCTTTATAACCATTATCCTTTCCCGATTGAAAGGAAACTTAGTCATTGAACCTTTGAGACAATATAGCAGGTGGGGAGAAAAGAATCACCACAGGCAGTCTTGAGTCTTGTCTTTTAGGGACTATGCACTAACTATGGAATATGAAGAAGCGTTTATCTAAATATAGAAACCAATTGCTTTTAATAGTTCTTAAGATGGTACATATCGTATTTGAGAATTTCTTAGTGGTTTTGACTTTATCAAACAAAAGTCAGTCTTAGATTAAGTACTACAAATGGTATATTCACTTTCTATAAGACAAACAAATTATCGAATAAAGGTAAATCCATTCGTTCCAGCGAATCTTAAGCGAGAAAAATAAATCTTCTGCGATACCCAAGGATTGAATAAAGAGATTCATTTCCTCATATCACTCCCGTTATTTTGCTAAAATTACGCCCGTTGTCTATTAATCGTTAATGCACAACTATCTCGTTCTTCCAAAGAACATAGCCTAAGAAAATCACCAAGGATTCATAGGTTGGTGATCCGAAATCACTATCCTTATCCTATGACTTTCGGTTTGTTAATTTTAGTTTTAGCCTTAAAATCAACTCGATTTTAGATGACTAACACTTTTAGACATATTCTCCCATTCTTGACTTTCCGTGAATGGAAAGCGATCTTGAACGAGTTCGTTTGAGTAGACACTACTCTTGAACCGTGGGATGTCTATTCGATTATTCGTGTTAGGACTTCTCGGATTTTCTATCATACGGAAAAACAACAAATCATAACATTAAAGCTCCCACTAGTTTATCGGTTCCAAATACCGTCTAACGAATGAATGCTCTATTTTATGATTTTCCAATTTTCAATTTGAAAATCTCTCGTGTAAACACTTACCACGATTCTAATGTTTCGAAAAAACAACAAATCATAGAACTCCCACTAGTTCGCCGATTCCAAATATCGTCCAACTAGCGACATTTCATGACTTTCCGGTTTTCAATTAGAGCGATTCGTGTGTAATCAATTACACTTTTCTAATGTTCTAGAAAAACAATAAATCATAAAGCTCCCCTAGTTCATCAATTCCAAATATCGTCCAACTAGTAACACTTCATGATTTTCGATTTTCAATTAGAAAATTTGCTCGTGTAATTACTACACACTTAAAATTCACTAGAAAAATTTCAAAGTCGAAATCACCTTTGATCAAACTAAGTTTGTCTCTCGTTTAACACAAATGACACTTTAGTGACATACCCGTATGTCACTCTGGTTTTAAAAGGCTTAGAGAAAATATCTCTTTGAAAAATAATTGCATTATCAATTAACTAGTTCAACGTCCTTGTTACTTTCCACTTTTACTTGAAGTCAATACTAGTCAATTATAAATTTTTAAGCAATTTAGTAAGGGATATAATCTTTGTAAATAAAATGACATATATTAATTCAAGTTTAACACTTACTATATTATTTTATTTTAGGAATTGTAAACTAAAAGTAAGTCTACTCTGCCATTCCAGGTTTTAACCTTGCATCTCGATCTGCCGCCGTAGGGTAGGTCAAAGAGATCAGCGGTTAAATCAATGAATAACTTGTGAGAATCGGACATCCCACGAGAATCGAACATCCACTTTATTCATTGACTACCTTCCTTTTTTAGCCTAGGTATTTATCAAAAATACCATGATGAGTGTGACCTACTTATATCGGATCTCTTGAGTGCGCCCGAGTGTGCCGTCGTAGGATAGTCGGTGACCCGGCAGTGCCAAAAATCCTATCCTTTGGAGACCAAGCCATGAATGTTGATAGGGGTGAACACCATCCGTGGGGGCGAAATCAAAGCGCGCGCGGCGTCACCCTCTCTCTTACTTGCATCTATAGTAGAGACCGTGGGGTTGGTTGTCGCCTTCCCGCTCCCGCTCAATATTTTGGAAGTGGTGGTGGGTTAACTAACCCGCGTCTTTTTGATGTTATCATAAAAGCTCATCAAATCAAGGATTCGAATGGTGTCGGTGGCGTAAGCAAGCCTACCCGTCTATTCGTTGGAACATATGTGACGATCGGACGAAATCGGGTCAAAACGACCTCATTGAGATAAGAAGGAATCACCCTCCGTGCATACATCACACTAGGAGGTTAAGTCGGTCGAGCCTAGCTCGATTGACCACCCACCTATAAAGCGAACCGTTTTTATCCAAGATTTATTGTTCTTTTACCATCATTCAATCTAAGTAGACACTCTGAATTGAAAGCGTGATCTCGTTTGTGCTTTAAAAGGCGGTTCACGAGAACACACCCGAAAACTTAACGATTTCATAACCCGTCCTCGGATCTTTAATTAGTTACTAAATTAATTAATTACACGTATTAATTAAATTTCAACTAATTACACGAGTTTAATATACATGCCTATTTTAATTACAAAATTAAAATTCTACATGTATGCATGGAGTGAATTTATGATATGATGCGTGTCGTGGCAATTAGATTTTATATCTATTTTATGATCAAACACATAAAAAATAAATTACGGAAAATTTAAACAGCAAGATGGATCGTTGGTACCCCGACTAACCTATTTTCTAAGGAAAAGTAAAATTTAATCTAGGTCTTCAAATCTCGATCTTGATCTTGATCTTGAAATAACTTCCGGATCTTGAGCGCCCGATCTTGTGCGAGCAGCGAGCAGCGAGGAGAGGAGGCGTAATATACCAATATATTTAATATATATCTATATTATCAAATTGTTTTATATAAAAAAACTTTATTATTATTATTATTTTTTTAACAATTCACGGCAGCTTTTTTTTTTTCTTTAATTTTATTTTGTTTACAGCATAAGGCCTTGCGGCCAAAGGAAAAAAAAATTTAGGTTACTACAAAAAATTTTGCTGCAGCCGATGGGAAAAAAAAAAAAAATTAACTAAACAATTAGGCCTCATCGTTTTCATGCTGATGATCTTGTCTGTGATCTTGATCTGTGCATCTTAAATCGTCTCGAACAGGAACATCAAAATTATAATAAAGATGCTACTTTTACATAAATTTGAAATTTGGCGTAAATAAAATCTGATTCACATCTTTCGATTGTTCTTAAACAAAGATTTCTGATAGATCTAACAGTATTGATCTGTGCGTCAATCTTTTCAGCCAAGACATTCATAACATAAAAAAAAAAAAATAAATTTATTTACTTTATTTAAAAAAAAATTGGGACAAAAATCTACGTGTTTCTGAAGCTCACCAGATCTAATATTTTATACGTATAAATATAGATCACCTTGGCGATATCTGGCTGATAGGAAAATATCATGTGGCAGGCGATTTATGGATGTAGATCTATATAATACGTAATAAAACATTAAATCTACATCTACAGTAAGTTGTAGAAACATCATCTTGGATCTCAAAATCCAAGTTGGAGAACCGCTATTAGGATGATCGAACAATGATGTGAAGAACACCACGATCTTCCATGCGTGTGATCAAAGCGATTCCAGGTGGAAGGAATTCTCGATTCGAACCTCCGATATCTTACCGGAAAAATCTCCAAGATTTTCCCCAGCCCTCTTGGCAGAAATTTCTTCCTCCTCTACAGAGGTGGAACTCAAAATATTGTGTGTTGTAAGGCAGGAAAGCTACTCTTTATATATGAGAGTAAAACTTGGCCTCAAAGTTTTATAATTAATACAAAATCAATTATAATAATCCTATTAAATAAAAGATAATCTCAAAATATTCTAGAACAAATCAAGAATATTTTTATCTTTATTATTTACCATAAATATCTATCAATAAATATTTTATCTGCATGTCTTTTTTACAGTGTGAAAACTAATTCCTTGTCAAAAAGGACCTGTGAGCGCCATAATTTTTTATTGGCGCAGTCGATATTAATTTTGCCATTCTGTGATAATTGGAGTCAAGATTATGGAAAATGTCTTTTCCACATATTTAATTATTTAGCCCATTAATTTAATAGTCATGAAACAATTAATTCACATATCGTTTTAATAAAGTCAACATGAACTAAATTAATATTATTAGGATTCGACGTCCGAGAATATACATGCTATATTAGGAGGCACGTCGGGGACATGGACTAATAATCGTGGCTCCGATAAATCAAATAAATAATTATCTTATGAGCAGAATAATCATATTAGATAAATCAATCACGAGGAATATGCCACCATAATCCCGTGGCGCCTCACTCCGATTATAAGATTATATTTATCTCTCTCACGAGAAAGTAATAAGCGTCCTTGATATAATCATTTCATATGGATTAATCCTCATATTTATTCATTCTAAATCGGGAAGTTACCGTTAACCGCACCGAACATCTTGTCATACTTACCATTAACCCACTGGTGATCAATAATTCAAATAACTCATTTGGTAGCTAATCGATGTAATATGAATCCATGGATCGATCAATGTCTAGGATTAACTCGTAAAGAGGCTGTACTGTCTACTTCCGTAAATGGAAGGAATGGATTCGTATCTGTGATAACACGGACTACTCACTCAATCGATGAATGCCAAGATGGGGTAATTCGGATCATGGACTCGATGTAATCATTAACCGTCAAGTCAAACCTCATCTGCGATTCAAGCGGTTGGTATGATCACCTCGAGGATTAAGATATATCCATAATATGATCATCAATGATTGATAAGACTTCTCAATTCACGGAATTATATTGAGAACTTCGGATCAAATCGGTCGATACATATGATATATCTATCATATATAAATGCCCATTAGGTTCCGCTTAACGAAAGTCGGATAAGGCGATCACACTATCGTGTTATGGGCGCATTAATAATGCGTTAAAGGGAGACCCGATACTCCGATTAACTTTACTACGGACTAATTGTATTTTAAGTACATCTTCCTTAACTCAATCCTCCGTGTATATCTCGTACCTTTGAGTTAAGTGATTACATAAACGATATACTCGAGGGTTTTACGTAGTGTAAATACTATTGTCACATCGGTGATTATGAGAATAATAAATATGAATAATAATATCATTTCATTTATTAAATAAAACAATTACAAAAATTGTCTTTCGGGCATCACACTAACAAAAACAACATTGGAAATGTTGTAAACTTCTTTCAAAATCGGATCTACCCCAGAGATCTTTTTCAGTTAAATTTGAAGAATCGGCCAAAGTTTTAGAACTTCTAAATCTGTGGAAAAAGAGACGAGCGAACTCAAGATCAACAAAAATCATTAACATGGATGAGCAAGTCAATGTAGAAGAACTCGTTGAACCCGGCGGTGGAAGAAGTTCGAGTTATTGAATTGGAACTTGAGCTCTTGAAAAACAAGCTCTTGAAGAAATTGTAAGTGAAAAGTTTTGGAAAGCCCGGGCCGACAATCTCGATTTGAGTCATTGAAAAAAGGGGCGTCAAATCCCAATCAACTCTTTGAGGAAGGATCGTGAGCGATATTGTGCAAGCGAAGAAGCTAGAAGAAGCCGAGCCACCTATGCAAGCCCGAAGATGTTATTCGAGAAAGTGGTGAGAAGTCACGAGAGAATCAGAAAAGATCATCACTCAATCATCAAAAGATCATGGAGAAGCGATGTCGGTGATTATGAGCGATTGCGCAAGTATCAAGCTTGGAAATTGATTCCATTGCCAATCAAAGAAATCAACTAGTAGAAATGGAAGCTCTGAAAATGGGTATTTGATTTATACAATATTACAAGTCTATCGAGAGATAATCAATCACGAAGATTTTACGAATCGAGGATATGCTGCCGATAATAAATAGCTCTTTGGAGGAACCCACGGTTGGTGGAAACTTCAAAAGAATAATGATGATGATTCATAGGATGATGCTAATCTGCGGGAAGGGATTTTAGCCTCGCTACAGAAAAGAAGGCATGGCGATCGGACTACGATGATGAGTCTAGTAGTTACGATGAATCGATGAAAGTTCTAGTTCTAAAAGTGTATCGATGCACGTCAAGAAGAGAAAGAAGGTTATAAATCTCCTACGGACAAGTCATTGCTAGAAATAGAAAAAAGCGATGGCAAGAATGGGGAGGAAGAATCGGATGAAGAATTAAATGAAGAATTGAATGTTCGATTATCACTGGAAGAGTTATTGATCAATCAAACTTGGAAGAAGTTAGAAAACAATGAAAGAAAAAGAAGATCGAGAATCTGAGGAAAAATTGAAGCAAGTTGTTGTCTCACCACCAAAGCAAGATAAATCAAGCTGGAATTGAGACAAACAAAACCAATGAACAACAAAATTTGGAAATTCACAAGATGTTTCCACTCAGGTTGATCTCATTAAGTATTATCACAATGAGATAATCAAATTTCAAAAGGATGACAACAGCCTATTCGGAAAAGTCTTAAAGTCCTTAGAGGCCAGTCAAGATGAAAGAAGCAAACTTGAAAAGAAATTGGATACTGTCACATCATGAAAATTGTCAAAACACTATGATTGAGCTTGAAAGACAACTGTTGAGAATGACACAAGAAGAGATGAAACTATAGATAGATGGGAAGGCATTCTCGATAATCAGTTGTGAGAATGATATTAATGGAAAGTGGAATGAAAGACTTCGGTTGTAGCTCAAACCATTTTGGCATCAACACAACAAAATTTGAGCGCTTACATGAAGCTGATCCATAAAGATGATGTCAATAAGGGAAAGTTTGGACTTCACAAAAGTCAATGCAAGCTGAGATTCCACAAGTCCTTGCAAGGCGATGATAAATTGAATGAACTAAAAAAGCTAGAGGAGAATTTCTTGATGAAGAAATGGAGTTAATTGTTAAATACTCGAGCCCATTGATAAAAGAGTTGGTTTGGATTCTACTTTATTCAGGTCTATTAGAGATTTACGACAAGAGAAGGAGTTTCAAGAGAAGAATCTACAGAATCGTTCTACATATCAGAAGTTGCTCATTACTACTTGATAAACTCAAGAAATGGGAAGCGGAGATGGTATTATTGATAAGGAATCGAGAGAAAATTGAAAAAAGTGAACTGAATTTGTTCAAAATTTACAAACGACCACCAATGAAAGACTAAGGCAACATTTGTCTTCACCTTGTGGCACTCTTCAAAAGCAAATTCTTGAAACACAATTTATCTGAATCATGGAACATTTGGGCAAGCATGTGGAATTGAAATCTCAACTACATATGATGCTATGAGAAGCTATTGCGAGAAAGTTGTGATAATCAATTTTCTTTATCTGTCAAGTAAAAAAACTATCTTACAGTTCTTTTTATTTATGTTGTATTTATTGCTCGATGTTGTAACTCGATTATCAAATAAATTCTCGATTTCTCGATTCATTTTGTCATTTCTTGCACTTTGTTTTATCTTTTGCATTGCTTTTAAGGAGGTATTGACATCATCAAAAGGGAAATTGTTGGAAATAAAATTTATGTTTTGATGATGATTCATCGGCTTAATCGATTATCGTTATTAACCAATTGATGAAGTGTCATAACTTCATTTGTTATAGTGCAAAGCAAAAGATGTCTAGAGATTAATGTATAGGACTTTATAAGTCGATATTTGTATAGGTTAAATCAGACAAATCTGTAATAGTTCTAGAGTGTGGCTGGGAAAATAAGCGAGATTTAGTTAAACCGAGATTCAATAAGCGAAAAGCAGAGAACACCAACATGGCGAAGAAGGTAAGTTATTTGAGGACACAAACTCGATTGGCTTATCTAGAAAGCGAAGAAGCGAGGTCTCGAGACTCGATTATTGAAGATAGAAAAGCGAGGTTCAAACTCGATTATGAAGACTAAATCGAGGCTATGAGTTAGACTTCAGGCAAGATTGTGGTGACCTGAACTTACTTTATGGATCTTGTATGAAGACCTAAGAATCATAAAGACAATGAGTTCTTATATGATAATGAGTCATGGTGTACTCTGATTAAATCAATTATAATCAGATGAAAAACTGGAGTAATGATATTTGAAGAAGAGTAAAATCTCAGTTAATGCTCCAAGTCGGTCAAGATCTTGACAAGTGATAAACTTAGTATAAAGCGATAAGGATACTCGGTTTTATAGGTCGATCATCCGATAAGCGTAAATGCTGATTGAGCGTTGAAAAGGAAGCAATCTTATAATCTTGACCTACGTGACGGTGAAATATAGCCGTTACAAGATTCAGCGGGAGCAATAAGCCCTATAAATAGACTACTTCCACAATAACAATAAGTGGGTGTGTGGCGGGAGGAATTAAAAATAGATTTAATTAAAAGATCAATTAAGGGGAAAAGCCAATTTCAAAGAATTCTGCTAAGTGCTTAATTGCAAGATCGAAAATTTCTTCAAGTATCCAAGCACATTCAAGCAAAATCAAGATCTATCACAACGAAGAAATTGAGCCATGCAAAACTTACTTATCCGGAAGAAAAGCTCAAAACACAATTGAATCATAGTTATTGATTGAGTCTCAACTTTGATTTCATCAAAGGTGCAGGCTATGAAACACCAAGAAGGTGTAAGGGCAGTTGAGTGTAGTCGGGAAAGCTGTGTTTGTGATGAAAGTGGTGAAGAGGAAATTTTACCACTTCAGGACCCGGTGTTCAAACTTCAAGCAGTTGAAGAAGCGGCAATCTACATTACACAAGTGTTTAGATAGTGAAAGCTAGGGATTAGTCAATGACTATCGATTTAGAACTTTTTGTAACCGGGCCGTATCAAAGAAGTTCTCGTGAAATTTTCCTCCGCATCACGAGGGAAGAGAGGGCGTGCAGGATTACACCACTGGAGCCTACATAATTCTTGTTCATTTATTTTACGCATTTATTTACTTCATGCTCGATTTACAATTATCTAGTTCTCGTGTTAAATCCAAGTCAACAAATTGTTTCATATCTAAAGGCTAGTCTTATCCTTTGCCGATTAGCTGGGCTAGAAATAAGTCGGTATTGACTTATACTCGATTGAGTTAGGCGAACTCCGCCTGAAGTTAAGGGGCGGGAACAAAAGCGAACCAAGCATCGATTTGAGTTTGGAGCTTCGATTCTGAGAGCAATTCGATTCGAGGAAAAGTTTTTGGTGACAAGTTTATTCACCCCCACTCTACAAAGCTTGTGTTAAGCGCTTTCAGAGGGCCAACAATAGGGATCAATGGTAGGATTGTGTCCGTGCTTAGCGATAAACCACCTTTAGAGGTCAAAGACTGCTTAATGCGCTCAGGCGATTTGAAAGGCTGATCGTCTAATTGTCATTTGAGATGATGTCGGTGAATTTTGAGGTGACCCGAGCGTGGTCGGTTTGTTCTGATTGGATCTTTTGGACTATGTTCAAATTGTGGGTTGAATTACCTATTGGCCCATTAACAAATTTGACCATTTGAGGCCCAATTTGAGCTGTATGTATAATGTCTAGATTATATCATTGTCACCCAACATTTAATATTATATCATTAGTACTTTATATAGATAATAACTTGATAATCTTAAATTAAATTAAAACAAAAACAAAGTTTTTATTTTATTTTATAAAGGGTTAAGGGAAAAATTGAGGAGGAGAGGGGTTTATAATGTGTAGAAAGCAAGCAAAGTCGTTAGGCCGTAGCTTCTTGTTAACGCATAATAGAAAAATTTAATGTGGTAAGATGGTGTCGGGTGGAGAAGCTTTTGGTGATACCAGTAGTTTGAGGCAAAGAAAGGCGTTTCACTGGAGTTCCCAAAAGGAGAGAGTTAGGTCATCCCGGTTGAAGATGCCCTAAGATGACATTAATATTTTAGTTATAAATTGAACACTTAGATAAATGTTGGATGTGTTTGGTCTTCTAATAAATGAAATTTCCATTTTGTTATGATAAATGGCGCAAAATAATATGGTATCCATATAAAAAGAGTTACATTATTACATCGTAAATGATTTATTTGATAAATCGTTTTGTAACGTTTGTTGTATCATAGTGATTCTTTGCATTACTCATATTAGAATGATCGTGAGAAGTAGAACACTTGCAATAGATAGTTTCAATGTTTCAAAAATTGTAATTTACTCATTACTCATATCAAAATGAGCGATAGATAGTGTAAATGTTTGAAAATTGTATTTTAAAGATTTTAATATTCAGATTAAAAAAAAAAAAAAAACCCTTCAAACTATATTTCTACAAAATTTTCTTTACATAGTCCTCGGATTTTATAAAACACACACTCTCTCTCTCTCTATATATATATATATTGAGTACAATAGCAAATCACGAAAAATAAAGAATTTATTCACAGTATCAATGAAAATTCTGTCGGAATGTTTAGGTGCAAACCACAAACACTCAAAGTGATGATAGTCGTGCAAACTTTCAAGTAGATAGAAAGTTGACAACAATTAACATTTTTCAATCACAAAAGGTAAGAAATAAATTTTCGTTTCAAGAGTGTATAGAAAATAGTGGGAGAGTTGCTAACATTCTGCAAAATATAATGATCACCGGGGCCATAGAAACGGAAAAGTCCTGCGGCAAACCGCCCATTTCTCCGCCCAACTCTCCGACTCCAAAAACAACTTTGAAATTCCAGCAACAACATTACCCATATCCGGCCTTCTATTCGGATCCTCCCTCACATTCTAAACCCAATTGTACCAATTTCTCTGCTACCTCCACCGGATACGAATCTTTCAACCTGTTATCCACCCATCTCCTCACCCCTCCGCCGCCGCCCTCCACCGCCGCTCTCGCCGTCTCGATAACCGACATCCTCATATACACTCCACTCTCATCAAACTTGTATTTCAATGCATCTTGCCCACTCAAAATCTCAGAGGACGACCCCAAATGAATAGACATCACACTTGTGAAGTAGCCATTCAGTTTTTGAAATTCCGGCGCCATGTATCCCCTTGTTCCTTCAATTTCATCCCCCACTTCCTGATCTTTTGTATTCAGCAATTTCTTTTTTGAATCTGGATTCTCATTCAAGTTCACTTCCCCACATAGCTCAGCCGTTCCGAAATGACATATTTTAGCCTCTAAATCAGAGGTGATAATAATGCTGGTACTTTTGATATGATTATGCACAAAATTGAAACCTAACCCAGTTGAATGATGAATATAATCAAGCCCATGAGCGATATCTGCACAGATCTTGATTCTCGACATCCAATTAGAAAGCACCGTAAAATTAGGGTTCCGGGATTCTTCAAACAGTCAGCTAAATTTCCGCCATGGATGTAATCGTAGACTAAGTAGATGTAATTTCCAGAAATCGATGCGCCCTTTAGCTTTACCAAGCTGGAGTGATGGCTTCTGCAAATTAAAGACAGCCTCTCAGGGAGCTCGACATTTTCATGGGGCGGCGGAGTCTCCGTTGGATTACGACAACTTCTTGATTGCGTAATTTGCACCGCCATGAGGTGGAGGAGGAGGATTTAGACAAAGGCTTAACAGCAGAAATTGTTGGTAGCTGAGGAGATCTCGGTGAATTCGTATACATGAGGTTGTTCTGGAAGTGTGTCACGGAATCTTGATAGAGGTGCATAGGAGGTGGATGAGGTTGAAGAAGTTCCTACGGTTACGGTTTCCATGAATCCTTGTTGTTGTAGTAAGCTTGATTCGCTGCTGGGGATGGAGTTATAATTACTGCCTGAGGATGATGATTGTGAAAACTTATTCGATTTGCTTGATTTTGCTTTGGTTCTTTAACTCCCTTGCCCATTTTCTTCGATTTACACATGAAAATTTCGTTTGCTATCATTTGAATGGAAAAAACTGATTCAGGGTTGATAAAGTTTTGCTGATTCAGAGCAGAACATGGGTTGTCGGAATTGGCGGCGGAGATTGCACTGTTTGAGATGAAAATTTGGAGATGATGATAAAGGGAACAAGAGGAAGAACCGTGAGGCTTTCTCTTTTTGAGCGAGGTAAAGCGTTGATCCCAATTCAACATAAAATTGGACGTTCTCAGTGCGGTCTTTTTCCTTTTTAGGGGAGGGGGGGGGGGTGGGGGGTTTCGACGTTGAGAGATCTATTTGGAGTTTTTCTTTGACGGCACTAGCAATTTTATAGGTTTGATTATTTAATGTATAAAAAATAGGGAATGAGGAGAAGAATAAAAATATTTAAATGATTAAGTAGAAGGGCGATTTTAAAAGCTTTTGCATAAAGAATAGCTATTTATCATTATCGAAATTGACTTGTGTTAAAATTATTTATTTAAATTATTCTTGAAATTATTTGTCGAAATTAATTTAATTTTGAAATTAAATTTGTCGGGATTATTAATTTTAGGATTATTATCAAATTATTTATCAAAATTCGAGCTGATTTGGGATTATTAAGGAGATTCAGCTGATTTTAAGTGATTAACATTTTATCATTACCATTATAAAAATTATGCGATTGTCATATCACTTATAAAAATATGTAGTTGTCGCATTTCTTTAATAGTATTTGATTATTGTCGCTATCACAATTTAATTTCAAATAATATTCCTCAGTTTATTTTATATTATTAAAGGGAGATTGTTATTGGCATTAGGGAATCACTTTCTTTACATCTCTCTTCTGTTCTTTAATATATCAGAGAGTTCTTATTCACAAAAGCCAACCCTATCATGTAAAAGTCATTTTTGTCGTGATTAAGCTTCGTTTTCCGTTTCTTCACTTTTTATTATTGTTTTGATCAAGTAATTGTTGTTATTTTTTATATTAACATGAATATTTTTAACATCGTATGTTGGGACATTCATTCAAAGCGGGATCAGCGTTCAGGTATCACGATTGTGGGACCAGCATTGCACCGAGTGCTGGTCAGGGAAGAAAAAATGAATCACCGAATCTTGTCGGGGCGGGTTTTGGAGTAAGAGGTTTACTGGTCGGGTCGACAGATCACCACCACTAATTAGCACTGCACCATGCTTACTTTGGCATTGAATTAGATGACACCGCACCATGTCAAGGAAATCTCTGTGGCGCACAGCATTTAAAGAGATTTTAAAGTGTTGGTGACCTTGTGTAATCTTGATCTTTCTATTTCACAGATCTCAAGAGTCGTTTAGGAGAAATGTAAACTACTGTGCTGACTTGATAACTAGAATATCTTTTCCAAAATAATCCAATAAATCTATAATTAAATTTACTAATATTCACTAAGTGTTTCAATTATAAAACAACAAATGAAATACTACAATTAACATAATTTTCATAGCATGTTACAAATCCAGAAATTCAAGTATAAATGTACATTTAATCATTATTAATCTCATCGATCAATTCACGTTTTATTTATAGAAAAAAAAAACAAAACAAAGCAAAGCAGTGCGTCAATAATAATGGGTATGAGCGGGTGTGTGAGAGTGTTAAAAGTAATTGTTATAAATATACATATATATATTTTATTTAAAATTTGTTCCATTATTTACGCGATAAATTACTTGTTTAAAGTTGTATATCAAGTTCAAGTCAAACGAAGTTCATTCGAGATCCGTCGATTCATCAAGCTCTAACTACTGAGGCGTCGATCACGGTGATCGATTATATATACACTATGACTCCCGTTTCACCACCTTATATCCACAACAAGTAATTTTTATAGTGAAGTCAGTAGTTCAGACACCCAATCTCTTGGGTGAAATTTTAAAAATCTGGCCAGTTGTATGAAGGTTATCACCAAGTGGCGTGCATTCTAATAATTCGTTTCTAGCATTTTATTTGCGATAAAATGTATTATGTGAAAGAGAGTAAAAATGAGGCTCCACAATATATGTTGCAGTATAACATGCTTCCTAATGATTCTTGTAATAAAATCTACCATCTCTTGGGGCTTCCGGAGGAGTCATCTTATCTCGGAGGCCCGCATGATCATGATCAGCGAGACGTCTGCACACAGTAACGGCATTATAATATGTATATATATTAGGGAGTAATTAAATTATATTAATTGAATACCGGCAGAGATGACTTATTAGGGAGTAATCAAGACTGTATTTAAAGTCACATTGATTAAAATATAGTAAATAAGTTATGAACCGTTACGTAACCTATTTATTTAAGACATGAGTAATAGAAAGATAACATATTAACATATATATATATAATATTATCAATAACGAGAACGAGAATAGTTAATGAACCAAAAGTGTACCGATATCTACCTTGATTATTAGAAAATAACACATACATACTTAAAACATACAAATATATTTAGTAAATTTTTATGAAACAGAGCGAATATTAACCAACACCAAAGTGAATATAGTATTGTATAAGAAAAATCAGTGTGTTATAAATTAACATATATTTGAGTCATTAAAATAAGAGGATTGAGGAAAAGAATAAGCAATTCTAGAAAATAAATAAATAGAATGTGCTTATTTTTTTCAATTCTGAAAAATAATGAAAAAAAATTTGAGACGGATAAAAGCAGCGCATGTTGAGGAGAACGCTTTTCAGGATTGAAGATTGTAGTCGTTCACTCGTTCATCACCTACTTTCTTTTCTTTCTTTCTTTTTTAAAATTTCTTTTTAAGCAATAATAGCTTTTGATTTATAAGCTACGATCGTGAAATGTTTTCGTCAAAATTCATATTTTTTTCTCTTTAATTTGGCGAATCGATCTTTAAGCAGCGTAAATTTTGAAAGCGAAAAAATATTTGCGTTAAGCCGAGCGTTAACTCTTATAAGCAATAGTGTTTTGATTTAAACGCAGTCGTGAAATTGTTTAGCGAAAGTTCGTATTTTTTATCTTCGTTTGGGGCGCCGTTTGATCGGCACCGGCGTAGTATTTGAAGCGAATTTTATCGCGTCGTTCCGCGTAGCAATAATAACAATGCAATAGCGATGTGGCGATGCTGCGATGTGAGATGAAATATCAAATTAACGTTGTATAAAGAAGCATGGCATTAGAACAACTTCACCGCAAATTGGTATGCATTTAGATTCAGTTGAAAACAATCTATGCTAATAAATAAAAAAGGATGTTACAACATAATGACAAAATGTAAGCAACTCGATATGAAGAAAAGTCTGTCATTGAGAAATTATCACAAAGGCAATATCCACCACCAGACATCTCCCAGATTGACAACTAAAAATAAATAAATAAATAAATAAGGCCATCAAAGGAAGATACAAGGTTTGTACATATGTATATATCTAGCTGTTGCTTAATATGCAACTTTCAGACTGTTGGGTATTAAAATACATGAGTAAAAGGATACTTAAGTGGTACCACTTCGAAAAGGATATATGTGACATTGAAAATCTATGCTAATAAAAAAAAAAAAAAAAAAAAGAGGATGTTACAACATAATGACAAAATGTAAGCAACTCGATATGAAGAAAAGTCTGTCTCTTACGATTTGCACAAGTGATCACAGACAAATTCTGTAACATTCCGACTTTTCGGGAAAAATGGCAAAAGTGGCATTTAACAAAATGCGGATTTTATTTTATTTAGTTAAAGGATTTAAAGTATGTATATATATATATTCGAAATATATATAGAAAAGAAAAGAAAGAAGGGGAATTAATTTTGGGGTTATGAATTAATAAGCCCTATATATTTCTTATTATTATTATTATTATTATTATTTTATTTTAGGAGGTTAATTTTGGGAATTAACTTCCCATTAAGGTGATGGTTGCCAATGGGAGTTTCAGAAATCAGATGTTTAACCACAGAAACATCAACGTTGAATAGAAAAAAAAAGAGGAAAATGAAAGCTTGAAAATTCATATCTTACGTCAAGTAGTTAGTTTTCGCGATCACAAATAGTCAAAGCGATCGTCTCGGCGTGGATTATTAAAAATACTCTTACGAGGAGTAATCCAGGTATGGTTAACTCGTTTACTAACTGCAAAAATCGTAAAGAGAAATCGTGTTGTTTTGTGTTTTAGGATTTACGGTCATAACTTTTGATCCGTGAATCCGTTTAGAAATCCGAAAGTACTTGCTGGAATCGTGAGAGCGAGGATCGTTTTGATACGAATTTAGGTCGATTCTCAGGTATGTGGGTCAATTTACTTGTGAATTCATGAAAGGATCATGAATTCATGTTACAGGAGTTTTGGTTCGTAGTTCTTTGTTTAGACTTTGATCATCAATTAATTCATGTTAATTGTGATCTTTTAGATCTTGTTTGAGGCTTGTTTAAGTCTTGCGAGAGATTGGTTTTGGTTTGTGGCGAATCAAGTAAGAGGCTCTTACCTTTTATATGCTTTAGTTGTATGATGACATGATTAGATGATGTTAGAAGGTTTTTATGTTATGAATTGTTTGTAGAAATATGTTTAAAGGTTGTTGTTGTGTTTAGTAGTACTTTTAGGAGACTTTTAGAGGTTGTTTTGATGTTGTTTTGTTGAGTTTTGGGTGAAAAATGTATTAAAAGCGGTCTGATTTTCATTAGGTTTTAGAAAGTTGTTTTAGCTTGTTTTGAGTACTTTTCAAAGTGTACGAGTTGGGGATCAGGTTCTAACTTCACAATGATGTTATAAAGAAGATAAGTGAAAATGAACAAGCCTTGATTAAGCTTCCGATGCGTTTAGTTCCATTTTGAATGTACTCTTCCAAGGGAGTTGAAGTTCGGGACCGTCGGAAAAATATGATTGTCTTGTCTTTGATGAATTAGTATTCATCGATATGCAATATAATTGCTAGCTTGAGTACAGAGTATAAGAAGAGGGAGTAGGAGCTTTTTGTCTAAATGAACTGGGTGGCTAGCTAATCACTTAATAAACGTGTTTGACTAGATAAGATTAAACATCGCGAGAGCTTGGATAGGCGCGATGCAATATCGGCAATGTGAGGTTTGGCGGATAAAGTGGTGATGATCTTTGCGGGATTCTAGACCCGCCCGATAAAGTAGTAGATCATTCAGCGGGACAAACTCACGAGCAGAGATAGACATTCACGGTCGACTCTTTAGGGTTGGCGGACAAAAGTGGAATGGTATCTGTCGGGACAGCCCAGAGATTTATCTCTATAGGGTTCGTCTTTTGTCTTAGTCATATCTCGGCTAAGTGTAGTGCCACCATAGGTATCTTGTGTATAACAAAGATAAGTTAAGATAGAAGCGCTTAATCCGCGAAGTGTTGATGAGCAACTAACAGTGAACCGTAGATTGGTCGGTCACTTGAAGATAACTTTAATAATGTGAATCTTAACGTTGTAAAACTTAAAGTATACAATAAACTTCATCTTACTAAGTACTTTGTACTTACCTCGATTGCATATGTTGTTTGTGTGCTTTTGGGGTGAGAGGCGAGCAGAGTTGTCCTTGAGCTCGTTGAGGAGTTCGATGATGTTTGATGACGTTGGTCTTTGATGATGTTTCTTTTACTTTCTTTTAAAGGGTTGTCTTATAGTATGTTGTAGATTCTTAATTAGCATGTTGTACTTTTATTATTCCAAGTTTGTAAGACAAGGTTGTATCTTTATTTTTACATAAATGCGTTGTAAGCTTTATCTCGTTGTTGTAAGCTTTTCATTTCTACTTACCAGTCGGTTTGTATTACATTACAAGTAGCATTTATGATTTTACCCGAGCCTTTTGGGCTTCCGTTGCTTTAATTATGATCTGACGGCGTAGAGGTGGCGTATAATATTGGATTTATTTAATGTTATCTGGCAGCGAGCGTTCTCTTCGGATAAGGGCTCGGTGTCCGGGAGCCGGAGCGATCTGATTGGTATCGAGAGACAAGCGTTCACTTGCTTTTAAGGCTTTCATCTCTCCATTCCTTATGATAAGAACTTCTTTAGACCACTTAGTAACCATTAGAAACTTCCTTGATCTTTGAGAATGGTAGGAACCACGTAGAAGTTTTTACTAACCTAAGTTCTATTCTCAAGATAAGGTATCTTGGATCTTTTAGAACACTTCACGTCTCTCTTGTTCTTGGTGGTAATTTTAGTAAAGCTAATAATCCATATACCGTGGTTAGTTTTCCTTTAGAGCCAAGTGAAGTGTCTGTAGGCGAAGGTTAGGTTGAGTTCTAATCTCACATCTTTTATGTGATGCCACAGAGTTTTTCCTTCTTGGATCCTTAATAGAATCCACATCTTCTTTCGACCTTCCGGACTTTCTCTCTTTACTCTTCTCTTGGAGGATTTAAAGTTTTCTTATGGCGACTTTTTGATTTAATCATTTCTTTGATTTTATAATTTGGTGTTATACAAAAGCAAGTAAGCGATTTTGTTCACGTTCTATATGTCTTTTAATATCATTTTCAGATGTTTCAAAAAAAAAGTACGTAAATTTGCGATCACTTAGAAAATGCCTTATCTACAATTTCTCTTTTGGCATCAACTTAGTTTTCAATAGTGTTCATAAATTGTTTTAACAAGGAGAATTACTCTGTTGAGAAAATTCTCTTGGTACTACTCTTACTTATGAATACTATTTTGAATAAGCTAAATACCTCCAAATGACTTGAATTTTTGATATATTGTAGAAAACTTTCTGCTCTGCAATTTTTATTTTGAGTCAAGTGCAAATTCTTTACGGTTTGAGTATAA